>NW_026844029.1:517839-582214 GCF_029531705.1 Pantherophis guttatus | reverse complement strand
ATAGAATAGAATAGAATAGAATAGAATAGAATAGAATAGAATAGAATAGAATAGAATAGAATAGAATAGATCTGTGCTACCAGTTGGAAACATTATTTCCTTCTTTTTTAAAAAAAAAAATATAAGATATTCTACTTTTGCATCTATAAAAGCCTTCCTTTATAATTGCAGCCATTTGAGATTCTAAATTCCCTAGATAAAACACCTGAGAACACCTTTCAAGTATGAATTACAATTAGTCGCAAAATTTTACTCACTGTTGCCTGAAAGACAATTCTCAGAACAATGGATACTTAAACCGTTCGCGCTTCTTCGTTCGTGTAGAGAGCTGGAACCATATCAAAGGGAAGAAATTACACATTAGAACAAATTTATGTTTGTAAGGTACCTGTTATCTACAGTTAACAGAGTTACAGATTCAGGCATAAGCATCTTTAACAAAGCCTCTTTTACAGGGATGAAATTCATTTTTTTTTTTACTACCGATTGTGTGGGCGTGGCTTGGTGGGCGTGGTGTGGCTTGGTGGGTGTGGCAGGAGAAGGATACTGCAAAATCCCCATTCCCTCCCCACTCCAGGGGAAGGATACTGCAAAATCTCCATTCCCACCCCACTTCAGAGGAAGGATACTGCAAAACCCGCATTCCCACCCCATTTCAGGGGAAGGATACTGCAAAATTTCCATTCCCATTCCACTCCAGGTGAAGGATACTGCAAAATCCCCATTCCTTCCCGACTCCAGGGGAAGGATACTGCAAAATCTCCATTCCCACCCCACTCCGGAGAAAGGATACTGCAAAATCCCCATTCCCCACCCCTTTTCAGGGGAAGGATACTGCAAAATCTCCATTCCCTCCCCACTCCAGGTGAAGGATACTGCAAAATCCCCATTCCTTCCCGACTCCAGGGGAAGGATACTGCAAAATCCCCATTCCCACCCCACTCCGGAGAAAGGATACTGCAAAATCCCATTCCCACCCCTTTTCAGGGGAAGGATACTGCAAAATCTCCATTCCCACCCCACTCCTGGGGAAAGGATATTGCAAAATATCCCCATTCCCTCCCCACTCCAGGGGAAGGATACTGCATTCCCACCCCACTCCAGGGGAAAGATATTGCAAAATCCCCATTCCCTCCCCACTCCAGGGGAAGGATACTCCATTCCCACCCCACTCCAGGGGAAAGATACTGCAAAATCTCCATTCCCTCCCCACTCCAGGGGAAGGATACTGCAAAATCTCCATTCCCACCTCACTCTGGGGCCAGCCAAAGGTGGTATTTGCCGGTTCTCCAAACCACTCAAAATTTCCACTACCGGTTCTCCAGAACCTGTTAGAACCTACTGGATTTCACCCGTGCTCTTTTATCCCTTTGCGAAATTAAGGCCACTGTTGGACAATTGTGCCATCCTGTGTTCCTAAAACAGCGAAGGCGGCATTGACTGATTCTCCAAAGCATCTGAAGGCAGGGCAAGAAGCAATGGGTGGAAGCTCATCAGAGGGAAAGCCAGTCTGAAAATAAGAAGGAATTTCCTGACAGGAAGAAGAATTAATCAATGGAACAGCTTGTTGTCCCAGAGTTGTGGCTGCTCTATCTCTGGAGGTCTTGAAGAAAAGATTGTCTGGGATGGTATAAGGCAGCGGTGTCAAACAAACTCAAGGGCCGCGGGCCAGATCCAGCACATGGGGTGCTTAGATCTGGCCCACGAGGTCAGCTTGGAAACAGAAAAGGACCTGCTTGCAGTGCCTCTGCTAGCGAAAATGGAGCTCGGGGGGGGGGGGAGGGGGGGGGGGGGGGTGGCGCGCCCTGTTTTCGCTGGCTGAGGGCTATCAAAACAAACTGAAAACAAAACAAAAGGAGAAATGTTTCCCCCTTTTTCATCTGAGCATGCAAGAAGGGGCAGGAAAGGAGAAAGGGGGGAAAAAAGGAAAGACAAAGGAAAAGATGGGAAGATGGGAAGAGAACAAGGAAGGAAAAAATAAGGAAAGAGGGGAAGGAAAAAGGAAGGAGAATGGAGAGGGAGGGAGGGAGGGAGGGAAGGAAGGAAGGAAGGAAGGAAGGAAGGAAGGAAGGAAGGAAGGAGAAAGGAAGGAAGGAAAAAGAAGGAAGGAGGAAGGAAGGAAGGAAAGAAAAAGGGAGGGAGGGAGGGAGGAGATTATAATAGGAGGGAAGTTCTGCCTTAGCACTTGGCCACCACAGGTGCCCCCAACACGCCCCCCCAAGGTCACACCCCAGCCACGCCCCACGACTCCCGTTTGGCCCTCCGAGGTCAAACACAACTCTGATGCGGCCTTCCACAAAATCGAGTTTGACACCCCCAATATAAGGTTTCCGGCCTGGGGCAGAGAACACATCCAAGGTTCCATCCCTGTGATTCTATGATTCTAGTCAGCAAATTTTTATTATTATTATTATTATTATTATTATTATTATTATTATTATTATTATTATTATTATTTCGGTTGAAACTCATGTACCGCTTGAAATTTCAACATTTCGGCTCTCGGGTTTTAGAGCACCCTCATTCTGGAGGGGGCCAAGGAATAATTGGCTTTGTCTCAGTGCTGGTATACCAAGGAACGTCGTGAGTGGAAATCGCTGATAGTCACCGAGTTAAGCTGCAGAAATCAGCAAAGAGGTTTGAACCTCTCCCTCCCTCCTAATCGGAGTGCCATGTTTGTGGATTTATACAAAATTGAGAGAGTCTGGGCTACAAGCGAGGCCACTAATTGCAAACTCCTGCCTCAACAAGGCCCTACAACACATTAATACCTAACACCGACATAGGAACACAACGCTTGACATTTAGAGAGCCATGAATCAAGCTTTAACTACTGGATGATCTTGTCTAACGTTGGAAGAAATGGGCTTGAGTGGAGCACTTTGTGAGGATTTACAAGGTTGTAGGCTAGACTGGAAGGTCAAAGCATCGTCCTATCTAGAAGATAAGAGCAAACTCCTTCTGAAACAAGCTGCCAGAAACTGCACAAATGTATATATGTAGTAACTAGGAATCAACCTTGGATCAAGGGCCTCTCTACCTCCTGGGGTTAAAACAACAACAACAAAATTGAGTAATTCATTGTTTAGAAAAGGTATCCTAGAACAGGGGTATCAAACTCAAGGCCAGTGGCCTGGATCCGGCCTGCGGGGTGCTTAAAGATGGCCCACGGGGGACCCCCTGGAAACAGCAAAGGACCGGCCCATGGTGCCTCGGCCAGCGAAAACGGAGCTCGGGAGGTCTACATGTGTCCCCCCCTCCCAGCCCTGTTTTCAGCCGCGACGGCCTCCTGCAATCCTCTGGCCCACGGAGCCACCCTGGAAACAGGGAAGGACCAGCCCGCAGTAGTGGCCAAAATGCCATCACAGTCAGAATGCCATCACAGTGGGCAAGGAATTCTGCAAATTTTATTTCAGACAATACGGGAGCAGAGAGGCTTGGAAAGATTGACTTGAGGATTCCTGCTTTTTCATAAAGTCTTTCGTGAAGGGATGGACATATATGGCCCCTTTATGACCTATGGACTTCAACTCCCAGAATTCCTGAGCCAAGATTAATTCTGGAAGTTGAAGTCCACAGGTCCTAAAGATAACAGAATAACAGAATTGGAAGGGACCTTGGAGGTCTTCTAGTCCAACCCCCTGCTCAAGCAGGAGACGCTACACCACTTCCGATAAATGGTTGACCAATCTCTTCTTAAAAGCCTCCAGTGATGAAGCAACCACAACATCTGGAGGGAAGCTGTTCCGCTGGTTAATTGTTCTCACTGTCAGGAAATTTTTACTTTGTTCTAGGTTGGTTGTCTATGGAAATTCTCAGTCATCCAGGTCATGGTAGTCCCAAAGGTGCTTTTTTCAAGGAAGCCCTCAGAACGTGTGGCTATCCCAGGTGGGCCTTCATCAAATCTCAAAAAAGACCCTATAGAAGCTCCTCCATAACAGGCAATGAAGAGAACAATAACAGAAGCAACGTTGCAGGAATATCAGAAAAGCTCATGAGGATTTTCAGCCAATGCAACATGCATGCACACTTCAAACCCAAGAATGCATTAAGGCCGAAGCTTGTCCATCCCAAGGATAAAACACTCACGACACAAACTGAGCAACTTGGTATATGCAGTACAATGCAGTGAGCCATGTGCAGATCTGTACATTGGGGAAACAAAACAACCACTTCACAAGCACATGGCACAACACAGGAGAACAAACCCATCAGGATTAGATTCAGCAGTCCATCTGCATTTAAAAGACAACAGCCACTCTTTTAAAGACAGCAAAGTCCACCTTTTGGGCAGAGAGGACCACTGATTTGAAAGAAGGGTCAAAGAGGCCATCTATGTTAACATTGAACAGCCTTCTCTCAACAGAAGGGGAGGATGTGACATCATTTATCTCCAGTTCTACAACACAGTCCTTTCAGCAGTTCCAAAAAGGCTCCACACACCCCTTCTCAGGTGACCCTGAGGTTACAGATAAACCTCCAAGTGGCCTCAACAACTCTCTAAAAGAATGCAAATGACCTACAAGGAATATAAATCCTTTCATTCCCCAACCACCAGTCAGAGCTGAAGAAGCTTCTTGGATGAGAAGCAAAACATCTTCAAAGAAAAACCAGAAAGGAACATGGGCCAGGCCTGGAGGCTGGGGAAGGCCCAGATGAGGGCTCGGTGTCAGAGGCAGAGATGGGGCCAGGGCCATCTGGGAGTTATGTGCGGACTCCGGAGCCTCCAGAGGCTGACAGCAGAGAGGCAGAGGAACAATAGGAGCCTGTTCCTAGTGCATGCATGAGAAGAGCTGCCAAAAGGCAAGAGCAACTAAAGCAAAAAGGATGACTCAGGAGTAAGGCCAAGATATGATTGGCCCCTCCCATAAGGCTTAAAAGACCAGCAATGGCTCTTGGGCTCTTTGTCAGAAAACAACGTTGATAGATTTGTTTCTTGTCTTGCTACATTTATTTCTTGTCGGTGTCTTCTGCTTCTGAACTTTTGCCAAGAAAAGCCGTTGGCAGGTTGCCTAATTAGACCAAGGTTGGTGATAAGGCTGTGTTATGAAGAATTTGTTTTGAATTAGTTTGGACTACGCTGGGAATGAGTTAATTCTCAGCTGTTCTAATAAAGTCTGTTTGTTTTGGAACTGATTGCATCTAATAATACCTACTTGAGCCTGGGTCACAACACCTGACTGCAAAGATGCAATCTGGGTCGGTCACTGGGACCAGAGGTTTAGTCTTCCAAGCTTTCGGACACGTGCTGGAGCCCATCCTCAAGGAACTTCTCTCTACAATAGTGGCAAATTATCTGTACCGCGGGTGTAAGTTGACGATGAAGGATTTGATCTGTCCCCGTCCACACACACACACAAACACAGCCAGCCGAGGGTTAAGGAAGCACTTGGCACACACCCAGGTCTTTATCTCCAACTTGGCAGCGATATACACACCGTCTGCCAAGTGCTTTTATTGCCACAGAAACAGAAAGATAATATACTCAGCATACAAGAGTCCAACAAAAACAATATTCCTCTCGGCAGCTTCAGCCGTGTTCTAGTGACTATCCAGGGTTTGTTTTTGTTCGTCACAGGGATCACTGGCCACCACCCTCTATTATATAGTCTCTGGGGTGTGGTCCAGTGACTCAGTTCTAATCCCTAGCATGCCTCCTTAACTGCTGCCATCGTTTATCACGCCTCCGTTGGCGTGCATCCAGGAATGACGTCTCTCCTTCACTCTCATCCGAGACACCTGTCTCCCGGCTAATCTCCTCTCCCTCGGCCGGCACCTGAGACAGTGCCAGAGGGGAGGGGCCTGGAGAGGGAGGCCTGGCTGAGTCCTCTTCCTCATGTTCGGAGCTTTCTTCCTCCAATGGGATAGGCTCAGAGGGCGGGGCCACAACAGGATTGTTCTCCGAGCTTTTGGGTTGGTTTCCGAATGTTTCATTCCCAGGCTAGGTAACATCTTCAGCGGAGTTAAATTAAAAACAAGGATCCACGAACACCGTCTGGCAGTCAAACGCCACGATCCCAAGTCCTTAAATCTCTACAAACCCATCGAGACTACATTCAGCAGTCCATCTGCATTTAAAAGACAAAGGCCGCTCTTTTGAAGACAACAAAGTCCACATTTTGGACAGAGAGGATCGCTGGTTTCTTCCTAGGAAACCATGGTTGGAAACTAACCAAGGAAAGAAGCAACCTAGAACTAAGAAGTTTCCTAATGGTGAAAGCAATCAGCCCATGGAATAGCTTGCCTTCGGAAGTTGTGGGTGCTCCATCACTGAAGACTCTTAAGAAGAGACTACACAACCATTTGTCTGAATCAATATAGGCTCTCCTGGGGATTGGATTAGAAGACCTCCAAGGTCCCTTCCAACTCTATTAATCTATGTTCTATTGATTGATTGGTGTATTGGTGATCAGCAATTGGCTGTTGTTTCCTTGTGCCACCAAACTCTTGCCTCCTAAGTACTTGATAAGCTACTTGTCAATCAGCACTCCTGTTGACTGACAAGGAGTCCATTTCTCAGGCTTCAATCATTTCCCTATTTTCCCCCCAACACCCTGATTCTTCCCCCATCTTTCCATTGCCTTCACAGCTACAGTTTTCCAACACTGTGTATTTCAGCTTCATTCGTTGAACATAACTCACGTCATGATGAACTCGTTCTACAAATTGCCAAACTGGATGAGAGCTTCATCAGCTTTCCTAGAATGCCTGAGTCACCGTTTCCTCTTGCGTTCCAGAATTTCCAATGATAACAACGTTGGTTTCAAAATCCTGGATGGTTGAAACCACATCTTTGGTAGGCGTCTCCATTGAGTAAGACTGATCTAGAACTCGGCTCTACAGGTAGTTCTCGATGTACGACCGCGATAGAGCTCAAAATTTCCATTGCTAGGTGAGACAATTGTCAAGTGAGTTTGGCCCCATTTTACGACTTTCCCGCCCACCGTTGTTAAGTGAATCACTGCAAGTTGTTAAGTTAGCAGCACCGTTGTTAAGTGAATCCGGCTTCCCCCGTTGACTTTGTTTGTCAGACGGTCACAAAAGGGGATCACGTGATCTCGGGACACTGCAACCGTCATAAATATGAATCAGTTGCCAAGCGTCTGAATTTTGATCATGCGATCACGATGAAGGTAAAAGCATCATAAGTCGGTGTTTTCAGTGCTATTGTAACTTTGAACAGTCACTAAACAAATGGTTGTAACTCAAGGACTACCTGTAGATACTGAAAATATTTCATACTTAAGATCCTAACGCTGATGCGTAATTCCAGCTGAACCAGCACAATGTTTCAAAAATAGCTTACAAGTTTGAAAATAGCTCCTTCCGTGCCCTACATATGATAATCTAGTTTATCATGTACTATTGTATTTGGTATTCCAAATCTGGATTTGCAATTATTATGAATATGCAATTATTATTACAGCTGCAGGAAGTGAGCATGGCTAGTCTGGTGAAGAGAAGGACCAGGGGAGACATGATAGCAAGTCTTCCAATATTTGAGGGGCTGCCACAGAGAGGAGGAAGGGGGTCAAGCTATTCTCCAAAGCACCTGAAGTCCAGACAAGGAATAATGGATGGGAACTGAACAAGGAGAGATTCAGCCTAGAAATAAGGAGGAATTTTCTGACAGTGAGAACAATCAACCCATGGAACTGAAGTTGCCTTCAGAAGTTGTGGGAGCTTCATCCCTGGAGGCTTTCATGAAGAGACTGGACTGCCATCTGTCAGAAATGGTGTAGGGTCTCCTCCTTGGGCAAGGAGATGACCTACAAAGTCCCTTCCAACTCTGCTAATCTGTAATGAAGCACTTTTAACTGGGTTACTGACACTATCCCTACAAGAGAGGCAAAATTGGAGAAGTTATGGAGAAGCTGCACCAGATTAATACCTGGTAGGAACCTATTAGGGAATTCCATAATTGCAAGGTAGACAGACTAGGTTACAATTATGGAATTCCCTAATAATTTCCAACCGGGTGTTAATCTGGTGCAGCTTTCTCCTTAACTTGCTGCTAATACCTTATTGCAATTTTATGGTGTTAGTAGTTCTCACATACCTTAGCTGGCATTTTTTAAAAAAATGATATCCTCATATGAGGGTACGGCCCATCCAGATCAACCTATTAAGCGTTCACCTGCCCATTAACACAGATTTTTTTCGGAGAATTAACATCTCTCTGGTTCAATTTACATAATACCATGCAAATCAGTAATACATTTACATGCATTGCACCCGAGGTGAGAAATTGTAATTCTGTTCAGTTCTTAGTGCCTTTGCTGCTGCTGCTGCTACATGTTCTCTTTTGTCACTTTTGGGTGTTGGAAGAAATATCCATCTGGTTCAGTTCCAAGCTAGGAGAAAAACACTGGAAACATGGAAGCTGATTGGAAAGATGGTTTATTAATGAACAGGACCATATAGGTTTGAAGTCCTGGGCAGCTGACCACATGGAGTGGAGAGTGAGGGGTATTTATACCCTCTCTTGGGCTTTGCCCTTGAGCTTCCTGTTCCTGTGGCAAGAGCATGTATTCTATTGGTTGCTGTCAGACTCCCATGGGGACATGTAGGGGTTATGTAGGGGTCGTAGCCAGTGATGGGTTTCAAATTTTTTACTATTGGTTCTGTGGGTGTGGCTTGGTGGGTGTGGCAAGGGAAGGATACTGTAAACTCTCCATTCCAACCCCATTCCAGGGGAAGGATACTGTAAAATCTCCATTCCCTCCCTACTCCAGGGGAAGGTTACTGCAAAATCCCCATATCCTCCCGATCAGCTGGGACTCGGGAGGCAGCTGATAGATGGGGCTGGGGCCAGTAGAGGTGGTATTTACCGGTTCTCTGAACTACTCAAAATTTCCGCTACAGGTTCTCCAGAACTGGTCAAAACCTCCTGAAACCCACCTCTGGTCCAAATGGGTTTGAGGTCCTGGCCAGATGACCCCATGGAGTGGAGAGTAAGGGTTATTTATACTCTCTCTGGGCTTGGAACTTGAGCTTTCTGTTCCTGTGGCAAGAGCATGTATTCTATTGGTTGCTGTCAGACTCCTATGGGGAAATGTAGGGGTTATGTAGGGGTCATAGCTGAGGTTGTCTGAGCTCCTAGGTTTGGTTGAAGTTTGGGCTGATGACATGAAGGGGCTTGTTGGGCAATTCCTATCGTGGCTGAGGGCTAATCCTACCTTTGTTCAGACCTTGCTGGATGGAATTTGCTTATGAATAGAGCTAGCTATCTCTTTATCTCTTAAGTGCTGACATCTGCTGTGAGCTGTTAAGGAAGGTGGTGGCTGCTTTCCAAGAGCATGTTTCTCCATTTCTCATCCAGGGAAATATAATATTCTGCCTTTTTTAATATTTCTCAAAATATTTCATTCTTCTAAGAAAGGGGTGGGTGCTAACTTTCTACATGGGATTCGAGAAGAGTCAAAAAATCTGTCAGCCAGAAGCCAATAAATTCAGAGTTCTGTCTCTACAGCTGGTCAACGACTGTATTACAAAGGAACATTCCTTACAGGTAGTTCAACGGCATTGAAAAAAGTGACTTACGACCATTTTCCACACTTACGACCTTAGTAGCATCTCCATGGTCTCCATGATCAAAATGCAGAGCTCAGCCACCGACTCCTATTTATGACCATTGCAGGGTCCCAAGGTCATAGGATTCCCCCGTTTTTGCGACCTTCAGATGAGCAAAGTCAGTGAGGAAGGCAGATTCACTTAACTTCCATAACCGTAGCCCGGAAGGTCATAAAATGAGGCGAAAGTCACTTTTTTTTTTAAATTTGATTTATATGCCGCCCTTCTCCAGAGACTCAGGGCGTCTTACAGTGCGTTAAGCAATAGCCTTCATACTTTTGTATATTTATACAAAGTCAGCTTATTGTCCCCACAAACTGGGTCCTCAATTTACCTACCTTGGAAAGGATGGAAGGCTGAGTCAACCTTGAGCCTGGTGAGATTCGAACTTACTTTAATTGCAGACAGCTAGTGTTAAATTACAGTGCTTTTAGTCTGCGGAGCTATCCAGGCTCCCTTAACGACTGGTTTGCTTAGCAGCAGAAATTTCGGGCTCAATTGTGGTCATACTACCTGTACTCTAAATAATATAATTTAGTATTTGAAACAGAAACTTTTGATAATACGTTGTGTTCTGAGAGACTATAATTAACTTGGTAACATCCCTGAGATGATTTCAACATCTTTGGGCTGACTATGAAATCCTGGTCTGAAGATGGCCTCCTTAGAAACATCTAGCTGAACATTGAGTGTTATTATGACTGTTTTTTTTTCCCCCATAAAAGGTAAAGGTAAAGGTTCCCTTCGCACATATCTGTTAATCATTCCTGACTCTAGGGGGTGGTGCTCATCTCCGTTTCAAAGCCGAAGAGCCAGCGCTGTCCGAAGACGTCCCCATGGTCATGTGGCCGGCATGACTCAATGCCAAAGGCACACGGAACGCTGTTACCTTCCCACCAAAGGTGGTCCCTATTTTTCTACTTGCATTTTTTAACGTGCTTTCGAACTGTTAGGTTGGCAGAAGCTGGGACAAGTAACAGGAGCTCACCCCGTTACGCGGCACTAGGGATTTGAACCGCTGAACTGCCAACCTTTCGATCGACAAGCTCAGCGTCTTAACCACTGAGTCACCGTGTCCCTGTTATTTATTCATAAACATGATTTATTGATCAATCTTTCTACCTTTCTCTTTCTACTTTTCCTTTTAGCCCAACTCACTTCTGAGTTCAGACCTCGCTAAGTCCCAAAATTTATTTTTGAAATGCTGATGCGGCCCCCGTCTCTTCTACAAGGGGACTCTTCTAGAAGACATGGGCAGCAACCTTACAAAACGAAGCCCATCTTGCATGGTTTAGCTTGTACATCTTTCAGAAATGCTACATGTTCTTTCTGCGCCAACTCAGAAACCTCAAACTGCCTAAGGAGCTACTGATCCAGTTGTACAGAGGAATTATTGAGTCTGTCATCTGCACTTCTATAACTGTCTGGTTTGGCTCTGCAACCCAACAAGACAAACACAGACTTCAGAGGATAATTAGAACTGCAGAAGAAACAATGGCTACCAACCTGCCTTCCATTGAGGACCTGTATACTGCACGAGTCAAAAAGAGGGCTGTGAAAATATCTACAGACCCCTCACATCCTGGACATCAACTCTTTCAACTCCTACTCTCAAAACGACGCTATAGAGCACTGCACACCAGAACAACTAGACACAAAAACATTTTTCCCGTACGCCATCACTCTGCTAAACAAATAATTCTCTCAACACTGTCAGACTATTTACTAAGTCTGCACTACTATTAATCTTCTCATCGTTCCCACCACCCATCTCCTTCTACTTATGACTCTATGACTGTAACCTTGTTGCTGGTATCCTTACGATTTATATTGATATTGATTGTTTCCTGATTGCTTATTTGTACCCTATGACTATCATTAAGTGTTGTGCCTTATGATTCTTGACGAATGTATCTTTTCTTTTATGTACACTGAGAGCGTATGCACCAAGACAAATTCCTTGTGTGTCCAATCACACTCGGCCAATAAAGAATTCTATTCTATGTGAAATGTAGCCAACGCTTTAAAAAATACCACATACAACTTAACATCAAGAAATGCGGAAAATTTACCTATTTGAAGTCGTTTCTGAGGAAACACCTGGGATTTCAGGAACAGGACGGTGCCGAAGCATGAAAGATCTTGTTGGCCTGGTGCCTACTCTTGATGGACTTTGGGTGCAATACAGATCATTTTCCACCATTTCACCTTTGAACTCAAAGAACGACGGCTCCTGCAGATCACCGAGCAAACCTCCCAACCCTGATAAGAGCTGATCTTCCACCTCGCTGGTTTTCGTTTCGGTGGGAGAGAAAGCAGAAGACGAAGATCCATCTTTGGGAGCAGCATTAAGTTGAACCTCCAAAGCTTCTGGGTCTCCCTTCTTCAGAGAAGCATCATCCGTGCAAGGTTTCTTCTCTGACGTCACGTTTTTCATTGAGTTTCGTGGCACCGCAGCGGGATCTGCCAACAGGTTGGGACCAAACGTGTCAGAAGAGTCCAGATCCAAAACTGGACTAGTTCTGTTTCCCAACAAGACGTGGGTTGTGTAGTGTGGGTTTCTTTCACAGTTGCTGACGCAAGCTGCATGGGTCTGTTGTCCATGCCCGCCACCTGTTTCCTTCTGTTTGGGATCGAGGAGATGCTTGGGAGAGCAGCTTTGACCGGATGCAGCCGTTTCTGGCATTTTGGTAAACGTGGCCTCCAAGTGTTTGAGGATTCGTCTGCGGTGGCCCGTAGGCGAGATTCCGATGTGTTGAAGGACGCTGTCATTTATTCCCACGCACTCTTGCAAAGTGTGGTAGCCAGAGTTCCTAAAGTTTAAAAGGTATTGTCCCAGGTTGATGCTGATTAAAAAGGCTCCGATATCTGGGTCCGTTTCCCTGGATGACATGATGGCAATTTCATGGGTGGGTTTTGCCATCAGAATCCCAAAGAGGCATGATTCCATGGGGTCATACTGAAAAGCCGGACAAAATCCTTCTCCTACACAGAATGAGATGCCTTCCACAAACAGCAAGCATGCAAATCAATCCCACGTACTTTCCAGTCCTACAACACGAAGGGAAAGAGGACAATGTATTAAAATTGGTTTTAATATTCCGGAATCAACATTTGCGCTCATACTCGTAAAGAACCTTTGGTGAGTTCAAGGAAAATACTGCCGAGTAAACAAATATCTGGTCTTTCACCTCTTGCTGGAAGAAGTTCCTACAAAGGCGAGGAGGTCAAGCTATTTTCCAAAGCACCAAAAAGCAACACAAGAAACAATGGCTTGGAAACTAACCAAGGAGAGAAGCAACCTAGAACTAAGGAGAAATTTCCTAATAGCAAGATCAATTAACCAATGGAATGGCTTGTCTTCAGAAGTTGTGGATGCTCTCCACCACTGAAAGCTTTCAAAAAGAGACTGGACCAACCATTTGTCTGAAATGGTATAGGTTTTCCTGCTCAAGCACAGAGTTGGACTAGAAGAACTCTGAGGTCCTTTCCAACTATTCCTTTCCTTTCCTTCCCTTCCCTTTCCTTTCCTTCCCTTCCCTATTTTTCCTTTCCTCCTTTCCTTTCCTTTCCTTTGCTTTCCTTTGCTTTCCTTTCCTTTCCTTCCCTTTCCTTCCCTTTCCTTTCCTTCCCTTCCCTTCCTCTTTTCTTCCTTTCTTTCTCTTCCTTTCCCTTCCTTATTTTTCCTTTCCTTCTTCTTTCCTTTCCTTTCCTTTCCTTTCCTTTCCTTTCCTTCCTCTTTTCTTCCTTCCCTTCCCTTCCCTATTTTTCCTTTCCTTTCCTTTCCTTTCCTTTCCTTTCCTTTCCTTTCCTTTCCTTCCTCTTTTCTTCCTTTCCTTTCCTTTCCTTTCCTTTCCATTCCATTCCATTCCATTCCATTCCATCCAGTAGTGGGTTGCAAATCCCGTTGCTACCGGTTCACTCGTGGGCACGCGTGTGCTTCTGGGTGTGTTCGTGGGCGCACACGTACGACACTTCACCACGGCGGGTGGGCGGAGCCTCCCACCACCGCCGCTACCAGTTTGCCCAATCTGGGGCGAACCCGTAGCAACCCACCACTGATTCCATCCCATCCTATCTTCTCTCTCCTCTCCTCACTTCCCTTCCCTTCCCTCTTCTCTCCTCTCTTCTCCTCTCTCCTCCTCTCCTATCTCTCCTCTATTCTTATTCTCTACTTTACTCTGGTTTTCTGAACTTTCTGGTTCTTCCTTCATTTAACACTCAACACCCAAGGAACATATAAGGAAGGATATCGGGAGACGTTAAAAAAATATAGTGACAAACATGCATTTTCAATTAACCATTCACCCAGTTTCCAAGCAACGGATAATCTTTTATAGGTTGGGAGTCACCAGCTTTTCTTCCTTTTTTTAGCCTGTCCCATACATGACTAATAATGATTGGGAGGAAAAAACAGACAGCCAAAGGTGTCTAAAGGTTTATGGTAGAGATCCATAAACTCAGTCCCCTGAACCAATTTCATAAGCCATTGCTGTTTAGTGTGCCGTTAATTTTTTTTTTTTTTAATTTGATTTATATGCCGCCCTTCTCCGGAGACTCAGGGCGGCTTACAACGTGCTCAGCAATAGCCTTCATCCTTTTGTATATTTATACAAAGTCAGCTTATTGCCCCCACAACTGGGTCCTCATTTTACCCACCTTAGAAAGGATGGAAGGCTGAGTCAACCTTGAGCCTTGGCGAGATTCGAACCTGCAGTAATTGCAGGCAGCTGGTCTTAATAACCAGCTTAATAACAGGATGCCTTAGACCACTGTACTACCAAGGCTCTTCCTTCCCTTTCTTATGGTTTCTCCCTGCATTGAATTTTCACAGTTTAAGCACCTTCAGACCAAAAGGTGACCTCTCAAAACTTTGAAGTTTAGTAGAAGCTAAAAAATATTAGATAAAAATATGCATGTGGTTGGAAAAGATGATACAACAACATATATTGACTTGACACCTGAAATATTTCTGTTCGGGACTTTACCAGAAACTTATAGCAAAGAAAATGTGTATTTGATTATTCATGTAATAACCGCAGCTAGAATTATATTTGCACAAAACTGGAAAAGTGAAGAGATTCCTATAGAGGAGAATATGATAAGGAAAATATTAGAATGTGCAGAAATGAATAGATTAACAGTAGCAATTAAAGAGAAAGAACAAACTGGTTATTATGCGATATGGGAAACATTTTATAGATGGTTAGAGGACAAATATAAAAATTAAAAATAAAAGTAGATGAATAAAATATAGAAATATAGAAAATAGTTAATAGAATAGAATAGAATAAATTTTTTTATTGGCCAAGTGTGTTTGGACACACAAGGAATTTGTCTTGGTGCATACGCTCTCAGTGTACATAAAAAGACAAGATACATTCGTCAAGAATCATAAGGTATAACACTTAATGATAGTCATAGGGTACAAATAAGCAATCAAGAAACAATATCAATATAAATCGTAAGGATACAAGCAACAAAATTACAGTCATACAGTCATAAGTGGAAGGATTAAACTCTATCTGTTTAATAGAGTTAAGCAAATTAAGAAGAGGATGTAAAGTATTAGATATTTAATGTATTGGTATTAAGCTAAGAATAGATTAAATAATGAATATGATTGTAAATTTTAACTGCTATTGCACAAACATTTGTACCCAGACGACACACTGTTTAACGGAAGACGGATTATTTGTACTGAAATAAAATTTAAAAAAATATTTTTTAAAAAACAATTCATCGCATGGAAATTCTTTCTATACCTTGAGTGTCAGGAAGACAATGGAGGAGGCGACATCAGAGAAGCCCATCAGGCAAAAAGAAATAGGATTCCACATTGTGCTAAGTCAACCTTGGCCAGGTAGCTTAACCATAACAACCAACTCCCTTCATGTTTTATGCAACTATTTTTTTTTTATCTTTGCTCAAGTTTCCATTTCAAAAGCTTCTCTGCTTTTAATGATGGAAGTGAACCAGAATTTATTTTATTGTATTTTATTTACTTCCCCCTTCTCCATAAGTAACAGGTGGAGTGGACTTCGCAACCCTTTCGGCAGGGATGTCTTGCCAAACTTCAAAGCCGACTTACATTATTTCCCTGCCTGAAGCATTTGCTTCACAAACCTTCCAGGTAAACCTTCGAAAAGAGCCTTGGTGGCGCAGCAGACTAAAGCGCTGTTAAGTAGCACCAGCTGCCTGCAATTACTGCGAGTTCAAATCTCACCAGGCTCAAGGTTGACTCAGCCTTCCATCCTTCCGAGGTAGGTAAAATGAGGACCCGGATTGTGGGGGCAATAAACTGACTTTGTATAAAAAAGAACACCGCTTAGGGGGGGCCGAAAGCCCTACTAAGCAGGTATATACAAAAGTATGAAGGCTATTGCTTAACGCATTGTAAGCCGCCCTGAATCTCCGGAGAAGGGCGGCATATAAATCGAACCAATCAATCAATCAATTAATCAATCAATCAATCAATGACTCTCTAGAAAATATATCGTTCAGATATTTGACCCCGGTGTTCAAACTATAGCTATTCCAAAAACTGGCTTGTTTCGCAATTCCCAAAGGCCATCGGAACGAAGAGTTTTCTTTGTTGTTGTTGTTGTTATTTTGACAAAAAAAATATTTTTTTAAAACAAATATATAAAACAAATTTAAAAAAACTCGCACGGCCGCATTCTGGACCAGTTGAAGCTTCCGGGTGCACTTCAAGGGGAGCCCCCATGTAGAGAGCATTGCAGTAGTCAAGTCGGGAAATGAAATTGATACATTGATACTCCTTGGAGAAAACTGGTCATTTGCATCCTTTTAGAGGGTCGTTGAGGCCACTTGGAGGTTTATCTGTGTCCTCAGGGTCACCTGAGTAGCGCTAATGGTTCCTGCAGTCTGCAATTTTTCTGGAAATCCGTTCCTACTTCCACACCATTCGAAAGGTGTTCATCCCAAATGGCATAGCTAAAAGTCTGTAGAGATTCTCAGTCATCCAGATCATGGTTGTCCCCAAGATCGGGCCCATTGCTCTCAATTAGCATTGTGGTTTGTAGGAATAAATGACTCTAGGCAAAATCTCACCTTCCTTTTTGAGGGCATCTTCGCCACTGGGATTAGTCATAAGTGTCAAATTTTCTGCATTGCAAATATGGACACCCTCGGCAGGCATGTAAAGGCAATTCAACCCTTGCTGAGGGAAGACAGATCTGATTAAGCAGCGAGATGTGACAGGGTGGTGACATGAGCTCACACATCCTGTCACCTGATCCTGATCGGGTGGATCAATAAACAGAAAGTGCTTTAAACTGGCGACCATAACAATCTCTTCTCTTTCCTGAGTACAAAAACAGGAGAATTGTTTTGACTTAATCCTAGTTCCTCTGCAACTGAGTTTTGCAAATCTCGGCTCTTCGTCAGCAATCAAACTCGATGTAAGCCTAAAACAGAAGCTCCGGCTTCGTAGGAAATGCATTGCAGGTATAGTCCTCAATTTACGGCAGTTCCATTTAGCGACCGTGCGAAGTTACGCCGCCACCTGAAAAAGGAGGTTTTGATTTTGGGTTTTACCAATTAGATCGATGCGTTTTGTTTTGTTTTTTTTTAATAGAAATGGCTAGTTGGTATTATTCTGGAAAAGCAAAAAGTTTTGGCTTGATGTTAAGGGTCTGTAGAGATTCTCAGTCATCCAGATCCCAAGTTATTTCAGTATCGGCTTTTCGGTGTTCATCCCAAATTGTATAGCTAAAAGTCGGTAGAAATTCTCAGTCATCCAGGTCACAGTTGTCCCAAAGGTGCTTTTTCAGGAGGCAACTGGACTTTCTGGTTTTTTTTTTTATTTTGAAGACATTTCACTTCTCATCCCAGAAGCTTCTTCCACTCTGACTGGATGTGGGGAAGGGAAGGATTGATATTCCTTGCAGACAGCTGGTCATTTGCATCGTTTTAGAGAGTCATTGAGGCCCCTTGGAGGTTTACCTGTGTCCTCAGGGTCACCTGAGTGGTGCTCCTGGTTCCTGTAATCTACAATTTTTCCACTGGAAATCTTCATATTTTTCAGAAGTCTTTAAAAGAAAAAATTGAGAATCTCTACCGACTTTTAGCTATAGAATTTGGGATGAACACTGAAAAACCGATATTGAAATATTGTTGTTGTTGTTGTTGTTGTTGTTGTTGTTGTTGTTCTTATTATTATTATTATTATTATTATTATTATTATTATTTATTAAATTTATATCCCACCCTTCTCCCCGAAGGGACTCGGGGCAGTGAACAGCCGAGAATCAAAATAACATACAATATAAAAGTTAAAATAATTAAAAATAAATTAAATTAAGCGGCCGCCCCGTTTACATCTAGATGTAAATGTAAAATGGCTAGTAAAATAACCAGATTTTACTACGTAGTTGGGCAGGTCACACAAAGGCAGCAATGTAGACATTTGGTGCGTTAAAGACAAAATATATAAGAGCATAACTCAAAGTCTGAGTTATGGTGGCGCAGCAGACTAATAGCCTGTTATTAACATTCAGCTGCCTGCAATTACTGTAAGTTCGAATCTCGCCAGGCTCAAGGTTGACTCAGCCTTCCATCCTTTCTAAGGTAGATAAAATGAGGACCCAGTTTGTGGGGGCAATAAGCTGACTTTGTATAAATATACAAAAGTATGAAGGCTATTGCTTAACGCATTGTAAGCCGCCCTGAGTCTCCGGAGAAGGGCGGCATATAAATCAAATGAAAAAAAAAAAGTCTGCAGAGATTCTCAGTCATCCATCTCATGGTTATCCCAAAGGTGCTTTTTCACGAGGCCATTGGACTTTCTGGTTTTTTTCCTTTTGAATCTCTACAGATTTTTAGCAATACAATTTTGGATAAACACCTTTTGAATCTAAAAAGCAGAGACACTTGCCAACAAAAGTGCGTATAGTCAAGGCGATGGTTTTCCCAGTTGCAATGTCTGGCTGGGAAAGTTGGACCATAAGAAAGGCTGAGAAGGCCAAAGAATGGAGGCCTTTGAACGATGGTGCTGGAGAAGACTCCTGCGAGTCCCTTGGACTGCAAGGCCATCCAACCGGTCAGTCCTAGAGGAGATCAACCCTGACTGCTCTTTAGAAGGCCAGATCCTGAAGATGAAACTCAAATACTTTGGTCACCTCATGAGAAGGAAGGACTCACTGGAGAAGAGCCTAATGCTGGGAACGATGGAGGGCAAAAGAAGAAGGGACAACAGAGAATGAGGTGGCTGGATGGAGTCACTGAAGCAGTAGGCGTGAGTTAAATGGACTCCAGAGGACAGGAAGGCCTGGAGGAACGTTGTCCATGGGGGTCGCGATGGGTCGGACACGACTTCGCAGCTAACACCCCTTTGAATGGTGTGGAGTAGGAATGGATTTCTGGAGAGGGAGGAAGGCAGACTACAGGAACCAGGAGCATCACTCAAATGACCATGAGGACACAGGTAATCCTCCAAGGGCTTCAACGACCCTCAAAAACAGGGGTGTCAAACTCAATTTCATTGAGGGCCGCATCAGGATTGTGTTTGACCTTGGGGAGCCGGGATGGGCGTGGACAGGGTGGGCGTGGCCAGCTTGACGTCACTCGGGTCGGTGGCACCTGTGGCGGCCCAAGCGCTCTGCCAGGGAAAATGGGCTCCTGAGCCCCATTTTCGGCTGCGATGGTCTCCTGCGACCCTCTGCGAGCTCCGTTTTCGCTGGCGGAGGCACTGAGGGCCGGTCCTTCGCTGTTTCCAGGGCAGCCCCGCTGGCCAGATCTAAGCACCTTGGAGCTTGAGTTTGACACCCCTGCTCTAAAAGGATGCAAATGTCCAGCTGTCTGCAAGGAATATAAATCCTTCCATTCCCCACTATCCTGTCAGAGCTGAAGAAGCTTCTGGGATGAAGAAGCTTCTTCAAAAGAAAAAAATAAATCCAGTTGTCTCCTGAGAAAGCAGTTATAGAATAGAGTAGAATAAAATAGCATAGGAATAGGAGGAGTAGGAGTAGGAGTAGGAATAGAATAGAATAGGATGGGATGGGATGGGATGGGATGGAATATGGAATGGAATGGAATGGAATATGGAATGGAATGCGATGGGATGGGATGGGATGGGATGGAATATGGAATGGAATGGAATGGAATATGGAATGGGATGGGATGGGATGGGATGGGATGGAATGCTTTAGAAAACTGGAAAACTCTGATGGAACTTTGGGGGAAGTTGAGGCAATATCTTCATGAGTGACTGCCAATTCCAGCAGTTGTGTTAATAATATAAATATTAGCATAATAATCTGATGTAATAAGAAGTTTAAATAATGACATCAGGAAAATGCTTTCCTTATTAAACTTTTTTAAAAAAATTTCTTTGACTAGCCAATGTCTAAACGGAACAATGAAATGCAATGAAGCACCAGCTGTCCCAGCAGGTAACTTTCTTGACTCATTTAGAATAACAATTACCAAGTATGTCTTTCTTTTTTCTTACTTGCAGAAATTATGTTCAATGTCAAAAGAAGGGATTAAAATTTGTACCCATATATCTAACTGTGCTTACCAAATCTTTTTCTGCATAGCTCTTTGTAAGCCATTATTTTCAGCCTTATCTATCTATCTGCCCTTAAACATCTTTAATCTTTTCTTTCTATCTTTATCTTGAAAAAATGCTTTGAAAAGTTAAAAAAAAAAAGTTGGCCACGCCCACTCAGTCACATTACCCCCACCACCACCAAGCCACACCCACAGAACCAGTAGTAACATTTTTTATTTATTTATTTATTTTTATATGCTGCCCTTCTCCGGAGACTCAAGGCGGCTTACAATGCGTTAAGCAATGGCCTTCATACTTTTGTATATTTATACAAAGTCAGCTTATTGCCCCACAAACCAGGTCCTCATTTTACCCACCTTAGAAAGGATGGAAGGCTGAGTCAACCTTGAGCCTGGTGAGAATTGAACTCGCAGTAATTGCAGGCAGTTGGATGTTAAATGCTGCCTTAGTAGGAGGCATTAGCCTCCTACACCACTCAGGCTCAGGGGTGAAATTTTACATTTCACCCCTGCTTATACTCAGAAAAATACGGCATTTATAGTCCTGCAGATAAGGCTGAGAAAGAAAAGGATAAGAGTCACAATCGGTGGGTATCCCTTGCTTCTACAAACAACGCAAGTGAGGATGTCCATGTTTCTTCCTTGGTGAGCCTCATTCAGTTCTTGGGAGTACGAGATGCTACATGGCCACGCAAGGTACCTCATCAAAGTAAAACTAATCACCTCTTCATGAGGTCAAGGTATGGACCCAGAGGTGGGCTTCACATAATTTAGCAACCGGTTCACCCCAGCACTGAAAATGTGAGTGCACGCACCTTCCGTGCATGTGTGCAACCTTCTGCACACATGCTTTGCTTTCGCGCAGGGTTGAACACATGTGCACAGCTTTAAAAACACAGCTAAATGGGACAGCATAGCACCGGAGCGGGTGAGCAGGTGGATGGGGATGGGCTTCCCACAGGTTACAGCTACAAGTTTGCTTGAACTAGCACGAACCGGCTGAATCCCACTCCTGTATGGACCCCACCATTGAAAAGATCTAATGCAGTTCCGTTCCTCAACTAGTTACAAATAATTATTCTAGGGGTATATCTAGTCTAACAAAGAGAAGGACTAGGGGTGGCATGATAAGCAGTCTTTCAATACTCGTCAACCTATTCTCCAAAGCACCAGAGGGCAGGACAAGAAGTAAGGGATGGAAGCTAATCAAAGAGAGATCCAACCTAGAACTAAGGAGAAATTTTGTTCTGACCCAGCTTCTCAAACACGACAAACCCCCTGTATTTTCAATCAATGATTCCTTTATTAGTAGCACCAGCAGCCCCGGCAAAATGTTCCTCTCTCAACAAGTCTGTCCGGCATGGAGATGAATAGTTGTCTGCCACATCTATTCATCTCTGCCCTCCGCCTTTTATCCCCAGAGCTAGGGGGGGGTTTTTTCGCTCAGTAGTGGATTCCTCCCGGTTCGGTCCGGTTTGGCCGAGCCGGTAGCGGTGATGATATGACGTCACCGAACCGGTTCTCCCCCCCGCCCTCCCCCCCCACATTATTCTTACCTTTTATTTGGTCCACCCCCAATCTATTGCTGCCTCCTGAGTCCCAGCTGATGACTAGAGGGAAAAAAAACTGTTTAAACTCTTGCCGCGGGGCTTCAAAGGGCCGTCCTACAGCTGATCAGTGTTAAAAGCAAACAAATGAGTCGGGTCGTAAGTGCGAGGACTGCTCGTAAGTGTGAGGACCTTCCAGAAATGACACTCACCAGCTAGCCACGCCCACCTAGTCACATGACCTCCAAGCCATACCCACAAAATAAGTCACGCCCACAGAACCGGTAGTAAAAAATTTAGAACCCACCCCTGGTTTCACTAGTCACAGTGGCTCTTCCTTCCCAAGGACCGGCCCACAGATTTCCACTGCTCTCCTCTCCTCTGCCTTCTGTGCAGCATCAGGAACTGGACCCAGCTGTTCCTCCTCTTCCTCATCAGCCACCTCCAGACCTGGGGGCTGTTGATTCTCCATCTGAGGGCTGATGGATGGTCCAGGCTCCACCTCTGTCTCTGTCTCTTTCTGCCAGCTCCATTCCCTCTTCCCCCTCGGAGCTCTCAAGTTGCCTTGACGCTGATCCTGACTCCCATGCCTCCTCCTCATCTGATTCAGCTGCTGGAGGGGCCACAACAACAAATTGAGACAGTGAGAACAATCCAACAGAGGAACGGGTTGCCTTGAGAACCCATGGATCCATGAGAAGTGTATACTAATGTGAGATAATTTTAAGAAAACTTATTATTTGTTGTAATATGTCTTAACTATATTTTGCAAACAAAGTTAGACTGTTGACTATGATTGATTAACATATTACTGAATGAAGCTATGAAATACACAGATGATAGAGATAAATTGTGATCTAATTTAACAAATATGGGAAATGATGATTATTATGAAACATAATGAGAATTAATTTTGATGAATATGCTGAGATATAGAGATTAAATAGATAATTATGATGTAAGGGAAAACTAAAACAATGAGGTGAAGGATACTAACTAGATAAGAGTTAGAGACTCAGAGGAAGTAAGTGGGAAAATAAATAAAATGCTGGAAATCAGCCAAACAATGGCAGGAGAGTTGGAGGAGACTATGCTGGAAATCAGCCAAACAGAAAATGCTGGAAATCAGCCAATAAAAATGCTGGAAATCAGCCAAGCAATAGGAGGAGAGTTGGAGAAAAATATGCTGGAAATCAGCCAAACAATGGAAGGAGCTCTGGAGGAGATTATGCTAGAAATTAGCCAAATAAAATATGCTGGAAATCAGCCAAACAATGGAAGGAGTTCTGGAGGAGATTATGCTAGAAATCAGCCTAACAATGAGAACCCATGGATCCATCATCACTGGCAGTTTTCAAGAAGAGATTAGACCGCCATTTGTCCAAAATGGTGTAGGGTCTCCACCTCAAGCAGAGGGGTTGGATTAGAATATCTCCAGTTGTTATCCTGTGTTCTATCCATGGCTCTCTTTTTTGTTTTACCTCACGAATGTTATTTCTTGGCTGTAGATTTTTCACGGAAGCGAACGAACTGGGAGAACCTGAACTATCGTGTAGTGTGACAGCCCCTCGCGGCGTTCTGGAACATCTCACAGTCACCGTTGTCAATGATTTAAGTCCCTTCGTTGTGAATGAGGCAGAAGAACTTGTCAGCAACGTCGTATCTGTCGAGCGCTCGTCGGTTGACCAATGCAACATTTCCCCAATCAGCATCGCAATCCCGTTTACTTCCCGTTACAGAGGAATGTATAAAGACGTAATGGTGAAAGTGAGCGACATAAACTTCCAGTCCACGTATTTAACTCCTACCTCTTTGGAAGGACATCAAGGCAGCCAGAAGGTGAGGGAACTCTTGAACCAAAATCTTGCTTGAATTGTAGGGCAGAAGAAAATGCTATTTAAATACTGGTTTTTCTCCTTTTGATTTCATGCAGGGGTCAGGCGCTGTGGTGAAAACCGGTCAGCTTGGTATCTTCTCTGTGGTTTCATGCTTGAAGAAGGAAACGTGGACCATTCCGAGGAGAGGACTTTCGCGAAAGCTTAACATGGATCCTAGAATTTCGTTTTGCTATCCCCCATCAACGCTCAGTTCTCGAGTCACAGTGGACCTCAAGGTATGTTTGAAAAAGAAACGTCTTCTCGGACGTGAGCAGGTTTTTCGCCAACCAAAATACATCAAAACGTTTGGATTGGAAGAGATCGAGAATAAAAAATTTTTTAATAGCTAATCATTCATACCAAGGATGACTTCCTTCAATGAAGGGGAAAAAAATATCTAGGCTTTTGTAAATTGAGTGATCTACTTTAAGGCCACTGGTAATATTGTCCTTTAGTAGCAGATCTCTATGCAATCTTACCTACCTACCTATAGTACCTACCTTTTCTTTCTTTCTTTCTTTCTTTCTTTCTTTCTTTCTTTCTTTCCTTTCATTTCCTTTCTTTTCTTTTCCTTCCTTCCTTTTTTCCTTCCTTTTTCCTTTCCCTTCCTTCCCTTCCTTCCTTTCCTTCCTTTATCTCATTCTCCCTCCCTCCCTCCCTCCCTTCCTTCTTTCCTTTCCTCCCTTCCTTTTTTCCTTCCTTCCATTCTCCCTTCCTTCCATTCTCCCTTCCTTCCTTCCTTCCTCCCTCCCTCCCTTCCCTTCCCTTCCCTTCCTTCATCTCATTCTCCCTTCCTTCTTTTCCTCTTTTCTTCCTCTTTTCCTTTCTTTTCCTTCCTTCCTTTCCTTCCTTCACCCATTCCTCCCTCCTTCCCTTCCTTCCTTCCATCTGAAAAATAATTTAGGGTTCTACGGGCTGGGGTGATGCAAGAGCAAATAAAAGAAAAATGAAATCCAGACACTGAGAAAAGAGATTTATTCACAAGAGGAGATCTGCTCTTGAGGGTAGACTACTAAGAAAATGGGGTGCAGAGGCTTGGTTTTATAAGGGGACTGTCCTTGGTGTGAGCAAGGGGATGTCATTTGTGTATGTGCTGGTTTTAACACGTTCTTCCCATGAAATTTGGTTTGATCCTGATCTGTGTGAAATCCAGAAAGGAAGATTGCCCTAAAATCACCGGAGGATTCCACTTCTGGCATCTTCCTTACCCCAAGGGAGTTCCTGTTCTTTGAGGTCATTAGTGGGATCCTAGTCTTGTGTTTATTCTGGGGCTGACCTGCCATTAAAAGTTCAGAGGGCTACTAAAAAGAAGGGGGTGGAGCACAGATCAGAGGCCTTTTCATTTTCCTTCCTTCCTTCCTTCCTTCCTTCCTTCCTTCCTTCCTTCCTTCCTATTAGCCCAAAATAAGACATCCCCTGATAATAAGCCCAATCGGGCTTTTGAGCACATGGCAATAAGGCCAAGCGCTTATTTCAGGGTTCAAAAAAATATATAAGACAGGGTCTTATTTTCGGGGGAACACGGTATCTGTCACCCATCTATCTTGATCATCTCATTTACCTATCTGTCCAATTTTGAGGTCCCCTGAGAAAAGAAAAAGAAGAAAAGGCATAATCGATCTTCTTAACCATGTTCTTAAAAACAAGCTTGCAAAATGGGATGGGAAGTTACAGGATGGGGAACTAATTCTGCCCTTTGAGAGATTCCGGCCACATTTCAAAAAAGGATTTGAAAAATGATGTTAATAGATTCCTCCTTGTTTAGAGCACAGCAGATGCTTAAAGGGATTTCTTTACATGAAAAAAACCAGAAGCTGTCATTCAGTTCATCCCTGGGTGGCAGCAATAGCTTATGAAAGAGGATTAAGAAGATATTCATTACAGAATGTCTGTTACGCAGTTCAGTTCGTCTCCGTTATCAGGTTAAATGATTAAAAACAAACAAATGCCTCCTTTCCCCTTGTTGAAAAGGAAAAGATCCTTCTGCATGCTACTCATGTTCCCCTAGAGCCATGATGGCGAACCTATGGCACCCGTGCCACAAGTGGCACGTGGAGCCATGTCGCCTGGCACGCCAGCTTAGCTATGGCGTGCATGCACGCGTCAGCCAGCTAATTTTTGGGCTTTCTGGGCCCACCAGAAGTAAGGAAAGGGCCTGGGGGTGGGATGGGGAAGGCTGTTTTCGCCCTCCCCAGATGCATAGAGAGGATCTGGAGCCAGGTGAGACAGAAAAACGGGCCTACCGGGACATCGCGTGCCAGGAGCGGGGGAGAGGGGGGGTCACACACACATGCACAGGGCAGGGTGCATAGAATTATGGGTGTGGGCACGCTCACGCGGGAACCTCCCCCACCCACCCCCTTCCTGGCACGTGATGGCAAAAAGGTTAGCCATCACTGCCCTAGAGCAAAAGAGCAAGATGCATTTTCTTCTATTAATAATCTGAAATCATTCAGTTATATGGACAGCAGTAGCAATAGCGCTTCGATTTATATACCTCTTCACAGGGCTCTACAGCCCAGTGGTGAAATTTTAAAAATTCCCCTACCGGTTCTGTGGGCGTGGCTTGTTGGGGGGGAAGGTCATGTGACAGGGTGGGCGTGGCCAACTCGACATCACTCACATTGAGGGGCTCTTCACCGGCCCCTCCCCTCCCAGCCGCTCCTTGTCGCGAATAGCAGGAAAATGAGGAGGGGAATATTCCTGCCTACCATCCTTCCCTCAATCTGTGCTGAGATTGAGGAATGGACGACAGGCAGGAAAATCCCCTTCCCCATTTTCCTGCCTTTCACGAAAATGGCTCCATTCCAGCTGCTCCCCCCTGTCCCCCTCCTTCCTGGGGTCTACCTTAAAGGGACAGGATGCAGCAGCTCCGTTCTGAATGAAAGGAGAAAAGTTAGCATTCTCTCTGCTGCATTTAACATTGAATTCTGCGGAATATCGAGCGGCCGGAAGAGGTGAGCAGTGACCAGCCGGGCGTGGGTGAATGGGGCTAACGAGGGGTGATTACTATCGGTTCGGTGAACCAATGCCAATAATCCCTAGCGGTTTGCCCAAACCGATCCGAACCGGTCGGATTTCACCCCTGTTAGAGCCCCTCTCTGAGTGATCTGCAGAGTCAGCTCATTGCACCCAACAATCTGGCTCCTCATTTTATCGACCTTGGAAGGATGGAAGGCTGAGTCAACTTTGAGCCAGTCAGGGTCGAACTACAGACAGTTGGCAGAATTAGCCTGCAATACTGCATTCTATTCTATTCTAGTCTAGTCTAGTCTAGTCTAGTCTAGTCTAGTCTAGTCTAGTCTAGTCTAGTCTAGTCCAAGGGATGCGATGGCTCAGTGGCTAAGATGCTGAGTTTGTCAATTGAAAGGGCGGCAGTTCAGCGGTTCGCATCCCTAGTGCCATATAATGGGGTGAGCTCCCATGACTTGTCCCAGCTTCTGCCAACCTAGCAGTTCGAAAGCACGTAAAAAAATGCAAGTAGAAAAATAGGGACCACCTTTGGTGGGAAGGTAACAGCGTTCTGTGCGCCTTTGGCGTGTAGTCATGCCAGCCACATGACCATGGAGACATCTTCAGACAGTGCTGGCTTTTCGGCTTGGAAACGGAGATGAGCACCGCCCCCTAGAGTCGGGAACGACTAACACATATATGCGAAGGGAACCTTTACCTTTACTGCATTCTAACCACTGCGCCACCAAGGCTCTTAACTCTCTCAGATCATAACTCTCAGCACATCCAACAAGCATAACTATTAAAAGCTGATTTCAACATCATACTCAATGTTTATAAACAGCTGATTAATCAACTCAAAGTAATATCAGGTCTTGAATCCACTGAGTAATTAAAACCATCAGTTGTCTTTCCTATGTTGATGGACCAGTCTCTTAGTGATAAGGGAGACTTGGAGAATCCATTTCTGTTGTCCAGTCATCAACTTCTATGCCACAGGGTTTTCATTCAAAATATGATGGATATCCCCACCCTCAGCCCCAAAACTCCCTGCAGTTTGACCTCCCTCCATAAAAAAATTCTAAGGGTTTTGGTATTGGTTTTTTTTGACTGTTAAGTATATGTTTTTAAATTTTCATGCATAATTCCATCAGTTTTGAGACAGCCTTTTTTCCTTAAATCCGTACTATTTAGATCTAAGTCAGGGGTTGGCAACCCGTGTCTCTGGAGCCCCATGTGGCTCTTTCATCCCTCTGTTGCAGCTCCCTGTTGCCGGTCAGTTCCACAATTGGTAGGGCTTTCACTTAGGACAGGTAGAGGAAAAAGGACGCCATGCTAGGAGGAGACTCTATGGTGGGGGAACCGGACTTCCGGTCGGCAGAGGAAAAAGGATGCCATGCTAGGAGGAGACTCTATGGGGGCGGGGGACGGGGACCAGACTTCAGGTCGGTAGAGGAAAAAGGACACCATGCTAGGAAGAGACTCTATGGTGGGGGAACTGGACTTCCAGTCATCTCCAGAATTGAATGGGGGGCTTCCTCAGGGGGCTTCTGGTTAGGACCTTTGTGGCTCTTTGAGTGGTTTAAGGTTGCTAACTCCTGATCTAACTAAAAATTATACCATAATTTGCTCAAACTTTTCTATTTTGTCTGCAAACGTTGTCCAACGTAGAGCAGGCTTTTTCAGATGTATCCAGAAGGGAGATTTAATGAGGATCCCTGCAGAAACATCTCTGCCTTGGCTAATGAGAGAAATTGAATCAGTGTTTCATGTCCTTCTTCATTATCCTTGGTATTCATCTTGGCGCAAGGATTGAATTATGCTTCTGTTAACCAGCTAGCACGAAAATTAAGTAGAAAACCTTTTTTTCTTCCTTGCATTCCAGAATTCTGCTCCATCCCCATTGCAATTAGCAGCATGACCTTTAGGGAAATATGGGCCTCCCTGCGTGAAGATTTAATTTTATTATTTTGGTGTATTGGTGTGAGATATGCGGTGTGTGATAGAACATAAAACATAGAATAACAGAGTTGGAAGGGCTCCTTGGAGATCATCTAGTCCAACTCCCTGCTCGTTACTATTTCAGACAAATGGCTGCCCAGTCCAGTGATGGGGACCCACAACTTCTGAAGATCAACCATTCCACTGGTTGATTGTTCTCACCATTAGGGAATTTTTCCTGAGTTCTAAGTTGCTTCTCTCCTTGATTAGTTTCCATCCGTTGGTTCTTGTAAAGCTCCTTCATCGTTCCATTGAGCCAGTGATTCCTGAGAACAAATATTCAAAACTACCGTTGGAAGAAATATCCCTCTGGCTCAGTTCCAAGCTGGGAGAAAGAAGCTGGAAACAACATGGAGGCTAGTTGGAAAGATGGTTTATTGATGAAGCAGAGCCACCAATCACGCGTGATTCTGGGCAGCTCTCAAAATGGAGTTGAGTAGGAGTAGGAGAGGGGGCTGTACCCAGTGGTGGGATTCAAATAATTTAACAACCGGTTCTCTGCCCTAATGATTTCTTCCAACAACCAGTTCACCAAACTGCTCAGAAAGTTAACAACCGGTTCTCCCGAAGTGGTACGAACTGGCTGAATCCCACCATGGCTGTACCTTCTTTGGGCTTTTTTATTTGAGTTTCCTGTTCCTGTGCAAGATGTCAGGCTTCCGACGGATGCCCTAATTAAATCATGAGCCTCGAGCCAAGCTTCAAAAGAAATCCAGTTATTTATTAGGAGCTTCATGTCTGCACGTTCCAAGGGAAGCCGACTCTGACCCCACGTAATTTACGACCCAGGCATGACCCTGTTTTCCCCCTCCCCCAGAGTGTGTCATCAGTCACATTCACCAACGGAGCAATTTCACGGGTTGTAGAGATCACTCCCCTCCAACCGCTGTGGATAACCCTGGGAGACAGCCTTGAGAGAGATATGTCTGGAATGTGCTTTAGTTTTTGGCTGCTGTGCTGCTTTGTCGGTTTTCCCATCCCCCTTGCCTATGGCAACTCGAGAGCAGGCCAGGGATGCTTTGCGAGTTGACACAAGAACATGTCCTTTAATATTCTATTGGCTGTTGTTAGATTCCTATGGGGTCATGTAGGGGTTATGTAGGGGTCATAGCTGGCTCTATAGGCAAAAGAGGAAATGGAAATCCTAGGCTCTTGTCTGAGCTAATTGAAGTTTGGAATGCTCTGGGGTGATGCAATGAAGTGGCTTTGGTTCTGAAAGGGAGTTGGGCAATTCCTAGTGTGGCTTAACGGCTTTGTCCTGTGTTGGATCTTAGGTGAGGGGCTAATCCTACCATTCTGCCTTTGTTCAGACTTTGCTGGAGGGAGTTTCAAACTATCCTGTCTTGAATGGATTAACAAATCTCCATTTCTAAAAGCTGGCCTCCTCAGTTTCTGCTTGGGGGAGCAGGGAGTCTGGGGCTGCTTCCTGCCTCTAAAAAAACATGTTTCTCCATTTCTCATCTAGGGAAATATAATAATCTGCCTTTTTTTTTTTTAATATTCCTCAAAATATTTCACTATTCTAGGAGAGGGGTTTTTTCCACAATATCTTGAATGAGAGCTGATAATGATAATCATGCCCGTAATTGCTTATTTGTACCCTATGACTATCATTAAGTGTTGTACCTTATGATTCTTAACAAATGTATCTTTTCTCTTTATGTACACTGAGAGTATATGCACCAAAGACAAATTCCTTGTTTGTCCAATCACACTTGGTCAGTAAAGAATTTTAATCTAACCTAATCTAATAATATTAATATTAATTCTATGCAGGTGCAGCCGATTGATCAATCCACACTTTCAATATTGAAAACAAAACATGATGAATATTATTCAGTCATGTCAACCAGCTCTTTGGTCCACCTGGAATATTCTACATCTCTGCCATTCAACAGAGCTATCACTGTGGTCCTACCTTGCCCTCCAAATCAAGAAAAACGAAGAGAGGGTATTGAGACAGATGCCGGAAGAGCGACGAGTGCTTCTATCCCCACAGTTGCAAGCACTCATAATTTCCGGTGAGAAATAAGAAAGGGCTCATTCTTGGAAAATGCTCAGGTAGACCCAGAATCCATAAATGATTTGCCGTTGTCGTCTTCTTTGGCTCTTCAAATTTAACTGTGGAGAGAAGGCAATCTTTCTAACATCTCAAGATGTTGAGAGACAAAACCGTGATGGTGAACCTATGGCACGCATGTCACAGGTGGCACACCACATTCGTGTGTGTGTGTGCGCGCTTTGGGCACTCAGCACCAAAAAGGTTAACCATCACCGGACTAGAACATGGCCTGAAGCACTGTTGAGAAAACATTGTTCTAGACTAGGGAAACAAAACTTTGTAGATGTTAAGGAAATGAATGTGGTGCTTATGGATTGCCTCTTGGTAGGCAGAAGCATAGGGGTTCTAAATATATATATATATAGGTAGAACCTGGCTAGAAAGAAATGCACATAAAACCTACGAAAAAGAAAGAAAAAGAAACATTGTACCTTTATAGGGAGGATACATGAGAAGAGGGTGTGGCTCGCTGACGAAGCCTTATAAGGCAGAAATGGATCTATCTGAGTCTCCCAAAAAGCAGCACAGAGTTTGCTGTAAAAAGCGCAGAAGCTTTTGGTGCACTCTGATCTTGATTATTTTTTTGCAGACGTTCCACTACCCAACTAGGTAACATCATCAGCTGTGCTAAAAGGAAACAGGGTTTATATATCAGTAGCTTGTCCTGTCAGTCTTGGTGGCAATGTTCTTGGTAGTTCCTTGATTAGGCTGGTATTTACTGTTTGGTTATTAGTTTGAGTTGGTAGGTCCCTGATGGTGGTATTGTTTACTGTTTCATGTTAATCTCTGCTTATCTAGATGTTGATTGATTGATTATTTATTTATTTATTGATTGATTGATTGATTGATTGATTGATTGATTGATTCGATTTATATGCCGCCCTTCTCCGGAGACTCAGGGCGGCTTACAATGCGTTAAGCAATAGCCTTCATACTTTTGTATACACCTGCTTAGTAGGGCTTTTTGCCCCCCCCTAAGCAGTGTTCTATTTTATACAAAGTCAGCTTATTGCCCCCACAAACTGGGTCCTCATTTTACCTGCCTTGAAAGGATGGAAGGCTGAGTCAACCTTGAGCCTGGGGAGAATTGAACTCGCAGTAATTGCAGGCAGCTGGCAGCTAAGTGCTACTTTACCAGCAGCAGTTTAGTCTGCTGCACCACCAGGCTCCTGTTAGGAGGCGTTGTAGTCTTTTAGCTTTTTGATTGTCTCTTTTGAATGGTATGTAGATGTTGTTTGTCTCTATATGCCTGCTGATGGCTGATTTGGCTGAGTGCCAGGTTTCCAGGAATTCTCTAGCATTTTTGGACTTACTAGCTACTCCCTTCTAACACTGATGATGTTACTTGTTTGGGTAATGAAATGTCTGTAAGAAAACAACCAAGGTCCAAGAGCAAAGACCTCACAGTTCAACCCTGAGCTACAAATATTCTCTTCTATTGGTAATCTGACGTCCTTCAGTTGTATGGATCGTAACTCTCAGTATCTCTAACCGGGATAACCCTAGGTTATGCTGGCTAATGATCCTGGGATCCATAAATTATTCCAGCTAATGATCATGGGAGATGTAGTTTAATGCATTTGGAAAGGAAAAAGATGAAGAAAACTGATTTAAACTTCTACCGTGTTTCCCCGAAAATAAGTCAGGACCTGCTGGATTTCACTCCTGATTTGTACTGATGTAAAAGGTGAAAATGGATGGAATGATCTGCTCTCTCTGCTCCTACTTCCAGAACTGAAAGAGGATTAATACCGCATTCCCCCGAAAATAAGACCGAGTTTTATATTAATTTTTGCTCCAAAAGACGCATTAGGATTTATTTTCTGGTTAGGTCTTAATTTGGGGGAAATATGATACTAAATGCATCCATCTGGCTGACAATCTTAACTGGGGCTTATTTTGGGGGTAGGGCTTATATTACGAGCATCCTGAAAAATCATGCTAGGACTTCTTTTCCGGTTAGGTCTTATTTTCGGGGAAACAGGGTATATATTGACCTATGATCTGTCAGGCATTGCCAACTTGAACAATAGCAACTTAAGTTCATTAAAAGTCAATCAGAACTTCTTAGCAATCTTTCTGAGGTAGAGGGTTTTTTTTTTTTTTTTTTTTTGCCTTTGTATAATTTTAATGAAAAATTGTAGAAACCTTTCAATCCCCCCCAGTGTATCTGGCTTTATCTATAATGAAAATTTAATTAAAAATATACCAAAACAGTTTTCACATCCTATAATCCCCAGCTGACTTTCTCTTTAGTCTTTCTGGCTGGGACATTTTGAAAGCTGAAAACTGGGGCCATGAAAGAAATACACATTAGTTGCAGTTAAAAAAATTCTAGTTGGTAAGGCTAGGAAGGTCTCCTTCAAAAGAAAAGTTGGCTTTGGATCACAAAACCCAAATAGTAAGAAGATGAGTAAAGCAGAAGAAACAGAGAAGTTGTCAGGTTACGATGTCGTCTCAAATAAATTGCATTTCCAAACAAAAAGTCTCTGATTAAATCTTTCGTTTATTGAGTACAACGATCTGTCCCCGACTTCATCATAGCCGAAACTGACCCTCCGACCCCAAACCCTTCCCTTTCCGTTCCCCAATTCTCAGCGTTTCATTGGCCATCTTCCAAGTCAGTCTCCCCATCTCCTGACTTCAACTCACAGGAATGTCCCCCCTCCCATCCCATCTCCTAGGGGATATTATCTACAGAGAAAATAAGTAGGTGAAAAGTCAAGCCTCTTCTTCTTCTCTTTATGGCAGCACTAGAATGCTGACAGAAGTATGTATGGAGGTATATTCTTTACCCTACCTTTGTGATTTTTCCAGAGGTCTGAGTGCCTCCCCAAGAAAACACAGGGAGAACCTGAAGGAACCACTGAAAGTCCTGGGCTACAGAAACAGTGAAGAAGAATGGATCTTACTGGATGACATCGCCGTGCGAAATGCAAGGAACGGTCTTGTGTCATTTGACTTAGACGAACCCTTAGAGAGGTGAGATGGATTCGTCAAATGTGTAGATCAGGGGCGTCAAACTCAATTTCATTGAGGGCTGCATCAGGATTGTGCTTGACCTCAGGGCGTGGCCAGGGTGGGAATGGCCAGCATGTCACTAGTGTCAGGGTGTGCCTGTGGTGGCCCTAGCACTCTACCAGTGAAAACAAGCTCTGGAGCTCCATTTTTGATAACCTCCTGCAACCCTCTGCCAGTAAAAATGGAGCTCGGGGGCGCACATGCGACCTTTACGAGCTCCGTTTTTGACTGGGATGGCTTCCTGCAACCCTCTGCCAGAGAAAACAGAACTCGGGAGGGCTGTACACAGCCCTCGCAAGCTCTCTTTTCACTGGCAGAGAAACTGCGGGCTGGTCCATCGGTGTTTCTAGGTTGGCCCCGTGGGCCAGATCTAAGTACCCCATGGTTTGACACCCCTGGTGTAGATGAATGGGATGTCACTGATTTACCCTGTCCTACATGACATTCCAAAATATCGAACCCATTGATTGTGAAAGCAGCATGACATTTACCCTGTTTCCCTGAAAATAGGACCCAGCTAGAAAATAAGCCCTAGCATGATTTTTCAGGATGCTCGTAATATAAGCCCTACCCCAAAATAAGCCCCAGTTAAGATTGTCAGCCAGATGGATGCATTTAGTATTGTATTTTCTCCAAAATAAGACCTAACCAGAAAATAAGCCTTTTTTTTTTAAGTGTTTTTAAGTGTTTTGTTTATTGTTTTTAATTAATGGGGCCAAATTTATATATGTATATTTTAACTGTATTTTAATATTTGTATTTGATGTTTTTACTTGGCTGTTCACCGCCCTGAGTCCTCAGGGAGAAGGGCGGTATACAAATTCAAAATAAAATAAAATAAATAAATAAATAAATAAATAAATAAAATAAAATAAAATAAAAAATAAAAATAATGCATCTTTTGAAGCAAATAATATAAAACCCGGTCTTATTTTCGGGGGAATGCGGCATTAATCCTCTTTCAGTTCTGGAAGTAAGAGCAGAGAGAGCAGATCATTCCATCCATTTTCAACTTTTACATCAGTACAGATCGGGGTGAAATCCTACTCCAATGTTTTCTTTGCTTTGTCACCATCCTAGTCTTCCTCTTTATGCAGATTTATTGTCGTCCGCTTATCTTCTGCTATGGACAACGGACATCTCGTTCAGTTTATTCAGAATCTGGAACACGCCATCCACAACGTCATGGTGAAGGTGGTACTGTGGCAGAATAAAGACGACCCTTACAAGATCCTTGTCTTACTGGTTCCCTCTAAAGAATTAAGCATGGAGCTGCATTCTCTACGTGAGGAAGGATATTGCGGCCCTCCAGAACCTTCCAAGACATTTAAGATGAGGGAAGGAGAGCAGGTTTCCTTTAGATTCAGTGGCAATATTTTTGCTTCAGGTAAATCAAGTTTAATCATTCAAAATTCCATTCCGCAGATCGTTGCAGGCTATCGGTCTTGCTGTTTGGACTTTACAAATGAGACTTTCAAAGATAAGAAAAAATAGTTTTGCTTTCTTGACAGGGATATTTTGTGTGTGAGCAACTTCTTCGGTCATTTTTCTATAATAAGCACTCCATTGTTTTGTGAATTAGTGAATTTATGGATTTTATGATTGATGCCTCCTGGTATTTATAGGATCTTAATCGGTTCTAGCACTAAAGTTCTGTTCAGATGTGCACTTTGCACTGACAGGAACAAATCACCACAGTATCCCCTCCCCCAAATATGCAGATTAGATCAAGGGTGGACTCCTGAGGGTTCGGCAGGATTTGGGAGATCCTTTAGCCAAGGATTGCTGGTGTTCAGCGAACCCCCAAATGCCATCCCTGGCTGGCCACACCCACCCTGCCCCACCCCTCCCAGGAGTCTCCACACCGCCCGTTCATCATTCCAAGTAAGTGCAGGGATCACGTGGAGGGTCTGGGAGGGGGAAAAACTGGACTACTGGAAGTTCTGGAAGTCCAGAAACAGGCCTGTTTCTGGCCTCCGGAGGGCCTCCAGACCCTGGGGGAAGCAGTTTTTGCCCTCCCTGAGGCTTGAGGAAATGCTCCAGAGCTAAAGGAGGGTGAAAAATGGGCCTCCTGGAAATTCCAGAAGTCCAGAAACGGGCCTGTTTCTAGCTTCCCGACGGCCTCCAGATCTCAGGGAAAGCAGTTTCCCCCCCCCCTCTGGGGCCCGGGGAAACGCTCCGGAGCTAAAGAAGGGTAAAAATGGGCCTCCTGGAAGTTCCAGAACTCCAGAAACGGGCCTGTTTCTGGCCTCTGGAGGGCCTCCAGACCCCGGGGAAAGCAGTTTTTGCCCTCCTGGAGGCTCGAGAAAAGCCTCCGGAGCCTGGGGAGGGTGAAACACACATACACCCTGCTGTGGTACAGGCAGCTGACTAGGCCATGCCCACCATGGCAACGCCCACCCAGTAACGGGGAACCGAACCCGTTGCTAAAGGATCTGAAGCACACCTCTGGATTAGATAAGTCTGTGCTTCCTAAATATATATGTGAGGCATTTATTTGAAAAACAAGAAAACCGTTTACTTCAGTCTTCCTTATTTTCTTGTCGCTTACCATTTCATCACTGGGGCTTCAGAATAAACATGATAAATGCAATAAACGTACATAAAGACATTCTGCTGGTTCTGATTTAAATCTCTTAGGGTTAGTCAGTCCCCAAAGTTCCACAGTTCTGAAAGATGGAGGAGGCCCACTTTCAGTGAACTCAAGAACCTTAACAGGCCATCAAGACAATCCCTTCTCCCTTTGTTGTTGTTGTTGTTAGTTGCAAAGTCATGTCCGACCCATCATGACCCCATGGACAATGTTCCTCCAGGCCTTCCTGTCCTCTATCATCCCCCGGAGACCATTTAATCTCACGTCAACTGCTTCAGTGACTCCATCCAGCCACCTCGTTCTCTGCTGTCCCCTTCTTCTTTTGCCCTCCATCTTTCCCAGCATTAGGCTCTTCTCCAATGAGTCCTTCCTTCTCATTAAGTGGCCAAAGTATTTGAGTTTCATCTTCAGGATCTGGCCTTCTAAAGAGCAGTCAGGGTTGATCTCCTCTAGGACTGACCAATTTGATTGCCTTGCAGTCCAAGGGACTCGCAGGAGTCTTCTCCAGCACCAGAGTTCAAAGGCCTCAATTCTTTGACGATCAGCCTTCCTTATGGTCCAACTTTCACAGCCATACATCCAACTGGGAAAACCAGAGCCTTGACTATGCACACTTTTGTTGGCAGGGTGATGTCTCTGCTTTTTAGTGTTCTCCCTTAACCCCTCCATATCTTTGTCCTAAATTTTGATTACTTCTAATTGGATTTATAACCCTCTTTTTTGTGTGTCACCTGAAAGGGAGAGAGAAGACAATGAAGGCAGCCGACAATGAGAAAGAATCATGGGCGAATCAAATTCATGCAAACCACAATCGACACACAAGGAGAACGCAGTCCAGTCATTGCTAACACAAAGTGTAATCAGCTTGTAACAAAACACCAGCTCTACCATCTATCTGATGGGTGAAATGAGCTAGTGCCAGATAAACCACATCCATCAGAAAATGATTTTTTTTAAAAAAGAGAGAGGCCTAACCAGTCTCTTCCTCACATCCTGGCTGCATTATTTTCGGCTTATCTGTTTTCGCCACATGTCTAAAGAGGATGTTTGAATAAATCTCTTTCCCCTGCTTTTTTTTTTCTTCATTTTTTTGGAGGGGTGGTGTCTAATAGATTGACAAGACACCATTCTTAGCCCAACAGCTAGATTCCAAAAAAAATGAGGTAACCTTGATGCCAGTTTGAAATCGTTTTTGTTGGGTATCTTCCCACAAAAATATAATAAAGGGAATACATATTTAATTTTTTATGTGTTAACAGCGGCTAGAATTGTGTTTGCACAACAGTGGAAAAACAAAGAGATCCCTACAGATGAAAATATATTAAAAAAAATCTATAGCTTTCTAAAATTAAAATTTTAAGCACCCTTTTCCTGTTTATTCTATTTTTTTTAAAGAAGTACTTAAATTCCTCTTTGAAACATCTTTTGCTAAAGATTGGAAAGAAACTCACCCAGTGCTATAAAACATATTGATGGAAAGATTTTTTGTAGCAGAAAAGCAGTTAACAACCAATTTCTGAAAGTGTTTAGAAAAGCAACAACGTGAATTTAGTGTCCTTTCTACTCTCCCATTTTAGAAAATGTGAAAATAAATAAATAAAAAGGGTAAGTACGGTTACTCCTTGGGTAGTTAATTATTTCCCAAACAATTAAAAAAACAAACAGAATTTGGCAATAAATAAATAAATAAATGTTTCAACACTTCAAATCAGGAACAAGTAGTGTTTTGATGGCTGGTGTAGTGTTATTTTTTATAGTGTGGTGACTAAAACTGGACACAGTACTCTAGGTATGGTCTTACTAGGGTTTCATACAGCAGTATTAGTACCTCACTTGATCTTGATTGTATCCCTCTGTTAATGCAATTTAGAATTGCATTGGCTTTTTTAGTTGCCGCTGCACACTGCTGGCTCCTATTTAGCTGATTGTCCACTAAGATTCCAAGATCCCTCTCACAGTCACTGCTATTAAGCCTGGTTTCCCCCAGTTTATATTAATGTGGATAAAAGAAGGAATCATACAGAGACAGCTACATGAACTCTAGGAAACCCTCTCTATTCACATTATTATAAGAGAGAAACGTGCTTGTTGGAGATTATATTAAAAATCAGCTAAACCTCAGTAAGTGGTAATATATCTTCTGATGAGACCTAGATGTCACGGAAGGACAGCCATATGGAAAACATCTGAGTGACCTCACTGTGAATGACACAAGGACATATATGTTACAAAGAGTTACTTAATCCAATAAATTTACCCAAGGACAGCAGTAAATTTCCCATTAGCAACCACAGCACTTAAGGAAGGTTGTCTAAGCTAAGATAATCTTATAAACTAAAAATAATGGTTTACTAATGGTTTAGTAATTAGGAAGTGTGTCAATTATCATATGACAGGTGTGTGTTAGCCATATATGGAGAATGTATGATCTCATGTTAATCATATATGGAAAATGCATGATCTCACCAAATCCTTTGTCTTAGAAATGTATAAAAACAGTTGTATCAGAGTTCTTTCCTTGTTCAAAGCTTCAGGTACAAATCTGGCTCTGAACCTTGCGCAATAAAACTGTCTCTGGCTGACCCAGAAATGTTGTTTGGTCTCATCATTCCATAACAATATGTGTGCTTTTGGTTTTTCTTACCTAAGTGTAAGACTTTACTTTTTTCTAGACATTAGCGTGCCAATGTTTAGAAATGTTTAAGAGCCGCAGTGGCGCAGTGGTTAGAGTGCAGTACTTGCAGGCTACTTCTGCTGACTACCGGCTGCCTGCAATTTGGCAAGTTCGAATCTCACCAGGCTTAAGGTTGACTCAGCCTTCCATCCTTCCAAGGTGGGTAAAATGAGGACCCAAATTGTTGGGGGCAATATGCTGACTCTTAGAGAGGGCTATAAAGCACTGTGAAGTGGTATATAAGTCTAAATTCTATTGCTAGTCCTTCCTTCCTTCCTTCCTTCCTTCCTTCCTTCCTTCCTTCCTTCCTTCCTTCCTTCCTCCCTCCCTCCCTCCCTCCCTCCCTCCCTTCCTTCCTTCCTTCCTTCCTTCCATGATGCCACAGTAGTTAGAATGCAGCATTGCAAGCTAATTCTGCTGACTGCAGCAGCTCGATCCTAACCAGTTAAAGGTTTACTCAGCCTTCGGTCCTCCTGAGGTCGGTAAAATGAGGACCCAGATTGTTGGGGGCAAGATGCTGACTCTGTAAACTGCTTAGAGAGGGCTGTAAAAAGCACCGTGAAGCGGTAAATAAGTCTAAGTGCTAAGTGCTATCTTATGATCAAAGCCAATTATGACATCGGCAAAAGAACACTTCAAGAATCCTTACCAGGGCTGCAGAAGTTTTCAAAAGTTGAAATTAAAATTGGAAACACCATGCATGCATGAAGATAGGGGATTCAATTCAACACTGTTTCCCCCCCCCCACCCCCAAATCTGAAATGTCGTGATCTACGAAGCAATGCACAAAAAGTTTCAGGACCAAACTCTACTTGAAACTTGAAGGAGAAGGACCTACAACTCCAATAAAGAAGAATATTTGTAGCGCAGGATTGAAAACAAGGGGTCCTTGGTGCTCTCTGAGCTTGGTGGTTTCCTTGCAGACATTTCATGACCCAACTAGGTAACATCATCAGCACTCATAATGAAACATCTGCAAGAAAACCACGAAGCTCAGACTTCCCCAATCAAGACCCTTTCAAATGTCCTACACTCTAAGTATTATCATTCACGAACCAGCAGATAACCATCCCCACATCACTTCTACAAATACCTCTGCTGGTGGTTTTTTTTTCCCCCAAATCATTTTTTATTTTAAAACAAAAAAATAAAAATAAAACATACAAACATCATTCATTCAATCAAGTACAGACAGTACATTGGTCGGTTTACATCCCTAGTGCCCTCTCCTCTCTACAATATCACTACATATCCAAAACTTATTCTTATATAAAATATATCAGTTGTATCATCATTTAAAATATTTCAACATTTACTTACGTATCACCATTTTTTATTATCTACCCAATGGTAAAATAAATCCCATATCAAAGAATATTGTTTTTCTTCCTGGTCTCTCATTTCAAATGTCAATTTACTCATTTCGGCACAATCCAACATTTTCCTAATAATTTCTTCATCCATAGGTATCATTTCTTCTTTCCAATTTTTAGCTGCTGTTAGAAGGTTCACAATTAAATACTGCAATTCTTTGTTATATATTTCTGGTAAAATCCCTAATAAAAATATCTCTGGTTTAAAGTCTATGTGCCTCTTGGTCATTTTTTCCAACCACATGTGTATCTTAGTCTATTATCTCCTTGCTTCTAGGCATGTCCACCACATGTGGTAATAGGATCCTGGGGTCTGATGACATTTCCAACACTTCTCCGATTTGTTCTGGAACATTCTGGCGATTCTCAATGGGGATAAATGCCACCTGTAAAACTTCTGCTGGTGTTGAGGATGGCAGGCACTTATAGGAATAGTACTTAGACTTATATACCACTACATCCTTTACCTTCTTCATTTCAATCAATCAATCAATCAATCAATCAATCACTCAATCAATCAATCAATCAATTTCTATAGCTGACTATCTCATCCCTCTGGGTGACTTAACTTCTAAAATAATGTGATTGAAGTAGAGCAATTGGACCTGGTGAAAAGGCCAAAAATGATGGGGTTTGTTTCAGGGGTGAAATCCAGCAGGTTCTGACAGGTTCTGGAGAACCGGTAGTGGAAATTTAGAGCAGTTCAGAGAACCGGTAGTGGAAATTTTGAGTAGTTTGGAGAACTGGCAAATACCACCTCTGGCTGGCCCCACAGTGGGATGGGAATAGAGATTTTGCAATATCCTTCCCCTGGAGTGGGGAGAGAATGGAGATTTTGCAATATCCTTCCCCCAGGAGTGAGAAGAGAATGGAGATTTTGCAGTATCCTTCCCCTGCCACGCCTACCAAGCCACAGAACCAGTAGTCAAAAAAAATTGGATTTCACCACTGGTTTGTTTTCCCAACACATCTGGAGGGTTGTTGTTTTGAGAAGGCTAGATCTGTTTGGGAGCCACCACCCCCATCCTCACCTCCCCCCCAGAATTCAGTATAGGATGGGTGTCTATATAAATGTTTTAGGTAAATAAATAAAACCTTGATCAAATCTTCTCTGTATTCTTCAACCCTTCTCTACTCAGTCAATTGCTTTCGGTACATTTACCATGATGCTTTGATCAATATGAAAGAATAACGGAATGCTAACCCATCGGTAGAACTGAATAATTGTATTTTTTTTTAACCTATGCTTCATTTCTTTCTTTCCATAATAATCTTCCATCTGTCTGGGATGATCTGTTGTCACAATTGTTTGTTTATTTTTCCTGGGGTTGGAAGCTATCCTGAATGTCCTCTTTTTGTTCTCTTTGATAGAACAGCTTTGTTATTTCTGAATGTTTCTCTCGGCGTACAAGAAGAGCTTTTCTTCTTTCTTTTCAATAATCAGCTGGTGTTGAGGAAATCTGTTTTATTGCCTTGACAGAAAGACACCGACTTTGTAGAAAATGACAAGGAGTAGCCATCCAATTTGGCTCCTCTCCTCCCTCCCTGTGAGAACTAAGCATTTTCTTCCCTTCAAACGTGTATGTCCAATTCATTATTTCTCACTTCTGGCTTTCATTACTGCTTTCATAAGGAATAGGTGAGATCTAAGACTTTGAATTTCTTCCCCTCCCTTCACCAAAGCTCTGAAAATAATGAGGAAAAAAACCTCCATTCTTGGGATAATTATAACTCGGATAAAAAAGAAGGTGGGTTAGCTTTCCATTTTGCATGATCCAAAATAGTCAGGGTCTACAAATTGTAGCCCTTCCTATCATATCTGTTGATGTACCGTATTTTTCGGACTATAAGATGCACTTTTTTGACTCCCAAAAGGGAGCGAAAATGTCTGTGCATCTTATAGACCAGTGATGGCTAACCCTTTTGCCATCGCGTGCCAAAAGCGGGGGGAGCGTGGTGGGGTCACACGCATGCGTGCCCATATCCATAATTCTATGTGCCTGCCCCCCCCCGTGCTCTCCCCGCTTTTGGCACGTGATGGCACGGTGGGCCTGGTAGGCCCATTTTTTGCTCTCCCCAGGCTCCAGAGCCTTTCTAGGAGCCTGGGGAGGGCAAAAACGGCCTTCCCCATCCCCCCAGAGGCCCTCCGGAGGCTGGAAACAGTGTGTTTCCTGACTTCTGGTGGGCCCAGAAGGCCCGAAAATCAGCTGGCCAGCGCATGCATACATGCCGGAGCTGAGCTTGCGTGCCCACCGATATGGCTTCATGTGCCACCTGTGGCACCCGTGCCATAGGTTCGCCATCATGGTTATAGACCAAATATTGCCAAATCCCGGCTCATTCGCCAGCCATTTTTTTTGGCCTCCTCATGCCTTGTTTTCGGGCCTTTTTTCGGCCTTTTTCAGGCCTTCAGGCCCATTTCCAAGGCTTTTTTTGGCCAGTTTTTGAGGCTTTTTTTGGCTGGTTTTTGAGGCCTTTTTTTTGGCCCATTTTTGAGGTTTTTGGAAAAAAGCCTCAAAAATGCCCCCCCCAAAAAAAGCCTGAAAATGGGCTGAAAAAAGCCCTAAAAACAGGCCAAAAAGCCCCAAAAATGGGCCTCAAAAACGGGCTGAAAAAAATCCCCCAAAATGGGCTGCAAAAAACCCTGAAAAAGGGGCCAAAAAAAAGCACCAAAAATGGGCCAAAAAAGGCCCCCCAAAAGGTAGGCTGTTGTTTTCCTCTTTGCGTCTTATAGTGAGGTGTGTCTTATAGTCCTAAAAATACGATAATTTAATTATTGAGATCAGAATCCCACTCTACTCTGCATTGGTCTAATTCTTTGGAGAATAATTTTTAAATATCTAGATAGATTAATTATTAATCTATCTAGACATCTATCTAGATATACACACATATATATATACATCTATATATCTTTGTTTTCGTAGATTTTCATGGGTAGAGGCATGCAAGTTTTGGTGTATTCGGGTCTTTTCCCATGTAAGATTGAGAGTATCTTGGCGACGTTTCAACGAGGTCCCACTCGTCATCTTCAGGCTGGTGTCTTTGGCTTCGTGCTTCAGCTTCGTGCTTCGTGCTCGCACAAGCACGAAGTCGAAGACACCAGCCTGAAGATGACGAGTGGGACCTCGTCGAAATGTCACCAAGATACTCTCAATCTTACACGGGAAAAGACCCGAATATACCAAAACTTGAATCTATATATTTATATCTATATCTGCATCTATATATAAAAATATCTATCTATCTACATCTATATATCTAGATCTAGATCTAGTCTATAACTACAACTACATCTGTATCTCTATCTCTATCTCTATAACTACATCTATATCTGTATCTGTATCTGTATCTGTATATCTGTTAAGGAATTTGCAGAGTAACCCTTGAATAGCAAGGGTGTACACATGAAAGCGATTGAGAGTAGGTACGAATAAACACAGTCAACACAGAGATACACTGAGTTGTGTTTACTTTCAGGAAATAGTAAGGCACAGTCCAATAAACAGTCCAGGTCATACACATATAAAGCAGGAGATAGCAAAACGACAGTCCAGGGATAATCCAATAACGAAGTCTTCTTACCAGTCGTCGTAGTCATTCACAACAAACAGTTCTTCTCGGTTTACAAACAGTAGCATATCAGAGAGCAAGAACAACAAAGAGAAACAAACCATGTTTCTAGCTCCCTCTTAAGGAGATTGGCTACAGAGCTAACCAATCAGGACACAGCATGATGCAATACAGCAGTCTTAAAGCTATATTGATGGTTTATATATTGCCAACACAACAAGGTAGGTAATACTCATTTCCTAACAATGTCTAATCTATATTTCTATATCTACATGTATATATCTATATATAATGTATCTATATCCAATTTCAATTGTGGTTGTATGTTGAGGATCTCCTGGAGTTTCTGAGCACTGCTTCTTCCTATCCTGTTAACTGGAAAAGCCTTAGGCAGAAATTGGGACCTTCTACATTCAACCGTTGTACTCCACCTCTAACCCAAGGAAAATAGATTGTGGTATGACTGAGCTGCAATTAGGCAGTTTATCAATGAGAATTGGTCTCGGAGTTGTGATTACAATTCACCCACAAATTGAACTTGAAGGTCACACCTTCCCACCTTTCCCCCAATTCATGGTTGAGAGTTTCGTAACAGAAGTAGGTCATGATTAGGTATTAATAACAACATTGCTCTCCATTCTGCATTCTGCTTACCTCAACATGTTTCTCTAAGTCCCCATGTCAGCCGCCTACACAATAGCATCACAGCGATTTTGCAACTTGGTAAAAGAGAATGACAACCTGCAAACATACGTAATTTTGCATCTGTGCACCATTCTCAAAATAAACCCTACTGTATTTGGATTTTGAGCATTAGCACCATTAGCGACAAAGATGATTAGGGGACTGGAGGATAAAATATAGGAAGAACGGTTGCAGGAAATGGGTATGTCTAATTTAGTGAAAAGAAGGACTAGGAGTGATATGATAGCAGTCTTCCAATATCTCAGGGGCTGCCACAAAGAAGAGGAGGGTCAACCTATTCTCCAAAGCACCTGAAGGCAAGTCAAGAAGCAATGGATGGAAACTAACTAAGGAGAGAAGCAACCTAGAACTAAGGAGACTTGGCAGACTGTAAGACGTATTGACCTATCTAAGTCATCAAACTAATCTAAAACAATTTTCTCGGAATTCATATTTCTTCAGAATGACAAAACATTAAAATTCCTGAAATTCCTCTTTATTTACCTGGTTCTGATAATGATTTATTATTTGTTGCTCTCGTATGTACACTGAGAGCTTATGCACTGGAAACAAATTCCTCATGTGTCCTATCATACTTGGCCAATAAAGAATTCTATTCTGTTCTGTTCTGTTCTGTTCTGTTCTGTTCTGTTCCGTTCCGTTCCGTTCCATTCCGTTTTCTATTCTGTTCTATTTTCTATTCTGTTCTACTTTCTCTTCTATTTTCTTTTCTCTTCTCTTCTGCTCTCTTCTACTCTACTCTACTCTACTCTACTTTACTCTGTTTTCTATTCTGTTCTGTTCTGTTTTCTATTCTGTTCTATTTTCTCTTCTATTTTCTTTTCTATGCATTATTCTATTCTGTTCTGTTCTGTTCCGTTCTGTTCCGTTCCATTTTCTATTCTATTCTGTTCTATTTTTTATTCTATTCTACTTTCTCTTCTATTTTCTCTTCTCTTCTATTCTATTCTATTCTATTCTATTCTACTCTACTCTACTCTACTCTACTCTACTCTACTCTACTCTACTCTACTCTACTTTGTTCTACTCTACTCTACTCTGTTTTCTATTCTATTCTATTCTGTTCTGTTCTGTTTTCTATTCTGTTCTATTTTCTATTCTATTCTCTTTTCTACTCTACTCATTATTCTATTCTATTCTATTCTATTCTATTCTATTCTATTCTATTCTATTCTATTCTATTCTATTCTATTCTTCAGTTTCCACTATCACTGGAGAATATTAAGAAGATTGATTCTTTCATAAAATAGTTGATATTTCAGGTTTCACAAAAAACATTTTTAAAAATTGTTGTTGCAAGTGCTCACCATGATGATTGGAAAAGGAGAAAGGCAGAAGAAAAAATGAATTTGTAGGTATAACTGGCAAACATAATCACTCTTAATCTTCAACTGTTTTCTGCCTCAAGTTTTATTTAAGAACATAGGTATGTTATCTATCTTGTCCACTCTGTGCTTTCCTGAGTTCCTGATATGATTTTCTCTTCTTAAATCTCTTTTGTCTTACTGTTCAAAGTCTATTTGAGCTTTTTAAGAAAAATATAACAAAAGGAGAAATTAAATTGCTCCTTGAATCGTTCAAGCTGGTATCCACTTAATGCTAGAAAATCTATTCTCAGCACTTCAGCTTAATGTAGGTTCAGAAAAAGAGATACTCACATACTAATTATCTGTAATGGAGTTTACCTCCAGAGGCTGAATCAAAATAGATTGTCCCAAAAGTGTTTTTTTTTTTCAAGAGGCAACTGTACTTTCTTATTTTTCTTTGAAGACCTTTTGCTTCTCATCCAAGGGCTTCAACAACTCTCTAAAAGGATGCAAATGACCGGCTGTCTGCAAGGAATGTAGAAATCCTTCCGTTCCCCACCATCCAGTCAGAGCTGAAGAAGCTTCTGGAATGAGAAGCGAAACGTCTTCAAAGAAACCATCTATTTTGATGTCTATGGAGGTTCTCAGTCATCCAGGTCACAGTCCATGCTTTGAAAAAAAATCACTTTTGGGACGACCGTGGCCTGGATGACTGAGAATCTCCATAGACATCAAAATAGATGGGGTTTTATTGGGGTTTGAATGGAGTTTTCTGTCAGGCCTGGAAGCCATCTTTTTTGCCGGATCTTCAGGCCTGCCATATTTACTACTGTGGGAAACTAGGAGTGGGGATTATATGGAGCCAGGGCAGGGGTGGGTTCTACTTATTTTATTTATTTATTTTATTTTATTTGATTTATATGCCGCCCTATCTCCGTAGGAATCAGGGCGGCTTACAACAATAAAATATCTGAATAAAAGCGTGCTAAAATACATGTTAGCCCCCCCAGTCCAGGCTGAACAACCATGTCTTTAAGTCGCGGCGGAAGGTGCGGAGGTCAGGGGCCAACCGGAGCCCCACAGGAAGTTGGTGTTGTGGCTCCGTTACCTGAGCCTGTGTCATCGGGCAGGAGAGGACTCCGAGAGTGAAGGAGAGGGGTTGGCAAGGCCTCCCTCTCCAGGACCCTCCTCTCTGGCAATGCCTTCGGTGTCTGCCGAAGGGCAAGAGATAGGGCCGGGGCCAAGCACGTCCACGCAGCCACAGGTGGACAGTGATGAGGCTAATGAGTCTTGGCTGGATCCTCGGCAGCGTCGCAGAGATAAGTGCATGCAACAGAAGAAAAGGCGTGCCAAAGATTAGGCTGAGTCATTGGACCACACCCCACAGGGTATAAAAGGGGGTGAGGTGGCCATTCAGACTCTGTGACGGACAAAACTAACTACTATCAAGTCCCATTGCATCTTTGGAAACAACATTATTGGCCTTGGATTTATTTTACGAACTGGACAATTCTTGACTGTGGGTATTTTGTTTATTGAGTAAAAGTTCTTGGCAAGCAGCTACTGGGTTGCTGCCAAGCGTCTTATCGGAAGAATTGGTTGTTTGCCAGTTTATTTAACCCCCTGCTGTCTATTTGTGTGTGTGTGTGAGACGGGGACAAAACAGTTGGTTCCAGAGGGTGGGAGCACTCACAGAGAAAGCTCTGCCTCTAGGGGCTGCCAGTCAACACTGTCTAGCCGACGGCACCCTGAGTAGGCCCTCCCTGTGAGAACGTACCGGGCGATGGGGAGCTGTTGCAGGTTGCAGATGGTCCGACAAATATCCTGGACCTAAGCCATGTAAGGCTTTATAGTTCATCACCAGCACCTTGAATCTCACCCGGAGGGCAATCGGCAACCAATGCAAGTCGCGCAGGAGAGGTGTAACATGGGAGTATCGGGAATCACCCATCACGACCCACGCAACTTCATTCTGTACCAGCTGAAGCCTCCGGATGGTCCTCAAGGGCAGCCCTAGGTAGAGAGCGTTGCAATAGTCAATATGGGAGGTACTTACCTATACTAAGGGGCATTTCATAAGTACACCAGCGTGCCTACCATCCCTGTCCTAATATTCCTTTTTATTTACTCCTTTCATGTATTCAAATTATGTTTATACTTTTACCTGTTATCTTATATATGCTTGACAAATAAACTTATGACTTATGAAACTTATGACTACCGGTTTGCAATGGGAGCACATGCACAGATCGTCCATTATGACGTCTGGGCAGGTGGGCAGAGCCTCCTGCCACTTTTACCACCGGTTCGCAAGAACCAGACAGAACCGGGAGCAACCTACCACTGAGCCAGGGTGATACGTAGTCATAATAACATTCCTTTCTCAGAAAGTCAAGGACATCTTGCCCTGCACCTGGATGGTTGGAACTGGGAAGCATCTCCAGTCGGGATGGTGCTTGGATTGGACCACGTGATTGGACCATGTGATGGACATGTAGATGTTGGACTTTCTGTTGGGTGGGGAAAACCTGGAAGCTTTCAGATTTGGGTTTTCCCAGATGCGCCAATATGACATCTCTAATAAAATGGAACTTTGAGGAACTTCAAGCCTCGGAGTCGTCTTTCATTGGGGGTGTTACTTGGAACCCTGACATTTTCACTTTAAAAAATGGCAAACATAAACCATAGATTTATTTTATTTTTTTTTAATCCAGAGGCTTGTTTCTCCTCCGTTACCATAACATTCCAGGATTTATTGAATCGTCTGCAAGATGCAACCTTCCTAACAACGTAGTTGGTAAGCTCTCAGCTCTTATTTTGTTAGCTAAGAACAAAATAAATGCACAGCAGGAGAACAGGGAAAGCTAATTTGCAATTTCCATTCAAGGAGCGTACTTACATTAAAAACGAACCCACAGTTTGGGCACATCTGTTTGGGAGGAATTACAGCTAGTCCTTGCCTCACAAATGAGCCAAAGAAGTTTACAGACGGGCATAAGCGAGATATCTTCATGGAGGAGAGTCACACGATGGTTGTGGGTTTTCTAGCGTTTACGCAATCGAAACACCACTTACAATTTTAGGTTGTTAGAAGTACACTGAGCTGACATTAATGGTGGTGAATATCAGCGATCTTGCCCACTGCTTCCCAACATCAGCAAGTTTGATGTGTGTAGATTGCAATTGTGTAGAATTTTCCCAGGCCACCATATTTGGTATCATTTGAGATCAATTTTACCTTGAACTAAAAAACAAAACAAAAAGGTAATTAGTATTTTGGTCTTATGCAAGAAAGATTTGTTAGGACCAATAGTTTCATTGGTGCTAAGATTTTTTTTTTTATTGAAAAGTTTTAAAATGTTTACAAACGAATTCCCCGCCTTCCCCCACCCCTTCCCCTCTCCCTCCCCCAACATCCCCAACTTCCCAGAGCAAAATGCAGGGTATTGCATTTAACAAACATAATCTAACATAAGAAAACTAACTATAAACTCTTAACTTCCCCTTACTCTTTAACTCCGCCGTAGGTACTAAGATATCAAAGTAGAAAAAAAGAATCATCTAAATATTTCATTCATAAACTATTTGCAACTTTTTAATCCTGTATTTGTTTTGTATATAGTCAATCCATCTTCTCCATTCCAATACATATCTTTCATTTGAACAGTCCTTCAAATATGCAGAAATTTTAGCCATCTCTGCCAAATTGGCTACTTTTAATGTCCATTCTTCAATAGAAGGTATTTCTTCCTTCTTCCAGTATCGCGCCACCAAAAGTCTGGCTGCCATTATTAAATTCAAAATCAAATTAGTCTCTATAACTGTACATCCTTCAATTAAACCCAGTAAAAACAACTGTGGAGTAAATTTTATCTTCCTTTTAAGAATATTTTGTATAATCCACCATATCTTAATCCAAAATGCCTTAATTTTCTTACATGTCCACCATACATGAAAATACGTTGCATCATCACACTTAAAAAAAATAAGGTAATTAGTATTTTGGTCTTACGCAAGAAAGACTTGTTAGGCCCAATAGTTTCATTGGTGCTAAGATTGAAGTCCATCTTGCATCCAAGAACTGCATCCATCCCTGAACTGCAGAAAAAAAAAAAACATGGCTACCAACCTGCCTCCCATTGAGGACCTGGATACTGCACGAGTCAAAAAGAGGGCTGTGAAAATATCTACAGACTCTTCGCATCCTGGACAGAAATTGTTTCAACTTCTACCTTCAAAACAACATTATAGAGCAGTGTTGGCAAATGTTTTTGGCACTGAGTGCCAAAATGGGGACGCGCAGGCATGGTGGGGGGATACACCAGAAACTGGTAGAACAGCTCCCTGGCATGCATGTGGGGGAGTACTGGAAACCGGAAGAGCAGTTCAGCTGAGCTTCCGGTTTCTGGAATGTGCATGAGCACCGGTCACCTGTTCTTCCGGTTTCTGGCGTGCATGCATGTGCAAAGACCAGCTGGCTGGTTTCTGGAACCCCCACATGTGCAAAGATCAGCTCCCACATGCGCAAAAATCAGTGGTGCCAGAGGCGGGGATTCAGCCAGGGCCTTCAGAACCTCCAGAAGCTCCTATAAATGAAGAGGAAGAAGAGGAGGAGCCTCTTCTCGATGCACGAGCGTGCAGAGCTGCCAAAAGGCAGGAGTGGCTCCTCAGGAGGAGGTCTCCTCGAGAGTAAGGCTTGGGGCTAATTGGCCACTCCCTTAGCCTATTTAAGGAGGAACACCGACTGAAGCAATTTGCAGGAAACAACTTCGTTCACATACCTTAGTGTCTTGTCTTGCTTATCTTCTCAGCTTCCTGCAAATTGCTTCTGGGCATTCTGCCAACCACAGTAAGATCACAGTTATTATTGTTTGGATTTCTTGTCAGCTGTTAATGAATTTAAATTAACAGCCTTGGTTCGGAATAGACTGATTTAAATTAGTAAACTAAGGTTTGTACGGACTTGGTGTGTGCTGCGTTCTTTGGGGTCTGTAGCTGGGACAGAACACTGGTTCGCAAATGTAAGAGCGTGCACGCATGCATGCTTCACTTGCACACGGCACCTCCATGGATGCACAGGGCCTTCCGTGCATGCGCAGAGCATAAAAAATGTGCATAAATGGGACGTCATGACATCTGGATGGGTGGGCGGAGCCTCCCACAGCCGCCACTACCAGTTTGCTCAAACTGGATACAACCTGCTGAATACCACCACGGCACTGCAGCCAAAAACAGAGCTTGGGAGCCCATTTTCGCAGGAAGAGTGCTTGGGTCACCACAGGCGCCCCCGACACGAGTGACGTCAAACTGGCCACGCCCACCCTGGCCATGCCCACCCTGCTCGAAGTCAAACACAACCCTGATGTGTCCCTCAAATGAAATCGAGTTTGACACCCGTGAGTCACAAAATGAGAGGAGAAAAGAAAATTGCTCATTGTGAATCAATAACAACATCTGCCCAAATAAAATGTTTATTCTCTGTAATTAATTTGCTTGTTTTATCCATGTAGTCATCATTCTGCCATGTACCTAAAATAGAAAACTGTGGACATGCTGATGTTTTTCTAATGTTCCTGATGATGCTCAACAGGCCAACGCAGCTTACCTTTTCTGTTGTCTCCTTAAAATGAAAAGAAAAAAAAAAGGGAAAGTAGCGATCACATTCTCGACTTGCTATCGTGTTGTGCAGAAGAACAGATGAAATATGGTATATATATATATACCATAGAAAAACAATGAGCTTTTGGTGATGGATCCGAAAAGTACAATATTTTTGTTATTGGTCCTGAGGCTGATTGTTGTATATTTTATCACTATGTTAGTCATATTTACATCGTCATTCCACATACCCCAAAATATAGACGAATGGAATGGAATGGAATGGAATGGAATAGAAGAGAAGAGAAGAGAAGAGAAGAGAAGAGAAGAGAATAATATCAGAAAATAGAATGGAATGGAATGGAATGGAATGGAATGGAGCAAGAGTAGAGTAGAGTAGAGTAGAGTAGAGTAGAGTAGAGTAGAGTAGAGTAGAGTAGAGTAGAGTAGAATAGAATAGAATAGAATAGAATAGAATAGAATAGAATAGAATAATATCAGAAAATAGAATGGAATGGAATGGAGTGGAGTGGAGTGGAGTGGAGTGGAATAGAATAGAATAGAATAGAATAGAATAGAATAGAATAGAATAGAATAGAATAGAATAGAATAGAATAATATTGGAAAATAGACTAGACTAGACTAGAATAATGGAATGTGGAATAGAATGCAATGCAATGGAAAGGAAAGGGACAGAACAGAAGAATGGGTTGGGATGGGATGTGATGGGTTGGGTTGGAGTAGAGTAGAGTAGAGTAGGGTAGGGTAGGGTAGGGTAGGGTAGGGTAGGGTAGGGTAGAGTAGAGTAGAGTAGAGTAGGACTGGTCTTCCAAATACACCATTATTACTGTCTTGTGAATTTTCCCCTTCCTTGAACAAGCAGCTTTGAATGTTTATGCAAGCCAGTTGGAATTTTCAAGACTAAATGAAAAAGAGATGAAAACAAGCGTCTCCATAAAAACTAAGCAGGATAACCTTTAGCTAAACATTTTGAGCATAGTGCTTAGAATCAATTTCGCTCTTCAGCCCTTCAGCACTGTCTGAGCTATCTTCAAAGGCTTTCTCTAAAATGCAGGGGTACTTATTCTCTCCATCTCTGCTCCTTTTTGTACATCTGGCCTATTTAAATATGCATTATTTCAGTCTTCTTATCGGAGGACTTAGCTCAACAGGATGCACTATAAGCAAACTGTCACTTTGAAAATTAGAAAATTAATAGATACGGGCTGATATGGATTAGGGCGCTTAGATGATTCTTATTTTCAAATACGGCACATTTTTTTGCCCAAAGTAGAGTGAAATTTGTTGATGCGCATTGAAGTCCCGAGTGAGAATTTGTTTTAAGTTTATGAACTTCATAGACGATTTACTGCATAATTGCCCTGACATTTTAACGCGGAAGGTTTGAAAATTCAAGCTGTAAAGGACAATGTGCTTAAACCCCCAAATCTACTGCAGTTCTGGCTAGTTCAAACTTCCCGCCAACGTTTCAGAATAGAATACAGCTGGAAGGGACCTTGGAGGTCTTCTAGTCTGACCCCATGCTGAAGCAAGAGACACTATACCTGTCAGTGCCTCAGCGCTGGCATAGAGAGAAGAGATAAGCTCTGAACTTTTGCCTGCTAAATCCCTTTGAAGCCCGGTCGTTGTGGAAATGAGGAGGGGGGAGACATTCCTGTGAAATGACGAGACAAGAAGTCTGGAGAGTGACTTGGAAGATAGCCAATGAGAAGCAGAGAATTGGGGATCAGAAAGGGAGGAATTGGGGGCAAAAGGTCAGTCTTGTCCGCATCGAGTCATGATCCGGTTGCTGTGCTCGAATAAAGAAAAGATTTCCTTAAAGATTGGCAGTTTGGAAATTCATTTATTTTGAGATAGCATCGAAGTCTGACAATACCATTTCAGACAACTGGCTGTCCAGTCTGTTCTTAAAAGTCTCCAGTGTTGGAGCATTAACAACTTCTGGTGGCAGGCTGTTCCACTGGTTAATTGTCCTCACTGGTAGGAAATTTCTCCTTAATTCCAGGTTGCTTCTCTCCTTGATCAGTTTCCATCCATTGCTTCTTATCTTGCCTTCTGGTGTTTTGGAGAATAGGTTTTATCTCCTCTTCTTTAGAACAAAATAGAATAACACATGTTAGGGAATGGCTATTGCTTAACTGGTTGGGTTGACAATATATATAAACCATCAATGCATGTTTGCAGTCAAATTGTAATGTATAGCTTTAAGACTGTAATGCTGTATTGCATCATACTGTATTCTGATTGGCTAGCTCTGTAGCCAATGTACTTAAGAGGAAGCTTGAATCATAGCTTATTTTTCTTATTACATAAATATTGCTACCTCTGCTTCTCTCTGCTTGTTCTCTCTGCATGATCATTGATTGATCATTGCTACTTGTTGTTTTCCTACTGTTTTCCTGATTATTTTACTGCTGTACTTGTTCCTGTTTGCAATTCCAAAAAGAACTGTTTTATTGCATATGACTACAACAACTGGTAAGAAGACTTTGTTCTTGGAATATCCCTGGATTGACAATTTAACTATCTTTATCTGTGTATGACCTGGATTGTTTATTGGACTTTGCTTTGCTTTTTCCTAAAAGTAAAAGAATAGCACAACTAAGTGTGTCTGTGTATTGACAGTGCTTATTCACAATCACCCTCAGCCATTTTCTCATGTGCACAACCTTGCTACTCAAGGGTTACTCTGTGCATATTCCTTAACAACACAGTTGGAAGGGATCTTTCCTGCTTAGGCAGGAAACCCTATACCAGTGATGGTTAACCTTTTTTGGTGCCAAGTACCCAAAGTGCACGCATTTACCCCAATCCCCAAAATGCAATGCGATCACTCCCCTGCGCATGCGCCCTGCCCCACCCCCTGCGCATGCCCCCCACACCCAGTTATGGCTTCCAGGTTGATGCAAGAGGCTTTCCAGGCCCCAAACGGGACACAAACGGGGGAGGGGGGCTCGCGCTGCACCCCCATGCCCACGTTTTGGCTTCCAGGTAGGTGCGGGTGGCAGAAATGGAGTAAAAAGGTAGGGCACACTGGGGGGGAATCTGTGGAGATTAGGGACGGCCTCACCCCCCACGCATGCACGGCAGAGACCCGAAGACCAGCTGGTTAGTGGGAGGCACATGTGTATGCACATGCACAGTGGAGCTGGGCTGGGGAAATGGCTGGCGTGCCTGCAGAAGGGCTCTATGTGCCATCTGTGGCACCCGAGGTGGGTTTCAGCAGGTTCTGACCAGTTCTGGAGAACCGGTAGCGGAAATTTTGAGTAGTTCAGAGAACCGGTAGTAAAAATTCTGGCTGGCCCCGCCCCCATTTATTCTCTGCCTCCCAAGTCCCAGCTGATCGGGAGGAAATTGAGATTTTACAGTATCCTTTCCCCTGCCATGCCCACCAAGCCACACTCACCAAGCCACACCCACAGAAACGGTAGTAAAAAACTTTGAAACCCACCACTGTGTGGCACGCGTGCCATAGATTCGCCATCACGGCCCTCTACCATTTCAGACAAATGGTTATCCAACATCTTCTTGAAAACTTCCAGTGTTGGAAGCATCCACAACTTCTGGAGGCAAGTTGTCCCACTGATTAATTGGTCTCACTGCCAAGAAATTTCTCCTTAGTTCTAGGTTGCTTCTCTCCTTGATTAGTTTCCATCCATTGCTTCTTGTCCTGCTCTCAGCTGCTTTGGAGAATAGCTTGACTCCCTCTTCTTTGGGGCAGCCCCTGAGATACTAGAACACTGCTATCATGTCTCCCCTAGTCCTTCTTTTCATTAGACTAGACAGACATACCCAATTCCTGCCACCGTTCTTCATATATTTTAGCCTCCAGTCCCCTAATCATTTTTGTTGCTCTTCTCTGCACTCTTTCTAGAGTCTCAACCAGAGGTGGGATTCAGCCAATTCGGGTGCAATCCCATCCTATATCGCTGTGTTTTGCGATGCCACACACATGTGCGTGTGAGCAAATTGCTGTGTTGTTTGGTGTCACACACATGTGTGGATGGTGCACGTGAGCGAATTAATGTGTTTTGTGACGCTGCCTGAATGCTTGGATGGCGCATGTGCGCTCACATTTCTGGTACTGAGCGAACCGGTTGTTACAGTATGTGATGCCCACATCTGGTCTCAACATCTTTTTTTACATCGTGGTTTGACGCCCCCCTTCTTTGTGGCTGCCCCTCAAATACTGGAACAGTGCTATCATATCACCCCTAGTCCTCCTTTTCTCTAGACCAGCCGGATCCAAATCCTGCAACTGTTTCTGTCAAAAATCTTAGAGATAAGAAACTGATAGCAGCACCGTTAACATATTCCTAGGAATCTGAGTCATTCTTTTGTACAGCCTGCAGGTGTTACTGAAGGAAACAACATGTTTGGCAAATCTGCAGTCTCTTTCCATTCAACGTGAGACACAAAAATCTCAGACATGCCTAGATATATATATATTGTCCTTTTGTCCTCCCAAATGTAGAATTTCAGTCACAATTATAGAACGAAGAGCTGTTTCTTCCAAAGATGTCCAGTTCTACTAATCAAGGCAGAATGAACTCATGTCTGCAAAGCCATGGATTTTCTATGAGATCATTGTGGGATGCCCAAGTACAGGGGAAATGAGAAAATGCCAGGGATTCCAACTTTGTGTTGGATAACACAACTTTGTGTTCTCTCCTTGAATGATGGCAGGCCACAAAGACTTTGTCATAAACCACCCAGAGTCAATTAAATGAGGTGGGCAATGTAGAAATTAATTCGTTAAAACAGGGAACCACACTGTATTTTATTATTTTATTTTATTTATTAAATTTGTATACCGCCCTTCTCCTTTTGGACTCAGGGCGGTGAACAGCCAAAATAAAAACATTTGTACACATTGTACACTGTAATTTCATTGACAGACATAAATTTACTGCCTGTTGGCGAACTTATGGCACGCGTGCCACAGGTGGCAACTGGCACCCTCTTTGTGGGCATGCGAGCCATCGCCCCACTTCAGCTCTGCCGTGCATGCGCGCACGTCTCTTGCCGGCCATCTGGTCGTTGGGTCTCATGTGCGGGGGGCATGTTCAGGGGTGGGCTTCAAAAATTTTAGCAAGGGGTTCTCTGCCCGGTTGCTGGGTGTGTGTGGCCTAGTTGGCCTCCTGTACCACAGTGTGGGGGGGAGGTTTTGCCCTCCCCGGGCTCCGGATGCTTTCCTTGAGCCTCCAGGAGGGCAAAAAGGGCCTCCCCAGGCTCCAGAGGCCTTCCTGAACTTCCAGTAGGCCCATTTTTCACCCTCCCCGAGCCTCCACGCATGCCCCACACTTACCAGCATCTAAAATGGGCCACGTGGGGACTCCTGGGAAGGGCAAGGTGGGGTGGGGTGGGCAGGGCCATCCAAGAGTGGGATTTGGGGGTTCTCTGAACTGCACAGAAACCGAGCTAGAGGTTCTCCCGAACCCCTGCGAACCCCCAGCAGCCCATCTCTGGGTGCGTTGTGTGCGGGGGGCATGCACGCATTCATGGGTAGTGGGGCAAGTGCCAGGGGGGACAAACGCATGCGTGGGGTACATGGGGCATGTGGGGAGGTGCACACACATTGCATTTTGGGGTTTCAGGCACCCATGCACGCATTCACACATGCATGTGCATGATTTGGGAACTCGGTTCAGAAAAAGTTAGCCATCATTGGTCTACTGTAATGTGGAGATGTTTTTAGAAAGTCCATCATTTTAAGCAACCGGCTTTCAGTGCTTTCTTAGTATGGGTTCCCTTCTCTGTCTGATGTCCCTCAGTTACAGAATCGCTTTTTCTTAAACCTGTGAGGCTTACGCTTCCTTAGGCCTCGTGATTTATTGGTCTACTTATTGGTTAGATTTATATCCCGTCTTTCCTCTAAGAGCTCACTTATCATAAGTAAAAGCTTTGCTGTTCATTATTCAGAGCCACAGAATTTTATACAAATGATGGCATTACTATTCAGCTCTTGGGACATTGCATAGCACCAGGATGGGATGAGGTGGGGTATCCTAGCTTCACTCTATGAATTTTATCCAAATGGATCTTGAACAGACTGGGTCCTATGTAACAAAATGAAATTCAACGTACAGAAAAGTGAAGTCTTACACTTAGGCAAGAAAAACCAAAAGTACATATATAGTCTGGGTGAAACCAGGCTTAATAGCAGGAACTGTGAGACGGATCTTGGAATCTTAGTGGACAACCAGTTAAATATGAGCCAATATGAGTCTGTCATCTGCACCTCTATAACTGTCTGGTTTGGTTCTGCAACCCAACAAGACAGACACAGACTTTGGAGGATAAATAGAACTGCAGAAAAAACAATGGCTACCAACCTGCCTTCCATTGAGGACCTGTATACTGCACAAGTCAAAAAGAGGACTTTGAAAGTATCTACAGACCCCTCACATCCTGGACATCAACTGTTTCAATTCCTACCGTCAAAACGACACTATAGAGCACTGCGCACCAGAACAACTAGACACAAGAACAGTTTTTTCCCATACGCCATCACTCTGCTCAACAAATAATTCCCTCAACACTGTCAAACTATTTACTAAGTCTGCACTACTATTAATCTTCTCATCGTTCCCATCATCCATCTCCTTCCACTTAAGACTGTATGGCTGTAACCTTGTTGCTGATATCCTTAAGATTTATATTGACTGTTTCCTAATATGATTTGATTGCTTATTTGTACCCTATGACTATCATTAAGTGTTGTACCTTATGATTCTTGACGAATGTATCTTTTCTTTTTTGTGTACACTGAGAGCGTATGCACCAAGACAAATTCCTTCTGTGTCCAATCACACATAATAATAATAATAATAATAATAATAATAATAATAATAATAATAATCTTTATTTCTATACCGCCCTTTTTCCGAAGGACTCAGGGTGGTGTACAGCCTATTTAAAAACACAAGACAAAACAGCAATTAAAATTTAAAATGATTAAATACATTTGGCTCAATTAAAACCCCAGAAATTTAAAATACCCCAATTTAAAACTATTATGTTGATAGCCCTGCCTGGCAGAACAACAGGGTCTTCAGTGCGCAGCGAAACACCCGGAGGTCGGAGATCTTACGTATTTCCGGGGGCAGTTCATTCCACAGGGCTGGGGCTCCCACAGAGAAGGCCCTCCCCCTGGGTGTCACCAGCCGACATAACTTGGCCGATGGCACCCTGAGGAGACCCTCTCTGTGGGAGCGGACTGGCCGGTGGGAGGCTATTGGTGGCAGAAGACGGTCTCGAAGGTATCCGGGTCCTATGCCACTTGCCCAATAAAGAATTTGTATTGTATTGTATTGTATTGTATTGTATTGTATTGTATTGTATTGTATTGTATTGTATTGTATTTATTCTATTCTATTCTATTCTATTCTATTCTATTCTATTCTATTCTATTCTATTCTATTCTATTCAATAGTGTGCAGCGGCAGCCAAAAAAAGCCAATGTAATCCAGCAAGATCCAGTAAAACTGTAAAAAAAATAAATAAATAAGGATATCGGTTATGATTGAAGCACAAATGTGTCTGGCCAATATTCCCAGCACCTTCATCATTTACTGGTTGGAGTTACTGCAATATTGTAGAATTCTGCAATATTTGGAGGACTACGTGTTTTCTAGCTTGCTCCTCAGTCGAGCATTACACTTGTGTTTTTTTTTTTTCGTGATAAAATCAAATGTACAGAAATAAAACTGTTATCAAAACACCTTAAAAATAGCCTGGAGTTCCATCAACAAGTCGCTACCGTAACTCCACTTATTACAGAGACCATCTCAGACGCAAAAGGTTTGAAGGAAAAAAGGAAGGTATCACCACGCGAAGATTGGATTTGGGCTCTTCCTGGAATCACTAACCTGATCCATAGACCCTGTGGCTCTATGGAAAGCTATCCAGGAAGTTAACCTTTCTTTCTTGCCATTCAACACGGGAGACACCGTTTCACCCTCTAAACTTTATTCAACGCGGCAAGACCCAGTAAAGCTGTAAAAAAATTAAACAATCGTATAGGGTTACAGTACAAATGACAACCAAATATCCTTCTCCAGGGTGGGATTGAAAAATTTTAGCAACTGGTTTTCTGCCCGGTTGTTGGGGGCATGGCATATGGGGGTGTGGCCTACTCAGCCTCCTGCACCATGGTGGGGGCGGGGGCAGTTCTGCCCTCCCCAAACTCCAGAGGCTTTCCTCAAGCCTCCGGGAGGGTGAAAATGGCCTCCCCCAGGCTCCAGAGGCCCTCCAGAGGCTGGAAACGGGCCGGTTTCCGGACTTCCGGTACTTCCGGTAGGCCAATTTTTCACCCTCCCCAGGCTCTAGAGGCTTTCCTCGAGCCTCCAGGATGGTGAAAACGGCCTCCCCTCGGCTCTGGAGGTCCTCCGGACTTCCAGAATTTCTGGGAGGCCTGCTTTTTGTTCTCCCAGAGCCTCTGTGCAGGCCTTGCACTTACCTCACATCCAAAATGGGCCTCATGGCCCTAGTAGGGGAGGGGAGAGGGGCCAGCCAGTCCTTGCAACTACTAGTTCGGTGAACCAGATGTAATATTAGCATCCAGTTCTCCCAAACCAGTCCAAACCGGCTGAATCCCACTCCTGACCTGCTCCTCAAAAGAGACCATGTACTTCTAGCCAGAGACCCTACACACTCACCATGGGGTCCATTTCTGTTGCTCCTCTCTGGGAGGAGGTTTTGAAGTATTTCTAGCAGGACTACCAGATTCTGTAACAGCTTTGTTCCCTATGCCATCCGTCTGGTAAACTCTCAAGATTCATTTCTTTCACCAACATCTGGACTTTGTTGTTTCTCTGTGTCATATTATATAGGTACGATGAATTCTTGGCATCACCTGGCAGGACAAAGTTCCAAATAGCGCAGTCTTGGAACGTGCTGGAATTTCTAGCGTGTATACACTATTGAAACAGTGACGTCTACGCTGGCTGGGGCATGTCGTGAGAATGGCTGATTGTCGGATTCTGAAAGATCTCCTGTATGGAGAATTAGTGCAGGGAAAGCGCCTTGGAGGGAGACCACAGGTGCGATATAAGGATATCTGCAAGAGGGACCTAAAGGCCCTGGGAATGGACATTAACAACTGGGACACCTTGACCTCCGATCGTTCAGCTTGGAGGCTAAAGACGCAGCATGGCCTTCTCCGATTCGAAGAGACATTTGTTCGGCAGGCCGAGGCAAAGAGGCAGTCCCGGAACCAGCGAAATCTGGGGGCTGGGCAGGGGACCGAATGTATCTGCCCTCAGTGTGGAAGGGATGACCACTCTCGAATCGGCCACACCAGATGCTGTTTTAGGACCTCTTTCCAGAGCACGATACCATAGTCTCTTGAGACTGAAGGATGCCAATGATGAATATTATATAGGTGGCAGTGGTGGGTGTGGCTTAATGGGCATGGCATGGCTTGTGGGCGTGGCTTGGTGGGCATGGCAGGGGAAGGTTATTGCAAAATCCCCATTTCCTCCCGATCAGCTGGGACTTGGGAGGCAGAGAATAGATGGGGGCGGGGCCAATCAGAATTTTTACTACCGGTTCTCCGAACTACTCAAAATTTCCGCTACCGGTTCTCCCGAACCTGCTGAAACCCACCTCTGATAGTTGGGTATGTGCACATGCATTTGTATTTATTTATTCTGTTCATGGTTATGTAGTGTATAATGGAGGTGTTTGTTGCTCTTTTCTACACTCTTTCCAGAGTCTCAAGAGCTTAATGAAAGGGTATTTTTAATAAAATTAATTTTTTTTTAAAAAAAATTATATACTCCTGCTCCATCTTGACTGGGCTGAAGAATAAGGAAAGAGGACAAATGTATTTATCCTGCTTTCCCCCCGTCCCCCCAAAATATATTCAATTTCTAATGTTTCATTGGACTTTCCTTGTGCATTGAAAATATGCCCATTTTAGAATGTTGTGATGTATTTCGGCACCCCCCGGGTGTTTTTGCCTTAAAGAGAAGGGTGTATCAAAATGCACGCTGTGAGGAAATCATGCAGAAAGGAAGGAAATGGACAACCTACTCATGTTCTTCTAAATTAAAAAAAAGGGGGGGAGGATGTTTGTGAATAAGAAATGTGCACCCAAGTACAAATATTGGCAAGGACGGCTTTGTTTTGGTTTCGATTTTGCCAGAACATCTCTTGAAATGGGAAAATGAGGTGGGGAAAAGATTGACGCAAAAATATTAGATGGTAAAAATGTGAAACAGGTTGTTAGACGGTGTGATTGGCTGAAGATTTACGGGGTTTCAGACGTGATTTTTTTCAATTCTTTTGGAAATCCGAACTTGAAATATATGCATCTCAAACAAGTAAGTGAATTACAGATAGTCCTCAACGTAGGACCATAATTAAGCCCAAAATTTGCTAAGTGAGACATTTGTTGAGTGAGTTTTCCCCCATTTTTAAGACTTTTCTCGCCACATTTGTTAAGTGAATCACTGCAGTTCTTCCATTAGTAACCCAGTTGGTTAAGTGAATCTGGCTTCTCCATTGATTTTGCTCATCAGAAGGTCACAAAAGAGAATCACGTGAGCCTGGGACACTGCCACCGTCATAAATGTGAGTCAGTGGTCAAGCATCCATAAGGGACTTAGGACCATGTTTCACACTTATGACCGTGGGAATGCTGCAATGGTCATAAGTGTGAAAAACGGTCGTACATCCTGTTTTTCAGCATCGTTGTAACTTCAAACAGACACTAAATGAAGTGTTGTATTTTGAGGACTATCTGCATTGTCCATAACTTTCTTGGACTCTTCCAAATCGTAATAAAGAATCATCATTTCATTCCCCTTATTGGGGTTTGTTTGTTTGATTGATTATGGTATATCAGTTGATTGATTATAGCCACCACAAAGGTTTTCTCTAGGACCTTGATGGCGAACCTGGCATGTGTGCCAGAGGTGGCATGTAGAGTCCTCTCTGTGGGCATGTGCGCCGTCGCCAGCTGGTCTTTGCGGGTGCTGGAGTGCCGGAAAACAGCCTGAAAACAGCACGAAAAACAGCCAAGAAACAAGCTGTTTTGGGCTTTTTTTGGGGCTTTGGTTCATTTTCAGGCTGTTTTCAGGCCAGTTTTCAGGCTGTTTTCAGGCTATTTTCAGGCCAGTTTTCAGGCCGGTTTTCAGGCTGTTTTCAGGCCGGTTTTCAGGCTGTTTTCAGGCCGGTTTTCAGGCCGGTTTTCAGGCTGGTTTTCAGGCCGGTTTTCAGGCCGGTTTTCAGGCTGTTTTCAGGCCGGTTTTCAGGCTGTTTTCAGGCCGGTTTTCAGGCTGTTTTCAGGCCTGGTTTTCAGGCCGGTTTTCAGGCCAGTTTTCAGGCCGGTTTTCAGGCCGGTTTTCAGGCTGTTTTCAGGCCGGTTTTCAGGCTGTTTTCAGGCCGGTTTTCAGGCTGTTTTCAGGCCGTTTTTCAGGCTGTTTTCAGGCTGGTTTTTAGCCTGTTTTCAGGCCGGTTTTCAGGCTGTTTTCAGGCTATTTTCAGGCCATTTTCAGGCCGGTTTTCAGGCTGTTTTCAGGCCGGTTTTCAGGCTGTTTCAGGCCGGTTTTCAGGCCGGTTTTCAGGCTGGTTTTCAGGCCGGTTTTCAGGCCGGTTTTCAGGCTGTTTTCAGGCCGGTTTTCAGGCTGTTTTCAGGCCGGTTTTCAGGCTGTTTTCAGGCCAGTTTTCAGGCTGTTTTCAGGCTGGTTTTCAGGCTGTTTTCAGGCCGGTTTCAGGCTGTTTGCAGGCCAGTTTTCAGGCTGTTTTCAGGCCAGTTTTTCAGGCCGGTTTTTCAGGCTGTTTTCAGCCGGTTTTCAGGCTGTTTTCAGGCCGGTTTTTAGGCCGGTTTTCAGGCTGTTTTCAGGCCGGTTTTCAGGCTGTTTTCAGGCCGGTTTTCAGGCTATTTTCAGGCCAGTTTCAGGCCGGTTTTCAGGCTGTTTTCAGGCCAGTTTTCAGGCTGTTTTCAGGCCGGTTTTCAGGCTGTTTTCAGGCCGGTTTTCAGGCTGTTTTCAGGCCGGTTTTCAGGCTGTTTTCAGGCCTGTTTTCAGGCCAGTTTTCAGCCTGTTTTCAAGCCAGTTTTCAGTGTTTTCAGGCCGGTTTTCAGGCTGTTTTCAGGCCTGTTTTCAGGCCGGTTTTCAGGCCTGTTTTCAGGCTGGTTTTCAGGCTGTTTTCAGGCCGGTTTTCAGGCTGTTTTCAGGCCGGTTTTCAGGCGGTTTTCAGGCCAGTTTTCAGGCTGTTTTCAGGCCAGTTTGGGGGCATTTTTTTGTACCATTTTTCAGGCCATTTTTCAGGCTGTTTTCAGGCCATTTTGTGGCCGTTTTGGGGCCATTTTATGAAAAACTGAAAAACGGCATGAAAACGGACCAAAAAATGGCCATAAATGGCAAAACTCCAGTGCATGCATGTTCCAGTTTGGGCATGCGGTGCCGAAAAGATTCCCCATCACTGCTCTAGGAAAATTGAGATTTTTCTCATAGAGATTGTTTGATAAAGTTGTTTACGTATCAACTTTTTTTTTATAGTGGTTCTGTCTACACCCTACTAATTATTTTGATCACCTTTAGGCTGATACAGGACCTGTAATGTTATCTGAAGGACTTGAGATAAGCTTCAATTACCCATACTCTAATGATTAGCAGGCATGTAAATTCCCCCTTAATCTGATTCAGAATTTTTATTCGGTTTGAATGGCTGAATTCGGTCTGTTGAAATCTTCCGTTCTTTTAGAATATGCTGCTTTGATTTGGATTTGTGCCGCGTATCATGGGAGAAGGGTCACATTTTGGGCCTGCACAAAAGTCCAATGCATCACCCAACCAATCACCCAGATGCAAAACTGGAAGTTATAGCAATTACCTTCCACTTAGTATGTTGTTCTGTTCTGTTCTGTTCTGTTCTGTTCTGTTCTGTTCCGTTCCGTTCCATTCCATTCTTCATTCCATTATTCTATTCTATTCTATTCTATTCTATTCTAT
>NW_026844029.1:340526-517544 GCF_029531705.1 Pantherophis guttatus | reverse complement strand
CCTATCCTATCCTATCCTATCCTATCCTATCCTATCCTATCCTATCCCATTTCTATTTTTACGAGGTAGACTTGATAGGAAACAAAACCAGATGAACGAATTCTAGTTGATTGTAAAGCTACATTAACAGAATCTCAGACATCTGAAAGTATATCTTTTTTTACAGCCCAAGAAACTAGGGAGGGTTACTTCTGGGTCCCTGCCCCTGTCCACATTCTTGCTGAGCGATCATCCACTGTTTATCTGACCTTGGCTGAGTCCTTTTGCCCTGTTTCTCAGGGTCATTCCCACACAGAAACTCTGAATAATAGTTGACTTGGCACCAAATGTTGCAAATTGATCCTCTGTCAACCACCATACATGTCACTGAAAATAATCCTGAACCGTAAAGACACTGAATTAAAGAGAGTAGCTATAGATCGGGGGTGTCAAACTCAAGGCTCAGGGCTGGATCTGGACCACAGGGTACTTAGAACTGGCCCACAGTGCCTCTGCCAGTGAAAACAGAACTCGGGAGGGCCACAGGCCATTTTCAATGGCAGAGGGTTGCAGGAGGCCGTGGCATCTGAAAACGGAGCTTGGGAACCCGTTTTCGCTGGCAGAGTGTTTGGATCACCACAGGCACCCCCGATACAAGTGATGCTGAGCTGGCCATGCCCACCCTGGCCACATCCACCCTGGCCCCCGAGGTCAAACACACCCCTTTTCTGTATACATCTTTTGAAGAAGAGGAAGAAGGAGAGGAAGAGAAGGGGAAGGGGAAAGAAGGAGGAGGAGAGGGAGAGGAGGAGGAGGAGGAAGAAGAAGAAGAGGAGGAGGTGGAGAGGAGGAGGAAGAGGATGAGGAGAAGAAGAGAAGGGGAAGGGGAAGGGGAAAGAAGGAGAAGGAGAAGGAGAAGGAGAAAGAGAAGGAGAAGGAGAGGTAGAGGAGGAGGAGGAAGAAAAAGAAGAGGAGGAGGAGAACAAGAGAAGGAGAAGGAGAGGAAGGAGAAGAGGAGAAGGAGAAGAAGAGAAGGAGAAGGGGAAAGAAGGAGAAGGGGAAGGAGAGGAAGAGGAGGAGGAGGAGAAGGAAGAGGAGGAGGAGGAGAAGAAGAAGAAGAAATCAACAACCTTGAGGAAAATGTTTTGTGAAAAAAGAATCAGCTTGCATGAACTAAAAATATGACAGCAGCTCGATTCAACGCATATGTTGTCGGAGACAAGCACCATTCTATTTTATAAAGGTAATTAAGCATGTCAGAGCTTGCCAATTTTGGGATGTAGTGGGATGGCCATTTTGTTTTAAAGACTCCCAGGAACTTAAATATTATGTATATAAGAAGTGTTATTTTTATTAATTACACCCGTTCCTTAACGCTATCCAATTTTCTTCTGGTCAAGTAGATGTCAGGATAATTAAATGTACTTCCCTTTGCTACAATATTTGAATATTTCAGCTAGTTGATTTACAAAAAACAGTTCATCTGTTTCCTCTGCTTCGTTGGTTGGCCTGTAGCACTTACCGATAGCAATGTCGTTTCTTTCTCCCAGACCAAACATTTTAAAAGTTATGAAATTTATGTAGTGGCTGACCCAGCACATCTAAATGATATTAAAGAAACCAACATATCTTTACAATCAATCCTCAAGGCATGTCGCCACTTTTGAGCACCCCTTAATGTTTGGAAATTGAAAGTTGAAAAATTTGACGCGCCCTATATTCGTTCAAAAACTTTCAAGGGGGGGTGGATGGATGGATGGCTCAAATGGAGTCATAAGTCGAGGACTACCTGTCATGTTAAAAAAAAAACACTGCTTAGTGGGCCCCCGAAAGCCCTACTAAGCAGGTATATACAAAAGTATGAAGGCTATTGCTTAATGCATTGTAAGCCGCCCTGAGTCTCCGGAGAAGGGCGGCATATAAATCTAACTAATAAATAAATAAATAAATGTTCTTGGCAATCCAGGTAGTCCTCAATTTACGACCGCAATTGAGCCCAACATTTCTGTCGAGACATGTCTTAAGTGAGTTTTGCCCCATTTTATGACTTTTCTTGCTACGGTTGTTAAGTGAACTTTTGTTGCCCCATTGATTTTGCTCATCAGAAGGTTGCAAAAGGGGACCACATGATCACGGGACTCTGCAACCGTCATAAATATGAACCAGTGGCCAAGCATCTGATTTTTGATCACATGACCCTGGGGATGCTGCAAATGTCATAACTGTGAAAAAGGGTCATAAGTCACCTTTTTCTGTGCCGTTGTAACTTTGAACCATCACTAAACTGACTGTTGTAAATCAACACTACCTCTGATATGGAAGTCATTTGCTACTACCTTCTCCAGATGTTTTGTCAGAGTGTTTGCACTACTCTGTAATTACTATTAGGAGTAATTAGGACTACTATTAGGAGACAACCCAGGAGCAAAACACAGCACACAGGGACTTAAAAACCATTTAACAGTGGTTTATATACAAGATATATACAGAAATATATGTGGTATGCAAATACCTGACAAGCAATCAATCTTCTATTTAACTCTACACGGAGAACTCAGCAATGAATACCAGACACAAGGAGAGAGTATACGCCCTCTCCTGGCTGAAATTTATAAGCACCTCTTAAAGGGGTAAAAGACTTGTGTGGACCCCTTCAGAGTCTTAAACTGGCTAGACCAATGCTAATTCATTCTCATTGCATCAGCCTTACATTTCATCAGCTTTACAGTTGCATTAGCCTTACATTGGCTGGTCAGCTTTAAATCATCATTACCCTGACATGTTTTTTTTCTGGCTTTGTTGGAGAATGGATACTGACAGGAAGGAAGCCAATATCACAGATATTGTGTCGTAGTGTTAATGTGGCTGATCTTATGCAAGTCTGTGAAAAGCTACGAAGATTGAGCTAATTGTTAATTAAAGTCGGCAATCTCGGAGGGGAGTAAATGAAGGACGCAGGCCTCAAAACTTCACGGTATGAAAGTCGCCTCCGGAAGCAAATGAAACTTTCCAAGACTTCTGTAGTTTGCTAGGCATGCCTTCTCCTTCTCGCTGAAAATCAAACTGGTTTCCAAGAACAAACAGACAGTAAAATCTCATTATTTGAAAAAAAGAGGAAGAGAAAAATAGATGCCATATGTGACTCCCTCGGTGATATCAAGCTGAGCTAAACTAAAAAAAAAAATTCAAACAAAACAGCTTATTTCTCACCAGTTTCAAGTAACTGTTTATCTGAAATTCACCAGATGATAAAAGATCCTTTCCCAAATGCTACACAGGAAGTCCTCGACTTACGACCACAATTGAGCCCCCACATTTCTGTTGCTAAGCGAGACATTCGTTAAGTGAGCTTTACGACCTTTCTTGCCCCAGTTGCTAAGTGAATCCCTGAAGTTGTTAAGTTAGTAAGACGGCTGCTAAGTGAATCTGGCTTCCCCATTGACTTGGCTTGTTAGAAAGTCGCAAAAGGGGATCGCATAATTCCCGGGATGCAATCGTCATAAATATGAGTCAGTGGCCAAGCGTCTGAATTTTGATCATGTGACCATGGGGGATGCCGTAATGGTCGTAAGTGTGAAAAATGGCTGTAAGTCCCTTTTTTCAGCGCCATTGTAACTTTGAATGGTCACTAAATGAACTGTTACAAGTTGAGGACTCACTGTATTGTGCAATATTGTTCCATACGTGATAGATTTATTTTATATCTTTACACTCTAGGTGAGCTTTAGCAGTGGGTTTCACATTATGTTACTACCGGTTTGCCGCATGCATGCATGGTTCATGCATGTGCCTGCCTTCTGCGTATGCACCCGGCCTCAAAAATGTACCTAAATAGAATGGCATAGAGCTGGGGCGAGTGGGCGGAGCCAGGGCGAGTGGACGGGCCCACCCACGATTTCCGCTATCGGTTCAGATGAACCGGTTTGAACCGACCCAAACCGGCTGAATACCACCTCTGGTGAGCTTGCTTTTCAAGCCCTTCCCTTCCAGGAATTTTAGCTGTGCCATCTGCAAAACTACAGTGAGTAAAACTCACTAAATAGGGCATTTCTCATTACGGTATCAGTGCATGAAAATAATGTACAAACCAGCCCGAAACAAGCTGTCAGGTTTCGATGTCATCTCAAATAAAATAAATTGCATTTCCAAACAAATAATCTTTGATGAAATCTTTCATTTTATTAAGCATGACAATCTGTCCCCGATTGTGGCGTAGCCAACGCTGACTTCCTGACCCCAAACCTTCCCTTTCCGTTCCCCAATTCTCTGCGTCTCATTGGCCATCTTCCAAATCACTCTCCCCATATCTACTATTTCAGCTCCCAGGAATGTCCCCACTCCCATCTCCTCTCCTAGGGGATATTATGTTCAGGGAAAATAAGTAGGTAAGAAGTCAAGCGTCCTCTTGCCAGCTGCCCCCCTCTTCTCCTTCTTATGTCAGCACTAGAATAAATGCAGGTTGAAGTGCTGACACAAGCATTTTTTCCTATTTTATTCATGTCGCCATCACACATTGAACTTCATTGTGCTTCATTGTGGATTAACAAAACCTTTTTTTATTATATTACGGCATTGGTTATTTTCTTTGAAAAACGATAACTCTTCTCCTCCTTCTCCTTTAAATAAAAGAGTCATGTGACAAAACTTTCAGCTGCGTTTGCATTCTCACTAAGGAATGGATTAAATTCCCATATTCGTGCCTTTCTGAATTCTTTTAAATAAATTGAGATTAAGGGTTTGGGAAGAAGAATATTGTTCAGGTAAGAAAACTGCAAAAGATACAATTTGGGTGAAAGAAAAAAGTAATGAATCAGCTTTCATCCTACAGGAAAGTCGATTGTGTTTCCATATTATGCTATGTTGTTATTTTCCTGAAATAGATTACTTCCTGCTACATCCCAGATTAATCTCACCAAAGACATGTTTAAAGCCAACAGATAAGCTTTGGGCATTTGTAAGGATTTCCATGGCAACTCCGGATTTAAATCTTCCCATAATTAATTCAGAATATTACCACAATATCATTTGTCTCCATTTCCTTTCTACATCAGAATTAATCCCCGCTTGAAATGTTCAGATCCATTTTTTTTTTTAAACTCCGGTTACATGTGGGACCAAAACACTCCCAAATCTTCTCTTGAGTTGGCAAGAAGGTCGGTTGGAAACATTTTAAGGAGCAAAAGTGAAGCGGCCACTTGCAAAGATTCCCTTAGCCTCATTCCTGAGCTTCAAAATAGGAAGCAATTGGTGTTAAATTCAAAACATGCATTTTTCTTAAAAAAATAGTTCATAAACCTTACGCAAGGAGCACTTAGAATCGAATAGAACCGTGATGGCGAACCTATGCCACTCGTGCCACAGGTGGCACATGGAGCCATATCTGTGGGCACACATGCGTGCACTGGCCAGCTGATTTTCGGGCCTTCTGAGCCCACTGGAAATCAGAAAATGGGTCATTTCCAGCCTCTGGAAGGCCGGAAGGCCTCTGGGGGGAAGGGGAAGGCCGTTTTTGCCCTCCCCAGGCTCCAAGAAAGTCTCTGGAGCTTGGGGAGGGCAAAAAACGGGCCTACTGGGCCCACCGTGCCATCGTGTGCCAAAAGCAGGGGTTGCACAGGGGGGGTCATGTGTGCATGCGCGGGGGCGGGGCACATTGAATTATGGGTGTGAGCACGCGTGTGCGTGACCCCCCTGTGCTCTCCCTGCTTTTGGCACACGACGGCAAAAAGGTTAGCCATCACTGGAATAGAATAAAAGAATTGGAAGGGACCTTGGCAGAGGTGGTATTCAGGTGGTTCACACTGGTTCTGGAGAACCGGTAGCAGTGATTGGGGGTGGACTCGCCCACCTATTCCCAGCTCCAAGTCGTGCTATTTAGGCATATTTTTGAGGCCGGCCGCATGCATAGAATGTGCATGAGCGAGCAAAGCGCATGCGTGAAAGGCCGGGCATATGTACGGATAGCGTGTCCGCGGCGAAGCAGTGGTAAAGGTAAGTAAAACCCACCCCTGGACCTCGGAGATCTTCTATCTCCAATGATCTTTAGCTATGCACCTTGCGATGAACATCTGTTCTGCCCAAGCTATGGACCCAAAGAACGCAGCGCACACAAAGTCTGTACAAACCTTAGTTTACTAAATAAACCAGTTCTTTATAACAATGGCTGTAAATTAACTGCATTAACAGCTGCCAAGAATTCAAAGAATAATACTGAAAGCTTACTGTGGTTGGCAGAATGCCCAGAAGCAATTTGCAGGAAGCTGATAAGATAAGCAAGACAAAACATGAAGGTATGTGAACTAAGTTGTTCCCTGCAAATTGCTTCAGTCGGCGTTTCTCCTTAAATAGGCTAAGGGAGTGGCCAACTAGCCCCAAGCCTTACTCTCGAGGAGACCTCCTCCTGAGGAACCACTCCTGCCTTTTGGCAGCTCTGCGCGCCCGTGCATCGAGAAGAGGCTCCTCCTCTTCATCCTGTTCACTTATGGGAGCTTCTGGAGGTTCTGAAGGCCCTGGATGAATCCCCGCCTCTGGCACCACATCTTCTCCAGCCTCCTCATTATCCGACTCGAGTGTCAGCTGCACAGGCTGCTGGCGCAGTACCACACCAGCTTCCTTGCTGTCGGAATCAGCTACTAGCTGCACAGGCCGCGTATGGGCCACAACAACATCCTTTGAACGGTGTATGAATAGATTTACAGAAAAAAATAATAATTGCAGACTACAGGATTCAGGTGACCCGGAAGGCCTCCAAATGGCCTCAAGGAATTCTCAGAAAGAGTACTAACAACCAGATGACTGCAAGGGATATAAATCCTCCCCCCCCCTCCACCGTTCAGACAGAACTGAAGAAGCTTCTTGAATGAGAAGCGAAACACCTTCGAGCAAAACAAGGAAGTCCACTTGCCTTCTGAAAGAAAATGTCTTCGAAAAGCACTTTTGGGACACAAACCAGGAGGTTCACAAGAAAATCTCCATTTTTGTCTCCCTCTTTCTCTGCATGGCACAGTGTGATCCTTTCAAAGATCCACTCGTTAACACAAGTCTGCCTTAGGGAAATGGTATAATTAGAAAAGCATGGAGAATGGCATCATTTGCCAGTTACCCCTTTCTTGTGATGATTACAACTGACTCATTGGCAATGGACTGTGAAATAGGATGAAATTAAGAAAACATGCCATCTTAACGGGGATTCTTATTATGATGGTCTGAGTGACAGCAATTAGTCATTTTCTTGTAAAATCTTCATTACGCAGCGTTGTGGTTTGTAGGCCAACACAATTCAGCCCTCCAATATTGAGGACCAGAATTCTGAAGGCGTCAGAGGTTCAGAGCAACAGAAGCAGGCCAAATATTCTATTTTGTGGCTCTTTACGGAATCATCATTTAATCTACATTTCATTTCTGGGTTTTCCCTTTGTGCCTTGCGCCTCTAAATGCATTTTTCCTTTCTCGTTTCGGAGTCCCTTGTGTTGTCTGAGCTTGGTCCTTTCCACTCACCTGCCTCAAGACTTTCCTCCAAAAAGCGTGTAGAAGAGAAAAGGTAAGGCTCAGTGGCTAAGACGATCGAAAGGTTGGCAGTTCAGCGGTTCGAATCCCTAGTGCCGCGTAATGGGGTGAGCTCCCATGACTTGTCCCAGCTTCTGCCAACCTAGCAATTCAAAAGCATGTAAAAAAAATGCAAGTAGAAAAATAGGGACCACCTTTGGTGGGAAGGTAACAGCATTCCATGCCCCTTTGGCATTTAGTCATGCTGGCCACATGACCATGGAGACATCTTCGGACAGCGTTGGCTCTTCAGCTTTGAAACGGAGATGAGCACCGCCCCCTAGAGTTGGGAACTGCTAGCACATATGTGCGAGGGGAACCTTTACCTTTTAATGCAGAGGTGGGTTTCAGCAGGTTCTGACCAGTTCTAGAGAATCAGTAGCGGAAATTTTGAGTAGTTTGGAGAACCGGTAAATACTACCTCTGACTCTCTCCTCCCCCATCTATTCTCTGCCTCCCGAGTCCCAGCTGATCGGGAGGAAATGTGGATTTTGCGGTAACCTTCCCCTGGAGTGGGGTGGGTAAGGTTGTAGAAAAAAATGCTTTTAAAAGTAAAAAAAAAAAAAAAAAGTTGGCCACACCCACCCAGTCACATTACCCCCACCACCAAGCCACGCCCACAGAACCAGTAGTAACAAATTTTACATTTCACCACTGTGTCTTCCAAATCATGAAAGACCTGGGAGAAATTTTATACCCCAAGCAATTCAACAGGGTTTCTCTTCCCATGGCTCAGCTAATTAAAAAGTTAATCTCCCCACCCCAAGATACTAATTAATTTTGAGTCAATGCAAATAAAAAACATTGCAGATGATTATCGTATTTATTGAGCTCCAATATTATTATTATTATTGGTTAATCTTTAGTGAAATTCACAGCCTTTGAGGCTGGTTAATAGCTCAGCAGCTCGAGTCCTAACCAAGGACCTGGGAACTGTTAAGGTATCGTCGGAGGATGTAAGCTGTTCCGAGTAAGGTGGTTTTTTGTAGAGTCAAAATGTTCAAGTCCGGCAAATTTAGAATTTCTAAATAGCGGGGTAACCCTTTGGGTATTGCTCCAAGGGCTCCAATTACAATTGGGGCAACACATTATTATTATTATTATTATTATTATTATTATTATTATTATTATTATTGCACTCTTGACTCTAGTGGTTTTCTGCTCTTCATATACGATGCTGGCTTAAAGAAATGATCAATATCGGTGCTTTTAAAACAGGATGGACACAACAAAATAACAGCAATGGTTGTTCTAATTAACTAACATGCCAGCCAGATGTTTTAGGTCAATCAGAGTCACTCAAATGAACTGGGTAGTGTAGAAATCTAATAAATAAACATTTCTCAATATAATGGGTAAAGCTAAGGTTATGGCTTAATCTGAAGATTCGTGAAGGCCTGTCTCTTCCCAAGACATTGGAAAGGTCAAGACATTGAATGGGTCAAGGCATTGAATGAATCCACCAAATGATAGGTGTTACTTCTTCTGAAACAGGGTTTTTTTTTTTGTTTTTGTTTTTGTTTTTGTGGTGATTGCTGTTTTCTTCCTTTGTGGTTGTTTTTAATCCTTTTATAAGCCAGCCATGGTCACTTGTCAAGTGGGTAATAAAATAAATAAATTAAATATATTATATTCTCAGTATCCACAGCAAGGTCATATCTGACAGACCAATGCATGATTGAGTGAGAAATTTATGTGAGATTTCTTTGGCAGAGACAGTCCTTGAAGGTAAAATTGACTCAAGGTTAGCACTCAGTAAATATTAAGAAACCTGGAGGGTTATTCCTAGAGGGCATCATTAGTTGGCCAGTTCGGAATGCCAAATATGGAGAACCCAAGGGATGCCTAACCCAAGGGAGCATGTTAAATACATGCTCAACATTAATTGTGTGAATAAAGTGGAAAGAAAATGTACTGATAGACACTTGACCTCCTTTAATTTTACCCAAATAAGGAAGGAAGGAAAGAAAGAAAGAAAGGAAGGAAGGAAGGAAGGAAGGAAGGAAGGAAGGAAGGAAGGAAGAATAGAAGGAGGAGGGGGAATGGGAAGGGGGTGGAAAGAGGAGGGGGAAGGAGAAGGAGGAGGAGGAAGATGAGAAGGAGGAGGAGAAAAAGGAGAAGAAAGGAAGAAAGGAAGAAGGGAAGGAAGGAAGAAGGGAAGAAGGGAAGAAAGGAAGAAAGGAATAGAAGGAGGAGGAGGAAGGGGATGGGAAAGGGGAAGGGGAAGGAGGAGGAATGGGAGGAGGAGGAGAAGGAGAAGGAGAAGAAGGAGAAGGAGAAGGAGATTTCCTAGATTTTTGTTCACTTTTTCAAATCTCAAAATATGGTTTTCCAGAGAGCGATAAGGACTTCAGTTCTTGATTTGAATATTGTGTTTAGAATAGGATTGTGTCCCAAAGGTCTCTCCTCCTCCTCCTCCTCCTCCTCCTCCTCCTCCTCCTCCTCCTCCTCCTCCTCCTAGGTCTAAACTCAGAGAAGACACCAACTGAGTCCAGCTCTTTATCTGCTTGCAACTAATGGACTGAATCTTGCCAGACTAAAGCTACAATCTTCCTCAGAGATCCCTCTTCTTTACCATCTCTGCCCCATCATTGGTGTCTGGTGCCAGCTAGTACATCATCACCCACAGACATCGACACCGTGATGCCTATGATTACAAGCTAACCCGTTTCACCTAAATGACCATCATTTATGCCACTTGAATAACGCCATACGGTCTCGGTGAGGTCACTCCTCTCCTTCCCCTGCCTACTTGCCCAGCATCCAATGCCCCCAAACATTTTTGGAAAAGAGGTAGTGATACCCGTTGCTTAAAATATGGCAAATATTATAGTGCGGGAATTTAAAAAAACCCTATTTTGGCATTCAGTTTTGTGTGCAGCTGCAGTGCTGCTTGGCATCCAGACTCATTCGTTCTGGTCGACCGTAGCAAAGGGAAATTTGGCAAGGAAATATTCTAACAAGTTCCAGTATTATTGGCTCCAAATTCTGTCATCTGAGTTCTGTTTGAGTCTGCAAATAGATGATATTTGTTTCTAACTTTATAGCACAAGGACGGAGTTGCTTGGCTTACTCCTAGAATGCTTACAAGAGAATCTGTTATCTGATCAGAAAGAAACATATAGTGTTTAAAATGCACCAACGGGCTGTAGAAGCACTTTGCACCTGTATTGTTTCCTTCCTTTGGTGATATTTTGGGCATTTTGATGTTCTTCTTTTCCCTGAGCAGGCCTTTTTTTAAAAAAAGAGCATTATTTTATTTTATTTTTACCTTTCAACTTGCTTTTCTCATTAGGTTTAGAAACCAGGGGGGATACGGTGGCTCAGCGGCTAAGACGCTGAGCTTGTCGATCAAAAGGTCGGCAGTTCAGCGGTTCGAATCCCTAGTGCTGCGTAACGGGGTGAGCTCCCATTACTTGTCCCAGCTTCTGCCAACCTAGCAGTTTGAAAGCACGTAAAAAATGCAAGTAGAAAAATAGAGACCACCTTTGGTGGGAAGGGAACAGCGTTCCGTACGCCTTTGGCGTTGAGTCATGCCAGCCACATGACCACGGAGACATCTTCGGACAGTGCTAGCTCTTCAGCTTTGAAACGGAGATGAGTACTGCCCTCTAGAGTCGGGAACGACTGGCACATATGTGCGAGGGGAACCTTTACCCTTTACCTTTTAGAAACCAGAGTCTGTTCCACGTTGTATTCCCAAAAGGAACATGGTATGAAAAAGGAATCTAAAAAGGTTACCGTCACTCCCTGCTTCTTTGCGTCCCTTGAAGATCATGAGATGTTCCAATATCTCAGGGGGTTTCCACAAAGAAGAGAGGTCAACCTATTCTCCAAATGCACCTGAAGGCAGGACAAGAAGTAATGGATGGAAACTAATCAAGGAGGCGGCCAATCTATAGATAGGGAGGAATTTCCTGACAGTGAAAACAATCAACCAGTGGAAGAGCTCACCTTTAGAAATTGTGGGTGCTCCATCACTGGAGTTCCACCTGCTTTTTTAGAAGGCAACTGGACTTTCTTGTTTTTCCTTTGAAGACCTTTTGCTTTTCATCCCAGAAGCTTCTTCAGCTCTGACAGGATGGTGGGGAATGGAAGGATTTATACTCCTTGCAGACAGCTGGACGTTTGCATCCTTTTAGAGGGTCGTTGAAGCACTTGGAGTTTTATCTGTGTCCTCAGGGTCCTCTGAGTGATGCTCCTGGTTCCTGTAGTCTTCAATTTCTTCTCTGGAAATCCATTTCTAATTCCACACCATTCAATGGGTGATCATCCCAAATTGTATAGCTAAAAGTCTTTAGAGATTCTCAGCCATCCAGGCAGTGGTGGGATTCAGCCAGTTCGGGAGAACCGGTTGTTAACTTTCTGAGCAGTTTGGCAAACTGGTTGTTGGAAGAAATTATTAGGGCAGAGAACCGGTTGTTAAATTACTTGAATCCAGGGGTGAAATGCTCCCGGTTTGGACCGGCTCGGGTGAGTAGGTAGCGATGGCGGCGGGCAGTTCGGAGAACCGGTAGCAAAAATCCCTGCCCCCGCCCCCCATGCCCAGCTGAGCCCCGCGATCATCAGAGCCTTTTTTTCCTTTTAAATGGCTCTGACCAGCCAAGCTCTGACATCCCAGCTGAGTTGCCTGCTAATCAGGCAACTCAGCTTGGATCGCCAGAGCCATGTAAAAGAAAAAAAGCTTCTTTTTTTCTCCCCCCCCACTCTCCCAGTCTCCAGCTTGCTTACCTTAGCTGCTGATCGCATGACAATCACAATCCATGCATCAGCAAGCAACTGAATCTCCCTGCCTGCAATCAAGCTCATCGGTGAGCAGCTCTTTCTGCCTGCCTGCTTGCCTGCCTAGACTTGTGGACTTCAACTCCCAGCAAAGCTGGCTGAGGAATTCTGGGAGTTGAAGTCCACAAGTCTTAAAGTTGCCAAGGTTGGAGACCCCTGTTCTATTGGGTAAATTTTTTTCCCCTTTGGGAGCTTTTAAAAAAATAGTTAATTGGGGTTTTTTTTAAGTTGTTCTTCTTTTAGACTTAGCCATTTAAAGTTTAGGAAGTTTTAAATTTAGCTGTTTATATAAAAATAAAAATAAATTAAAATAAAATAATATTTGTGCAGCTTTCTGAGATTTAGTGTGTTTCTGTAGTGTTTCACTCTAACTACACAAACACACAAAATCTCACAAAGCTGTATGTGGAATTTTGTGTGTGTAAAGTGTGAAAGTTGGTTTTTTTGGGGCTTTTTGTGGCTGTGTGAGGTTCCTGCTTGTTGCAGGGGCCATTTTTGGATCTAGCACAGCTGCTTTTACATTGTGGGTGAGCCAGTTGCGTTGTGTTGTGTTGTATGTGTGTAAAGTGTGAAAGTTGTGTTTTTTTTTCCTTTTTGTGGCTGTGTGAGGTTCCTGCTTGTTGCAGGGGCCATTTTGAGTCTAGCACAACTGCTTTTACATTGTGGGTGAGCCAGTTGTGTTGTGTTGGGTTTTGTAGGTTAAAAAAGGGCAAAGAAGTGACACTGACTTGGCCACGCCCACCCAGTCACCTTACCACCAAGCCCCGCCCACTAATTAAGCCACGCCCACAGAACCAGTAGCAAAAAAAATTAGATTTCACCCCTGCTTGAATCCCACCACTGCATCCAGGTTATATTGGTCCCAAAGGTGCTTTTTTTCAGGAGGCAACTGGACTTTCTTGTTTTTTCTTTGAAGACGTTTCACTTCTCATCCAAGAAGCTTCTCCAGCTCTGACTGGATAGCGGGGAATGGAAGGATTTATATTCTTCAAAGATTTATAAACTTCAAACCATGACCTGGACGACTGAGAATCTCTACAGACTTCCATCACTGGAGGTTTTCAAAAATAGACTGGGCAATCATTTGATTGGGACGGTATAGGGCCGTGATGGCGAACCTATGGCATGGGTGCCACAGGTGGCACACGGAGCCATATTGGTGGGCACACAAATGTTGCCCTAGTTCAGCTCCAGCGTGCATGTGCGCACCAGCCAACTGATTTTCAGGCCTTCTGGTCCCACCGGAAGTTGTATTGGGTTTTGGGAAGTTGGGAAAGTGGCTGTTTCTGGCCTCTGGAAGGCCTCCGGGGGGATGGGGAAGGCTGTTTTTGCCCTCCCCAGGCTCCTAGAAAGCCTCTGGAGCCTGGGGAGGTGGAAAAATGGGCCTACCGGGCCCACCGGGCCATTGCGTGCCAAAAGCAGAGGGAAGTGTGTGTGGGGGGGTCATGTGTGCATGTGCGGGAGGGCGGGGCGCATTGAATTATGGATGTGGGCACCCGCACCCGCAACCCCCCACGCTCCTCCCGCTTTTGGCATGCGACGGCAAAAAGGTTAGCCATCACTGGTATAGGGTCACTTCATTGACCAAGGGAATGGACTAGAAGACTTCCAAGGTAACTTTCAACTCTGTTATTCTTTTATTCTGTTGATAACAAGAGCGGAGAAAGAACAGAAGGATAGCTATGACTTTAGATGAAGACCCCGTGAAGATTTAGCTTTTCTTACAATTCTGGGTCAAGATATGGAGTGAACCCACCAAATAACTTGTGTCACTGCTTCTGAATCCGTGTTTTTATAGCTGCAATTTGTTGCTGTTTTTTTCTTGCTTTCTTCTCACATGGTTGTTTTTAACCCATTTGTAAGCAGCCAGGGTCACTGGTCAATCACAATGGTAATCCCCATTGTGGACCACAATATTTCAGTTGGTCCAGAATGCGGCCGCGCGGGGGATTATGGGAGCGACGGGACGCTCCCATGTGACACGTCTCCTGCACGAGCTGCACTGGCTTCCTGTGGTCTTCAGGGTGCACTTCAAGGTGTTGGTGACCACCTTTAAAGCGCTCCATGGCTTAGGACCGGGGTATTTATGAGACCGCCTTCTGCCGCCAATAGCCTCCCACCAGCCAGTACGCTCCCACAGAGAGGGACTCCACAGGGTGCCGTCGGCCAGACAATGTCGGCTGGCGACCCCCAGGGGGAGAGCCTCTCTGTGGCGGCACCTGGAACGACCTACCCCCAGAGATACGCACGATACCAGACCTCCGGACTTTTCGTCGGGCCCTGAAAACACATCTTTTTCACCTCGCCGGGCTGGCTTGATCCCATCCCTTCGGTTTTAATTTGTAATTGGTTTTAATCCGGGTTGTTTTAAATGGATAGCCAAAATTATTTAATGTTTTTTTAAATTGCTTTTAAATTTTATATGTTATGTTTTACCATGGCTGTTCACCTCCCCGAGTCCTGTTGGAGAAGGGCGGTATACAAAATAAATAAATAAATAAATAAATAAATAAATAAATAAATAAATAAATAAATAAATAAATAAATATTTCATCATTGTGATTTCTTTTTCCTGGGTTAAACCCAATTTAAATGTTCTCTTTAGTGTTTACATCATATAATCAACAGATACGTGTGGGTGTTATTTAATCTCTTGGGGAATAAACTCTTTGGCTTGGCTCTCATGTAGGAGACACATGAAGCAGAATAATCTAATGAGACTTTAGAGGAGAGGGTCAAAGTTCAAGTTATTACTTCCGACCCCGATTGCTCTCATCAAACAAATGCTTATGAAAGCTTTGAACTCAACACCTTAGAAATTGCATCGGCAGCTTCCATTAATGAATTCCAGAGAAATGCGGCACATATTCCTCAGATGTATCGCCCCGGAGCAATTAACCTTTCCTTCTACTTCTACCCCTACCTGGGGATGTTTTGCTTTGTTTCGGTTGGGTTCTATTTTTGGAGGAATGGGGAGAAAAATTCTGTTGGGTTAGTCAAGACAAACAGTAAACCCTGTGATTAAAGTATTAGTAGAAGATCCTTTTTCAAACTGCTAGAAGGTAGCGGATGACCTCTTTATATGAAAACATGTAAGATAAGAGAAGATAAGATTTTCCTGGGCTCCAAGATCACTGCAGACGGGGACTGCAGCCAAGAAATTAAAAGATGCTTGCTCCTGGGGAGGAAAACTATGGCAAATCTAGACAGCTTAATAAAAAGCATAGACATCACCCTGCCATCAAAAGTGTGTATAGTCAAGGCTATGGTTTTCCCAGTTGCAATGGATGGCTGTGAAAGTTGGACCATAAGGAAGGCTGAGAAGGCCAAAGAATTGAGGCCTTTGAACTCTGGTGCTGGAGAAGACTCCTGCGAGTCCCTTGGACTGCAAGGCGATCAAACCGGTCGGTCCTAGAGGAGATCAACCCTGACTGCTCTTTAGAAGGCCAGATCCTGAAGGTGAAACTCAAATACTTTGGCCACCTAATGAGAAGGAAGGACTCCCTGGAGAAGAGCCTAATGCTGGGAACGATTGAGAGCAAAAGAAGAAGAGGACGACAGAGAATGAGGTGGCTGGATGGAGTCACTGAAGCAGTTGGCATGAGCTTAAATGGACTCCAGAGGATGGTAGAGGACAGGAAGACCTGAAGGAACATTGTCCATGGGGTCGCGATGGGTCGGACATGACTTCATAACTAATAACAATAAAAAGATGAGATGAGATGAGATGAGATGAGATGAGATGAGATGAGATGAGGAGATGAGATGAGGAGAGGAGAGGAGAGGAGAGGACAGGAGAGGAGAGGAGAGGAGAGGAGAAGAGAAGAGAAGAGAAGAGAAGAGAAGAGAAGAGAAGAGAAGAGAAGAGAAGGAGAAGGAGAAGGAGAAGGAGAAGGAGAAGGAGAAGGAGAAGGAAAAAGATAAAGATCAAGATAAAGATAAAGATCAAGATAAAGATAAAGATAAAGATAAAGATAAAGATAAGACAGGATAGGGTAAGGCAAGACAAATAAGGTAAGGTAAGATGAATTGAGTTGAGTTGAGTCGAGATGACATTGACTCAATGTGCTTTACAGCCCTCTCTCTAATCAGTTTACAGAGTCAGCCTCTTGCCCCCAAGAATTTGGGTCCTCGTTTTACCCACCTCGGAAGGATGGAAGGCTGAGTCAACCTGGAGCCTGGTGAGATTCGAATTGCCAAACTGCAGGCAACCGCCAGTCAGAAGAAGTAGCCTGCAGTACCGCACTCTCATCACTGCACCACCGTGGCTCATTCTAGGGATTGGGAAAACAAAGAAATATTACCGTAGTCCAGTCTCTCTGAGATGGAGAGTCTATATATTTGAGCACCATTCCATGAGACTCTGAATTCATAGAATTGGGACATCTGGAGAAGGGTCCTAAGTAAGCTTTCTCCAAAAAAATGATGTTGAGACTTTTGGAAAAAGTTCAGAGAAGAGCAACTAAGATGATCAAAGGCCTGGAGACTAAACCATATGAAGAACAGCTGCAGGATTTGGGTTTGGCTAGTCTGCAACCTTAAACACTCAAAGAGCCATTTGGACCCGTTTCCCACAGAAAAGAAAACACCGGGAGCCACAAAACCTGGGTGGGCGTGGCCAACTCAACATCATTCACTTCCACCAGTCATATGACAACCCCCCCCCGCCACACCTACCCAGCCGCTTATTAGGGCAGAAAACCGGTTGTTAAAAAACACCGGGAACCACAAAACCCTTTTGACATCTCTCTTTCCTCCTCCCTCCGTCCCTTCCCTCTCTCTCCCTCTCTCTCTCCCCCTTTCTCTCTATATCTCTCTGTCTCTGCCCTGGCCGCTTCTCCATCCCCCGGCATTGCCCTTACCTTCTCAGGCTGGGAGAGGAGTGACTGGGAGGGAGGGTGAGAGGCGGGGCCAGCCAGTGGTGGGATCACCCGACAGGGAGCCACAGCAGAGGGCTCAAAGAGGGCCCTGGTGGCTCAGCAGACTGATAGCATTGTGATTAACACCAGCTGTCTGCAATTGCTGTAAGTTCAAATCTCACCAAGGCTCAAGGTCGACTCAGCCTTCCATCCTTTCTAAGGTAGGTAAATTGAGAACCATAAATATTGTGGGGGCAATAAGCTGACTTTGTATAAATATACAAAAATATGAAGGCTATTGCTTAACGCATTGTAAGCCACCCTGAGTCTCCGGAGAAGGGCGGCATAAAAATCAAATTAAAAAAAAAATGAGCTGCATGTGGCTCCAGAGCTGCAGGTTGCTGACACCTGGGTTAATCTAAAAAAAAGAAGAATTAGGGGTGACATGATAACAATATTCCAGTATTTGAGGGGCTGCCCCAAAGAAGAGGAGGTCAACTTAGTCTTCAAAGCCCCAGAAGGCAGGACAAGAAATAATGATTGGAAACTCAACAAAGAGAGAAGCAACCTGGAATTAAGGAGAAACTTCCAAACAGAGAGGACAATTAAACCACCTGGCCTCCAGAAATCATGGACATTCCATCACTGGAGGTTTTTAAGAAGAAACTGGACAATCACTTGTCTGATATGGTATAGGTTCTCCTGCTTGATCAAGGGGCTGGACTAGAAGACCTCTAAGGTCCCTTCCAGCTCTATTCTATTCTAAATCTTGGGGGTCATATTTTTTTTCCCCAGGAATAAACATGCAAGCATGTTGCCCACCTCCTGCTGAATTCTACAGTGGCACAATCTAAGCACAGGTCTCCCACCCTACTGAGAGCAAGAAATTAAAAATGACCACTGCAGCAAACACAATTAATCTTCAGGGCTTAAATTTCACTCCCGTCTGCACGTAACAAGAATGTGCTTTTTCTCTTACCTTATAAGCCATTGCAGTGAACTTGTTCTCTTTTAATCAGATGTCCTTGTCGCTGGCTATAATCAATCACATAGTTTTTTTTTTTAAAACAAAAAAGCATTGGATTTTCATTACCTACAACTCTTGTAACTAATGCAAATGGCAAAATGATATTGCCAGTCAGAATAGCTTCCGTACCTCAAGTGCATTGCAACAGAAATGGACATCCTCCATAAAGTTGTGGCCCGACGGCGGCCAGCGGTGCTGGTAGCAGAGTCGGACAGTGAGGAGGTTGGGGAGGAACTTGGGCCAGTCCTGGGGGCTGGGAAAAGCTCAGATGAGGGCTCTGCATTGGAGGCAGAGAGAGGGCCAAGACCATCTGACAGTTATGTGCAGCCTCCGGAGTCTGACATCAGCGAGGCAGAAGAACAGTGAGAGCCTGTTCCCAGTGTGTGTATGCGCAGAGCTGCCAGACGACAAGAACAATTAAGGAAACAGGGTCGACTTGGGAGTAAGGCTTGGAGATGATTGGCCCCTCCCATAAGACATAAAAGAAGAGGGAACGGGACGTGAGCTTTTGCAGGAAGCAATTAGTTCATTTGGCCGATTCAAGATTTGAAAATTCTGTTTGTGACTCTGTGCCAAGTTTGGCCTCGCCCTGCGTTTGGAAATTAGCTCTCTGGCAGCGTTCCACGTGAGATAGGTGGCTGTTGATAACCTTCCTCTGAAAGACTTTTTATCAAGCCTTGCGGACTGTAAATGAAAGTAATTTACAGTCGTATAAATAAAAGAGGTTTTGTGGGACTAAGACTTTGCTTCATGCTTTCTAAGGAAGCCTAGATCCAAACACATTGCTTTGTTTTTTGTTTTTTCTCAAAGGCAAGAAAACTGTTTTTTGATTGGGGTTCAGCTTTATCTAAAATAAACCAGGGGGACCTTTTGTCAGGTTCGCCTGATTCGCCAGTTGCGGCCCTTTCTTGATCGGGATTCCCTGTGCACAGTCACTCACGCCCTCGTCACCTCTCGCCTTGACTACTGCAACGCTCTCTACATGGGGCTCCCCTTGAAGAGCACCCGGAGGCTCCAACTGATCCAGAACGCAGCAGCGCGGGTAGTGACGGGAGCAGCTTGGCGCTCCCATGTAACACCGCTCCTGCGCGAGCTGCACTGGCTCCCGGTGGTCTTCTGGGTGCGCTTCAAGGCGTTGGTTATCACCTTTAAAGCGCTCCATGGCATAGGGCCTAGCTACCTTCGAGACCGCCTGCTGCTACCGACGACCTCCCATCGACCCGTGCGCTCCCACAGAGAGGGCCTCCTCGGGGTGCCATCAGCCAAACAATGCAGACTGGTGACCCCCAGGGGGAGGGCCTTCTCTGTGGGGGCACCTACCCTCTGGAATCAGTTGCCCCCAGAGATAAGGAGAATCCAAGACCTTGGTGCCTTCCGCCATGCCCTTAAAACCCACTTTTTCCAGCAAGCCAGGCTGGCTTAAGAAGAAATTTTAAATGTTTTAATTGGTTTGTGATTTTTAATTTTTGGGCCAAATTTATATATATATTAATTGTTTTTAATATTTGTATTTTATGTTCTTAATTCTGGCTGTACACCGCCCTGAGTCCTCAGGGAGAAGGGCGGTATATAAATTGGAAATAAAATAAAATAAATAAAATAAGACACTTCATCTACTTGCCTTGAGCATCCAACTTCTGTTTCCTAAAGTGAATTACTCCACATTTTTCTCCGTCAATTTAATTCTCTCACTTTCGGTCCTTGGCTTCAACTTCTGGAAGATCATTTTGGATAGGTTTTTGTTTTTATCTCCATTTTCATCTTCATTCATGACGTCAATGAATATATTGAAGAATAGAGAGAGCCCAGATCCTGGTACCCCATTTGATATCTCTTTCCAGCTCAATAAAATTGCACTCATGAACATCTCTGACAATATTGGGGGGGGGAATCAAAGAGAAATATTTTTAGCTCAGGACTGAACTGTGGGGATCCTTAGTGCTCTTTGAGGTTGGTTATTCTCTTGGAGACATTTCATTACCCATTTAGGTAATATCATCAGTGCTAGAAGGAAACAAGGTTTGGTGAAGCTATCTGATGCAGCATTTGATGATGTTACCTATTTGGGTAACGAAACATTGGCAAGAGGACAACCAACCTAGGAGACCATCAAGGACAGCACAAAACTCTTCCACTCCACAAACCCCACTCCCTTCTAGCACTGATGATGTTACGCTGTTGGGTATTGAAACATCTGCAAGAAAACAAGGTCAAAGAGCACCAAGGACCCCACTTCTCCTCCTCCCCCTCCTCCTCGTAATTCCCACTCCCTTCTAGCACTGATGATATCACCTAATTGAGTAATAAAACATCTGTAAGAAAACAACCAAACTCAGAAAGGACCTAGGACCCTCCTCCTCCTCCTCTCCGCAAATCCCATCCTTCTTGTACTGATGAGGAACATCAAACATCTGCAATAAAACAACCAAGCTCAGAGAACACCAAGGATCTTACAATTCTCCATCACCTCCTCTCGTCCTCCTCCTTCTTCTTCTCTCCCAAAACCCTCCTCTGTTCTAGCAGTGCTGATGTTACCTAGTTGGTAATGAACATCTGCAAGAAAACAGCCAGCCTCAGAGAGCACCAAGGACCCCACTCCTCCTCCTCCTCCTCCTCCTCCCCCCCCTCCTCCTCCTCCTCCTCCTCCTCCTCCTCCTCCTCCTCCTCTCCACAAACCCCATCCCTTTTTGTACTGATGAAGTTACCCAGTTGGGTCATCAAACATCTTGAAGAAGACAACCAGGCTCCAAGAGCACCAAGGACCTCACTCCTCCTCCTCCTCCTCTTCCTTTTCCTCTCCACAAACTCCATCCCTTCTTGTACTGATGAGGTTATCCAGTTGGGTCATCAAACATCTTCAAGAAGACAACCAAGGCTCCAAGAGCACCAAGGACCCCAGCGTTTTCATCCTGTCCCCTTGCCATGTCATCTCCAGAAAGCAGCATAAGCATTATCACATTTACAGTGCTCTGAAAAGCTGGTATTGCAATCTTTTCCCATGCATTTATGACACGGATCCTTTAAATAAATTTCGTCAAAATATGCTATTTGTGGATGGTTACTCGCACGAGCGACAGTAAGTTAGTTTTCTTCCTCTTCCTCCATCTTACCGATTTCTATTTTTTGCCTGCTCCCATTAATCCTTCGGCGTAATAAGATGTGGCACTACTACAAGATGAAAAATCACAGCTCCTGGAATCTGTCATCAAGAATCATGTCCCAAAAGGCTTTCTTCTTATGTTCCTCGGTGTCTTCAGGTTTTCTTTGCCTGTTTTTATTATACTCAAGGGCTGTTGATTTAAGACTTGGAGTATCATGATCTAAAATGGCTCCCCAGAGCCATCTTACTAAATTCCATTCAGGAAAACAAAACAAAACAAGAATTAGGCTTGTTCATTCCCTTGTTTTTCTTGTTAGCTGCGAAGTCGTGTCCAACCCATCGCGACCCCATGGACAACGTTCCTCCAGGCCTTCCTGTCCTCTGCCATCCTCTGGAGTCCATTTAAGCTCACGCCGACTGCTTCAGTGACTCCATCCAGCCACCTCGTTCTCTGTTGTTCCCTTTTTCTTTTGCCCTCCATCGTTCCCAGCATTAGGCTCTTCTCCAGGGAGTCCTTCCTTCTCATTAGGTGGCCAAAATATTTGAGCTTCATCTTCAGGATCTGGCCTTTTAAAGAGCAGTCAGGGTTGATCTCCTCTAGGACCGACCGGTTTGATGGACTTGCAGTCCAAGGGACACACAGGAGTCTTCTCCAGCACCAGAGTTCAAAGGCCTCCATTCTTTGGCACTCAGCCTTCCTTAGGGTCCAACTTTCACAGCCATCCATTGCAACTGGGAAAACCATAGCCTTGACTATACACACTTTTGTTGGCAGGGTGATGTCTCGACTCTCTTAGTTCATTCCCTAACTTTCTCAAGTACAGGTAGTCCTCGACTTACCACCACAATGCAGCCCAACATTTCTGTTGCTAAGCAAAACACTTGTTAAGTGAGTGTCGCTTCATTTTATGACCTTTCTTGACACCATTGATAAGTGAATCACTGTGGTTGTTAAGATTAGTAACCCAGTTGTTAAATGAATCTGGCTTGCCCCGTTCACTTTGCTTGTCAGAAGCTCACAAAAGAAAAATCACATGATCCCGGGACGCTGCGACTGTCATAAATATCAGTCCTCTCCAATACAATACCGAAATCTCCTCTCTGGAATCAAAATCTACGTATAACACAAATGCAGAACTGGAAGGGACTTTAGAGGTCTTCTAGTCCAACCCCATGCTCAGGCAGGAAACCCTACAACATTCAGACAAATGGTTGTCCAATCTCTTCTTAAAACCTTCTGGTGTTGGAGAATTCACAACTTCTGGAGGCAAGTTGTTCTGCAGATTAATTGTTCTGATCCTACTAGGCCCAAAACAGGGCACGGGGGGAGGCACGTTCCCCCCAACAGCTTATTTTTGCTCCCAGGGGGGTACAGGCTGCCTGTCATACCCCATGGCCACTCCCACCATGGCCACGCCAGGGGTGAAATGCTCCCGGTTCGGAGCGGATTGCCTGATCCGGTAGCGATGGCGGTGGGTGGTTCGGAGAACCGGTAGCAAAAATCCCTGCCCCCCCACCACCACCACCATGCCCAGCTGAGCCGCACGATCATCAGAGGCTTTTTTTTTCTTTTTTTACTTTTAAAAGCATTTTTTCTACAACCTCTTCTGATGAAAAACTGTTTTTAAAAGTAAAAATAAAAAAGAGAGAGAGCCTCTGATGATCGTGCGGCTCAGCTGGGATCGTCAGAGGCTTTTCAAAGCATTTTTTTTTGCAACCTCTTGGTGGAAGAGGGGGTAAAAAGAAATGCTTTGAAAAGTCTCTGACGATCCCAGCTGAGTTGCCTGATCAGCAGAGAGGCATTTTTTAAAAAGCCTCTCTGCCCATCAGGCAACTCAGCTGGGATCGTCAGAGAGGTATTTTTTTAAAAGCCTCTCTGACGATCCCAGCTGAGTTGCCTGATCGGCAGAGGCTTTTCAAAGCATTAGAAAAAATACTTTAAAAAGTTTTTTTTAAAAAAAAAGTTGGCCACGCCCACCCAGTCACATTAACCCCCACCACCAAACCACGCCCATAGAACCAGTAGTAACAAATTTTACATTTCACCCCTGGGCCACGCCCACCCCGCCAGTCATTAGGGCCGAGAACCGGGTGTTAAATTATTTGAATCCCACCACTGCCTGACCCACAGGACACATAGCATCCCCTCATGTTGGGACCCACCAAGAAGAGCCATTCAGACGTGACAGGGTGTAATCACAGAATCACAAGGAAAGCGATGGAGACTCCTTGTTTTACTTTTTTACCAAATCAAAAAGGAAATGATTTTAATTCAACCAAGGATTAAAGAGGCTACTGACTCTACGAACCGAATCTGCGATGTCCCACTGAAGTGGAGTTATGAGACGCATAATTTCACACCACTAAGGATCGTTCTCACCATTTGCTGGGAAAAGCAATTTTTTTTTTTTGTCGAAGAAATACAAACCAATATTCGATGTTCCTAATGCAGACGGCCAGGACAGGCTAAACGAAATAGGCATTTTGTATGCTGGAATCACCCAATTGTCGTATTTGGTTAATTTGGGGCGAAGACCAGTGAACTGAAGAAATACATCCAAGTTATCAAATACGAATGGATAAACTTGCTAACCTTCCACTTGTTTGTACCAGACAAATGAATTTCTAAATAGGTCCTGTGGGTATTACGATAGCTGACGAGAAATTAAATTAGGTGTAATTAATGGCCCAGTTTCACTCAGGTTACTTTGCTTTAGAATTTCTAAACGTTAGAAGAATGTACTGAATACACAATTGTATTCAATATTCTAAGTGCTAAGCAAAGCACTTAGACTTACCGTATTTTTCGGAGTATAAGACGCACCTTTCCCCCCCCCTAAAATGGGGTGAAAATTTAGGTGCGTCTTATTCCCATGTAACACCTCTCCTGCGCGAGCTGCACTGGTTCCCGGCGGTCTTCCGGGTGCGCTTCAAGGTTTTGGTTATCACCTTTAGAGCGCTCCATGGCTTAGGACCTGGCTATCTATGGGACCGCCTGCTACCACCAATAGCCTCCCACCAGCCAGTACGGTCCCATAGAGAGGGGCTCCTCTGGGTGCCATCGGCCAAACAATGTCGACTGGTGGCCCCTAGGGGGAGAGCCTTCTCTGTGGGGGCACCTACGATCTGGAACGAGCGCCCCCCGGAGATATGGAGGATCCCGGATCTGCGCACTTTCCGTCGCGCGCTTAAGACTTTTTTATTTCATCAAGCTGGCCTGGCCTAAATCTTCTCCCCTTTTTAAATGTAAATTTTAATTTGTTTTTAAATTATTGGGTATTTTAAATTTGTCTCAGCCAAATTATTTAATTCGTTTTTATTCTATTTTAAATTTTTGTATTTATGTGTTTTATTCGGTGGCTGTTCACTGCCCTGAGTCCTTCGGGAGTAGGGCGGTATATAAATCCAATTAAAAAAAAAAAACACTGAATGTAGCCCCGCCCACCCATTGGCCCCCACCCTTTGGCCTCTGCCTCGCAGCAGTTACCTCCTTGCAAGCAGACAGCAAGAAGAAACAGCTCCTTTCTGCTTCAGCCCAGCCTAATTAGCACAAGTTGATTGGATCAGCCTCCCGACTCTCAGCTGATTTGCTCTCAGCTGTTTTGGGCAGGGCTCTGCTGCTTGCTGCAAAGAGGTAAATTGCTGGAGCAGATTTTTTTTTCCCTTGGGCTAATCAAACTATGCTGAAAATGAAAATGAAAGTAAAGCAGGCTGTTTGCTATTTGCTGCAATGAGGCAAAATTGCTGGGAGGCAGAGGCAGATTTCTTTTTCTTGTTTTCCTCACCAAAAAAGGTAGGTGCATTTTATACTCCGGTGAGTCTTATACTCTGAAAAATATGGTATATAACGCTTCCACGGTGCTTTGCAGCCCTCTCTAAGCGGTTTACAGAGTCAGCATCTTGCCCCCAACAATCTGAGTCCTCATTTTACCGACCTCGGAAGAATGGAAGGCTGAGTCAACCTTGTGCCTGGTGAGACTCGAACTACCGAACTGCTGGCATCCGGCAGTCAACAGAATTAGCTGCAGTACTGCATTCTAACCACTGCGCCACCACGGCTCATGATGCAGTCCAGCCTGCGAAACCATGCAGGAGGCAGTCTGCATGCAAAACCACGCTTCTCCCAGTCTCTCCATGAAACCGGTCCCTGGAGCCCCAAAGGTTAGGGGCCACTGCTCTAGACATTGTAATAATATACCGCGGTGATGGCGAACCTTTTTGGCACCGAGTGCCAAGAAAGGAGCATGTGCACGCATGCACACGTTTCATATACACGCGCTCATCTGGGCCACAAACTCGGAAGAGGAGCTGCCCAGGATGCATGCGCGTGCCCGAAAATGAACTTCCAGTTTCTGGCTCATGCATGCATACCGGCCAGCTAGTCTTTCGGTTACTGCATGCATGCTGATGCAGGAAAATGGAAGACCAGCTCTTCACTGACGCATGCACGAAAGCTAGTTGATCGTCGTGCACGCATGTGTTGTGGCCCACCAGCGGCCTGCATGGATTGTGGCTGATCCCGATGAAGAGGAAGCTGGTGTGGTGTCGTGCCAGCAGCCTGCACAGCCAGCGCTCGCGTCGGACAGCAAGGAGGCTGAAGAGGATGTGGTGCCAGAGGCAGAGACTCAGCCAGGGCCTTCAGAACCTCCAGAGGCTCTTTCAAGTGGAGAGAGCGAAGTGGAGGAGCCTCTCCTCAATGCTCGAGCATGCAGGGCTGCCAAAAGGCAGGAGTGGCTACTCAGGAGGAGGAGATCTACTCAAGAGTAGGGCTTGAGGATAATTGGCCGCTTTCTTAGCCTATTTAAGTCACATGCCATTAGTAAGTTTCTTGCTAGAAACAACTCGTAATTATCATCAGAGCATTTTGGTTTATCATGTCTTGTTTTCTGGGCTGGTTGCCAACTTTTGCCGGTCTTGTTTATTCTTGCTACTTAATAAATTTGATAAGGACCATTGGTGTGTGTCAATATCCTCGGAAATCCGGAGCTGGGGCAGAATAGCATGGATGCCAGAAACCCGGAACAGGAACGGGCGATGCTGTGCGTGCCAGGCCACGTGTATCACGGATATACCTTATGGCAAGTCATAAAGGTGATGTTATCCAAGTATACCCATTTGAGAAAGATTGACTCGGTTGTTCGTTTTGGCTGTGACTTGAACCTGAAGTTTAATTTTGCACAGGGCTTGAGGTCCAGTCACAAGAGATTCTCTAATTAGCTATCAATGAGGCAAGCATCTCACCAAAAGTCACTCTCGAGTGTTACAAAAGGTCAGATGCAAAAACCAAGACAGACTACTTCTGGTAATATAACATTTATAAAGTGGGACTCAGGGATGAGAGGAGAAATATATTTGAACCTGAGGTTCATTTAAGGACAGGTATAAAAAGAAATGGTAAAGTTTTTTTTTCTTTTTTCTTTTTTTTTTTTGCTGAAAGAAAATATATGCAGTGTATCCCAGGCCTTATTTCAGTTTTGTCCTCAAATTTGGTAGGAGGTGATATGATATACTGTGAAAAGGAAAGACTGCATTAATTGGCAAGAATGTTTTTTTTTAAATAATAATAATACATGGAATAACTTTAAACATACCAACCTTTTAAGGTGTCTTCATAGAGTAGCAGTAGCATATAGCCATGTATCATTTTGGACTATTCAAAGGTTTCAAACAGGCATGTAAGCAGTAGTGGGATTCAGCCGGTTCGCACCACTTCAGGAGAACCGGTTGTTAACTTTCTGAGCAGTTTGGTGAACTGGTGGTTGGAAGAAATCATTAGGGCAGAGAACCAGTTGTTAAATTATTTGAATCCCACCACTGCATTTAAGTGAATTTCCCAATACTCCAAATTGGCTTTTTAATTGATTTATTTTTTTTTCCCAAATCTTTGCAGATGTAGTATTCAGATAATTTGTAATTATGTCCTGAAAACTCTGAAGAAAGAACTTGTGTTTTGTAGAGACACACACCTAAGAAATAGTACTTAAGGTTCTGGATTACTAGAAGTTACCTCATTTAATATCCGGCTACTGTTTTCCTACTCATTGAGTTGAGCATTTTGCTCATAGCATTTAAAGGTTCTAGGATCCATATATGTTTGTTTCCATATGGATCAGTGGTGAAATGTAAAATTGGTTACTACCGGTTCTGTGGGCGTGGCTTGGTGGGGAGTGGGGGTAATGTGACTGAATGGGCGTGGCCAACTTTTTTTTTTTTAACTTTTAAAACCATTCTTTTCTAGAACCTCTTTGGCCGAAGAGGTTGTAAATGCTTTTAAAAGCCTCTGACAATCAGGCAACTCAGCTGGGATCGTCAGAGCCTTTTAAAAACATTTTTTCTACAACCTCTTCGGCCGAAGAGGTTGTAGAAAAAATGGTTTTAAAAGAAAAAAAAAGCCTCTGACGATCAGGCAACTCAGTTGGGATCATCAGAGGCTTTTAAAAGAAAAAAAAAGCCTATTACGATCAGGCAACTCATCTGGGATCGTCAGAGGCTTTTAAAAGCATTTTTTTCTACAACCTCTAAGAAAAAATGCTTTTAAAAATTAAAAAAAAAAGCCTCTGATAATCGTGAGGCTCAGCTGGGCATGGGGGAGGCAGGGATTTTTGCTACTGGTTCTCTGAACCCCCCACCACCATCACTACCGGATTGGGCAATCCGGTCCGAACTGGGAGCATTTCACCTCTGATATGGATGGTTTATCTCAAAAGGCAACTGGATTTTGGTTTTTCCTTGAAGACGTTTCACTTCTCATCCAAGAAGCTTCTTCAGTTCTTGGGTAAGAAGCAAAACGTCTTCAAATATTTCTGATTTATATAGCCTATGTGTTGCTTCTTGCATTTTATAGGTTGATAAGCTAATAAACAAAATTGGAACGTGGGGCTGAAATAACTGAAAAGGACAAAGTGTTTTCAATTGAGAGTCCCATTGCGCCTTTCTACACAAACAAGACTTGTCTTTTTCTCAGCGAATGTAATAGCTCAGGTACGTTTATTTTATTTTATTATTTTATTTTAAGCTCAGATAAAGCTACACCATAGGGGCCTTCCCTTCTCTTCAATGCACTGGCTCAGTGGTATTCAGCCGGTTCAGACCGGTTCGGGTTGAACTGGTAGCGGCCTGCCCATCTGCCCTGGCGTAATACCGTCCTATTTAGCCATGGTTTTGAGGCCGGGTGCATGCACGGAAGGCACACGCACGGTGAACTGGTGGAAACGAATATATGAAATCCATTGCTGCGCTGGCTACATTTGAAGCAATTGATCTGCATTTACATGAGTTTGCTTCGAATCAGGGGTCACCAACCTTTCGGACCTCAGGGACCACTAAATTCATAATTTTAAATCCCGTGGACCACTAATATGATCTGCCTAATGACTGGATGGGTGGGCGTGGTTAGGTAGTCATGTGACTGAGTGGGCGTGGCCAACTCGATGTCATTCACGTCAAGGGGTGCCTCACCAGCCTCTACTCGCCCCTCCCCTCCCAACCACTCCTCACCTGCCCGCCCGGGCTCCTTAGGGCCCCAACAGGAAGCAGTTGTTGGAGCTAAGCAGCCACCATGAGAAAGAGTCGGCAAAACAGCTGGCTCAGTTCAAATTGGATCTGGCCGAGAAGGAGGCTCAGGAGAAACACCTTGCTGAGGACTAGGAGCATAGGCTTTCCAAGCAGAGGGAAGACCTGCGGGAGTGCAAGGCCAGGTACCGGCGCCTGGAGGCTCAGCGGGTTGAGATGGTCAGCCAGTTCCAGGCCATGGTGCAGCCCCACGGGAACGAGGCCCTCCGGCTCTTCGCCACCAGCGATGCTTCCCTCCATCCTTCGCCCAAAGCCCCACACCAGGAGTCTGAAGCAGACCCCAAGTCAGAATTTCTCGCCCCCCTCCAACCCACAGAAAAAGACCCCGAAAGGGGAGACTCTCTGCAGCAACACAAACATTCATTGCATTATCTGTCCCAGGGGCTTATAATTTGATGACCCCTTATATTTACTGCAATATAAAAAATGCAAATAATTTTTGTGCGGACCACCAAAATGTTCTCACGGATCACCAGTTGGTGACTGCTGCTTTGAATCTTGCTATCGTATACAAAACGGGTTAAGTCTGATCCGGGGTGAAATTCAAATTTTTTTCCCTACCGGTTCTGTGGGTGTGGCTTAGTGGGCGTGGCAGAGAAAGGATACTGCAAAATCCCCATTCCCTCCCCATTCCTGGGGGAAGGATATTGCAAAATCTCCATTCCCACCCCACTCTGGGACCAGCCAGAGGTGGTATTTGCCGGTTCTCCGAACTACTCAAAATTTCCGCTACCGGTTCTCCAGAACCTGTTAGAACCTGCTGGATTTCATCCCTGGTCTGACCCTAAATGAACCCACTTCAATCATTTAGCTAAATTATTTCCCTTCGCTCTGTTCATGTGCCCATCTGAGGTTTTTTTTTTTTCTTTTTTTTCTTCTTTTCTTCACTTGGCAAAGTTCCTTTACCCTGTTCACAAGCTGGTAGGACTAATTTTCAGATAGCAGGCAGAAATCTGCAGCTGGGTTTCAAGGGGATTCTTTAATGTCATAATTGTTTTAAGAGTATCATTTGCCTTTCAGGAAGTTCCTAAACAATTTTTTGTAAAAAAAAATAAAAAAATAAAAAAAACGAGCAGCTGCAATATAGACGATGTTAAATTTCTATTTAAAAAAAAAACAAAAAAAAACATTAAATCTTGCCCAGCATTTTGGAGTTATATTTGTCACCATTCATTCAAGACTGAGAGGACTCTTCCGGTACTTGAGGGACTGTCAAGAGAAGGGGGGGTTGGGGGTGGGGTTGACTTATTCACCAAATCACCTGAGGGCAGGACAAGATGTAACATATGGAAGATTATAGAAATTTAACCTAAAACCGAGGAGAACGCTCCTGAATCCTCCTCCTCCTCCTCCTCCTCCTCCTCCTCCTCCTCTCTTCTTCTTCTTCTTCTTCTTCTTCTTCTTCTTCTTCTTCTTCTTCCTTCTTCTTCTTCTTCTTCTTCTCCTCCTCCTCCTCCTCCTCCCTCCTCCTTCTCCTTCTCCTTCTCCTTCTCCTTCTCCTTCTCCTCCTTCTCCTCCTCCTCCTCCTCCTCTCTTCTTCTTCTCTTCTTCTTCTTCTTCTTCTTCTTCTTCTTCTTCTTCTTCTTCTTCTTCTTCTTCTTCTTCTTCTCCTCCTCCTCCTCCTCCTCCTCCTCCTTCTCCTCCTCCTCCTTCTTCTCTCCTTCTCCTTCTCCTCCTTCTCCTCCTTCTCCTCCTCCTCCCCCTCCCCCTCCTCCTCCTCCTCCTCCTCCTCCTCCTCTTCTCCTTCTCCTTCTCCTTCTCCTCCTCCTCTTCCTCTTCCTCCTCCTTCTCTTCTCCTCCTCCTCCTCCTCCTCCTTTCAGGTCTAAACTCAGAGATGACACCAATTGAGTCCAGTTCTTTATCTGCTTATAACTAAGAGACAGAATCTCCCCAGACTAAAGCTAAAACTTTCCTGGGACATCCTAGGCTGTGGCTAGGTTAGAATAGAATTCTTTATTATTTAAATTATTATTATTTAAATTTAAAACATGGAAACCTTAGAGACCACAAGATAATTAAATGCCTCTCTGTTTAAAAAAGACAATTCATCTTAGAGACCTATTTTGAGCCTTGCAAACAGAAAACCCCCCCACTGATGGATCACTGGAGTAACTCCAAATATCCTTTCCAGTTATTACGTAGTTAATTTCTTTTCTCTGGCTTGGAAAAGTGTTGATTGATGATTTCCTTCCATGTACAAGCTAAAACCTTAAACATAACATGAAAATCCACATGTTAAGTAGTTGAGTTTATCCAATTGGAATATTCTTTTTTTCCTCTACCGATTCATTCCCCTGTGTATTAATCTGCAACTATTAAAAACAAAAATAATTCATAATCAGTATTTGCAACTTAAAATTCATCATTTTGCTCTCATCAAAGGAGATGGGTAATTGCGCGTCTTGTAAGACCTGAAACCTCTGTTTTGAAGTGTGCACTGTAAATTATTTATTGAATACATTTTAAAAATGTATTTTCATTCCACTCTAGACATTTTAGGACGACGTTATGTAGACAAAAAAAATAAAATAAAAGTGTTACATATAGCTTTTAAACAGATACTTGGAATTTGAGTGAAAAGTTCATGGAAGCTGCGTGTCATACAACATATATAAACATTCTGCTCTCTATTGTCTAGGGCCTAAAATGAGAGACAGAGAGAAAGGGAGGGAGGGAGGGAGGGAAAGAGAGAGAGGGAGAGAGGGGAAGAGAAGAAGAGAAAGAGAGGGGGAAGAGACAGAGAGACAAGAGAGGGAGGGAGGGAGGGAAAGAGAGGGAGGGAGGGAAAGAGAGAAAGAGAATCAGAGAGACAGACAGACAGAGAGAAAGAGAGTGGGAAGGAAAGAGAGGGAGAGAAATAGAGAGAGACAGAGAGAGGGAGGAAGGGAAACAGAGAAAGAGAGAAGGAGTGGGGGAGGGAAAGAGAGGGGGAAAGAGAGAGAGAGGGAGGGAAAGAGAGAGAGAATCAGACAGACAGAAGAGGGAGGGAGGGAAAGCGAGGGAAGAGAGAGAGGGAGGGAAAGAGAAAAAGAGAGACAGAGAGACAGAGAGAGGGAAGGAAGAGAGAGACAGAGGGAGGGAGGGAAAGAGAGAGTGAAAGAGAGAGGGGGAAACAGAGAGAGAAAGAGTGGGGAGGGAAAGAGAGTGGGAAAGAGAGAGAGAGGGAAAGAGTGAGAGAATCAGAGAGAGAGAGAGAGAGAGAAAGAGAGAGGGAGGGAGGGAAAGGGAGAGAGAGAAAGAGAGAGGGGGAAGAGAGAGAAGGAGGGAAAGAGAAATGATATTACAAAAGTTTTTCTTTTTTATTGTTACTAAACATAATATTTCAAAAGCAGGAAAAAAACTGAAAGGGCATAAAAGTGCATTTATCATATTTTTCTTAGAACCATTAGCTGAACTCTTCCTTGTTTATCATTATTTTAGGTGGTAAAACCTCAGTATTCAGGTTAAATTGCCGTGTTGGCACTTTGCAATAAATAGGTGGGTTTTGGGTTGCAGTTTGGGCACTCAGTCTCTAAAAGGTTTGCCATCGCTGGTCTAGCAAAAGAAGTGTGATGCATTGATTTCTCCTGGGTAAAAATTTTACATTTAATATAGAGGTGAGCAACTGCTCATACCCAGACGACACACCATTCAGCATTTCTCTACTCCTGCACAAACGTATGGTTCTGACTGTTCCCCGGCTTCATGGCAGCCAACTTGACTGCCGCTACTCCTAGTCTTCCCCTCCCAGGAGTCTTCACACAGCCCGTTTTGGAAGCTAGGTAAGTGCAGGGCCCACATGGAGGCTCTGGGAGGGCAAAAAACAGGCGTATCGGAAGTTCCAAAAGTCCCGAAACGGGCCTGTTTCTGGCCTCCGGAGGGCCTCTGGACCCCGGGGAAGGCCATTTTCATCCTCCCAGAGGCTTGAGGAAAGTCTCTGGAGCCTGGAGAGGGCAAAAAACAGGCCTACCAGAATTCCCAAAGTCCAAAAACGGGCCCGTTTCTGGCCTCCGGGGGGCCTCCACAGCCCGGGGTGGCCATTTTCGCCCTCCCGTAGGCTTGAAGAAAGTCTCCAGAGCCTGGGGAGGTGAAAACACACACTCCCATAGTGCAGGAGGCTGATTAGGCCACACCCATCATGGCCATGCCCGCCCAGCAATTGGGCAGACAACTGGTTGCTAAAATTTGGGAATCCCACCCCTGGTACAGGGTCTCCTGCCTGCACAGGGGGTTGGACTAGAAGACTTCCAAGGTCCCTACCAACTCTAGTATTCTGTATTATGCAAGTTGTTCTTGGATATACCTGTTCTGTACCCGTCCCACACACGCACCCCCACAGACGGCCCGGAGTTAATAAGCCACACGACAAAGTCTTTGAAGATATAGCTGGCAGCAACCCAGTGGCTAGCTACCAGTTCAGACTTTACTCACAAAAAACAAAGATTAGACTGCAAGCATTCCGATAAAGCAGGCAAAGTTTCAGCAATACAAGGATTAGTCCAAATGCAGTCCGACAAGGCAGGCAGAAGTCGCAGAGATCATGGATTATTTCTAGTTTTTGCTCATCACAAACTGAACCGGCCGCCATACCCACATTTATACCCTGTGGAGTGTGGTCCAGTGACTCAGCTAATCTCTGGCACGCCTTCCCCTCTGCTGTGTACGCTTCTCCCTGCTCCGCTGTCGAGGATCCAGCCAGCACTTATCTCCTTCGGCGCTGTCCACCTGTGTCTGCGGGGACGTGCTTGGCTCTGGGCCTATCTCTTGGCCTTCGGTGTCCTCCGGAGGCATTGCCAGAGAGGAGGGTCCTGGAGAGGGAGGCCTTGCCAACTCCTCTCCCTCACTCTCAGAGTCTGCATCTGTCAATAGCCCAGGCTCAGGCAACAGAGCCACAACAATACAGTCGATTGCTGAATAACTTTTTCTGCAGCATCTTCATCTGGGAGCAGAGTGTTCCTAAGAAACCACAACACAGCTGACCTTATTGATTCAAAGTCCTGATGCAATTCATCAAAAGTATCTCTGAACGCCACTATAAGTGGCTGAAATTTTTATGTCCCCAATATCAGAAACAATTCTTCTTTCCTACGACAATATGCTTATTCCTTAAAATTGACGACAAAGTCTTAATACCATTCCAACATTGGAACGTTGTCTGACACCTTAATCCGTTTAAAACTTTCTAGGGGCAAAACTTCGCCTTGATTTTTTTTGTCTGTCTATTTTAAATTCTTAAACTTTATAAAAACATATCTACATTTTCCTATATTGAAGGTGCTACCCTGGTGTATTTTTAATCTTGTCATGTTGAATGTCTCTTACTTCTTTAAAGCGGCAAATAAGCAACTTCCAAAAATAGTTTGAAAGGGTAGTGCAAATTTAGCATCCTTCGAAAAATCTGGAATTTATCTTATGCCACTTCACTCTAGACTTCCAGACACAATTCACAGAGTGTTTTTCATAAAATATAAATGCCGATTTGGCACAGTACCAGATTAGCTTATTTGGTCAGTTGCAGTGGTGGGCTCCAAATTTTTTAACAAGCGGTTCTCTGCCCTAATGACTGGCTGGGGGGGGATGGCTGGGGGGGTCATGTGACTGAGTGGGCATGGCCAATTCTATGTCCCTTGTGTGGGTGGTGTCTATGTGACAGACAGGGTTGGGGAGGGAATCCAGGGGTCTCTGGAAGGGGGGGAGGAAAGAAAGATCCAACCTGTTTGTGTGTGTATGCATAAGTGTGTGTGTGTTTGAGAGAGAGACTGCATCAAGTTAGACTGGGAAAACTGGATGTGAGAGGAAGAAAAGCTGGGTTAGCTGGACCCAGACGCTTCCTGGGTTCCCTCATCCCAGAAGCAGCCTGAAAATGGTCCAAAAAACGGACTGAAAACAGCCCCAAAAATGGCCTGTTTTTTGGGCATTTGGGGGCTGTTTTCAGGCCATTTTTGGGCCATTTTAAGGCCAATTTTTGGACTGATTTTGGCCCGAAAAATGACCTGAAAATGGCCCGAAAAATAGACTGAAAATGGCCCAAAAATGGCCTGAAAATGGCCCGAAAAACAGACTGAAAAAGGCCCAAAAATGGACTGAAAATGGACTGAAAAATAGACTATTTGGGGGCATTTTGGGGTGTTTTTCAGGCTGTTTTTCTGGTGAAAATCAGCCCCCCAAAAGGCCTGAAATTGGCCTGAAAATGGCCTGAAAAACAGCCCCAAAAAATGGCCCTAAAAATGGGCCGGGGCAAGGCCAGCCGGTGGTCCGATTTGCTGGTTCTTCGAACCACGCAGAATCGGAACAACCGGTTCGTGTGAACCGGTCCAAACTGGCAGCAGCCGACCTCTGGTCACTTGGGTCCTGAGAGAATCTAAATAATATCTTACCTGGTCTGAGGGATAGGAATGATGGTTGGACTACAGGTCTTTGTAGATCTAGGGAACATGCTTCCCTAGAAATATGCTTGATTTCCAACTCTGTTATTCTGTTATTCTATTCTGTTATCTCCAGCACTCGCAACGTCAATTCGAAAGATGTTGCCTCGGGAAGTTGACAGTCAAGCTGGTGACATTCCTTAGAGGACAGCCCAGGATTTTGATTAACGCGGCAGTCTTGCCAATTTGCTGAAGACACCTAAAGGCGATAGAACAAAAACAAACAGTGGGGGAAGAAATTACGGAGGCCAATATATAGCTCATCCCTGCTCGCTAATAAAACTCGGCCTTGATATGCTATAGCTTCCTAATCGGGGAAGGAAGTAGCACGTGGGGAAAACCTCCAGGGGAAACACTTCGCATGTTGTTTAGAGCCTCCCAGTTGATCTGTCAGCCGAGAATAAATAAATGTGGAACATCTTGCCCCAAGAATTATAGAAACCCTGATTGAATGAGCAAACGACAGCTCCAAACTACTCCAGTCTGGATTTCTTGCTTTCTGACTCATCATATTTGTTAGAATTTAAGCCTGAGAAACAGCCATGAATCTAGACTAGCGGTGTCAAACACAAGGCCCAGAGCTGGATCTGGCCCACAGGACCGCCCTAGAAACAGCGAAGGACCGGCCCACAGTGCTTCTGCCAGTGAAAACAGAGCTTGGGAGGGCCACATGCACCTCTCCTGGGCGCTATTTAGACTGGCAGAGGGTTGCAGGAGGCTGTCGCAGCTGGTAACAGAGTTTGCGAGGGCCATGCACGGGCCCACCCAAGCTCCGTTTTCACTGACAGACAGTTGCAGGAGGCCGTCGCAGCCAAAAACGGAGCCCGGGACCCCGTTTTCACTGGTAGAGCGCTCAGGCTGCCCCCAACATGAGTCACGTCAAGCTGGCCATGCCCACCCTGGCCGCACCCACCCCAGCCCCCTGAAGTCAAACACAACCGTGATGTGGCCCTCAATGAAATCGAGTTTGACATCCCTGATCTAAACCCAGCAATGATTCCTGTTATATACCCTAGCTCAGTGATGGCGAATCTTTTTGGCACCGAGTACCGAAAGGTTGTGCGGAAATGTTGCACATATGTGCTCGTCGGGGCCGCACTCTAGAAAAGCCAAATTTCTGGGTTCTAGTGCGCAGCATTTTTTTATTTTATTTTATTTTATTTAAATTTGTATACCGCCCTTCTCCTGGTAGACTCAGGGCAGTGCACAGCCAAGTAAAAAACATCCAATACAAAAGTTAAAAATTTAAAAGAATTATATCCTTTGGCCGAAAAATTAAGAACCTTACGACTAAAACCCATTAAACAATTAAAAATCTAATATCTCAAAAACGGGGGGGGGGTGTTTCACGCCAGCCCTGCCTGATGGAAAAGAAAAGTTTTTAGGGTGCGGCGAAAAGCCCGGAGATCTGATATCCTCCGTATCTCCGGGAGCAAATCGTTCCAGAGGGCAGGTGCTGCCACAGAGAAGGCCCTCCTCCTGGGGGTCGCCAGCCGACACTGCCTAGCTGACGGCACCCTGAGGAGTCCCTCTCTGTGGGAGCGTACTGGCCGGTGGGAGGCTATTGGTGGCAGAAGGCGGTCCTGCAAATACCCAGGTCCGATGCCATGGAGCACTTTAAAGGTGGTAACCAATACCTTGAAGCGCACCCAGAAGTCCACCGGGAGCCAATGCAGCTGACACAGGAGAGGTGTCACATGGGAGCGCCCTCTCGCTCCCATAATCCCCTGCACAGCCGCATTCTGCACCAGCTGGAGCCTCCGGGTGCACCTCAAGGGGAGCCCCATGTAGAGAGCATTGCAGTAGTCCAGGCAGGAGGTGACGAGTGCCTGAGTGACCGTGCGTAAGGAGTCCCGATCCAGAAAGGGACGCAGCATGCCTGACAATCAGCCGGATGGCGTGCATACACAGGCTGGTTTTCGGCACTGCGGCACACATGAAGGGATTGCACTCCGGAAAAGTTGAATTTCCGTGTTCTAGTGCGCAGCACACCTGACAATCAGCTGGCTGGCACGCATGTACACATCAGTTTTCAGCACTCCCTCGTGCGTGAAGGACAGCTGATTGTCATGCACGCATGCACGCCAGAAACCCAGAAGACAAACAGGCAAGGCTGCGCATGCTGGGCGACATGGCTTCATGTGCCACTTTGGGCACACATGCCATAGGTTTGCCATCACATCCCTAATTTATAATCCGTCAGTTGTGGGTGGCCATTGATTGTACTTGCGAATCTGATATTATTGTCAAATTCTGGCCTTAGCTTGTTTGATCAATGGATATTCTGCGCTCATGAAATTAATTAATTGCTCAGCATATATTTGGAGCGTACGCATTGATAAACAGTAATTTGCAGTGTGACGGGTGCAAAAAAAACCCAAAAACAATATATACCATAGGAATTAGATTAGATTAGGGAAGGTCAGCGACATTAGTTTATGTATGCAGTTGGGTAGAGATAATGGTATAGATTTAGGCACAACTGCCAAGGTTAGCATAATTAATAGCCTTTTTTATTAAAAAAAAGAAAAGAAAAGACACTGATTAAATTCTCAACAATTGCACAGTTACGCAACCAGTAATGAGACGGACTTCAAGGTAATGAGTCAGACATTATAATCAGGTATAGCCCTCTATGACACTAATTATTTATGGTGTTATTCAATCTCGGTTTCAAAGGCTTTGTCTGACCTTGTAATTGACTTAGCAATCGGAGATTTCATATTTCATAAACTTGGCCCATGAGCTGCCTCTCTCAAGGTTTTAATAAGTAAAGACTTCCCCGTAGGGTTATTATTGCACAAATGGTGCGCACAGGTAGGCGTTGTCACATGGAAAGTCACGATAGAAGGGGGGGTGTTGTGTTGAGAAGTTTGAAGTTTGAAGTTTATTAGATTTCTATACCGCCCTTCTCCCGAAGGACTCAGGGCGGTGTACAGCCATATTAAAACACATAGATTTATAAAATTTAAAACCAAATTAAAATCAATATATAAAATTGGCCCGCAAATTAAAACATACATACACCCATAATAAAAATCGTATTAGGCCAGTCCGGCTTGCTGGAATAAGAGGGTCTTAAGTACGCGGCGAAAAGTACGCAGGTCGGGGCTAAGACGGAGCTCTAGGGCCATGATGGCGAACCTATGGCACCGGTGCCACAAGTGGCACATGGAGCCATATCTGTGGGCACAAGAGCTCAGCTCCGGCACACGTGTGTGCTGGCCAGCTGATTTTCGGGCCTTCTGGGCCCACCAGAAGTCAGAAAATTCACTGTTTCCGGCCTCTGGAGGGCCTCTGGGGAGGGTGGGGAAGGCTGTTTTTGCCCTCCCCAGGCTCCTAGAAAGGCTCTGGAGCCTGGGGAGAGCGAAAAACAGGCCTACTAGGCCCACCATGCCATCGCGTGCCAAAAGCGGCGGGGAGGGGGGTGCATAGAATTATGGATGTGGGCATGCATGTGTGTGACCCCACCGCGCTCCCCCCGTTTTTGGCACACGATGGCAAAAAGGTTAGCCATCACTGCTCTAGGGGCAGCTCATTCCAGAGGGCTGGTGCCCCCACAGAGAAGGCTCTCCCCCGGGTGTTGCCAGTCAGCATTGTTTGGCCGACGGCACCCTGAGAAGCCCCTCTCTGTGAGACCGTATTGGCCGGTGGGAGATTATTGATGGCAGAAGGCAGAAGACGGTCTCGTATATACCCCGGTCCTAAGGTTTCTAAGTGAGAAAATAACTCACACCAGATGCTCCAAAACTTTGTAGGCAAGGGATTCCGGTTGATGGGAAAAGTGATTTAACCATGTCATTTGTCGACGAAAAGAAATTAAGCAAAAAGTTGAATCTAGAAAATGATGGGAAATTATGAGGTGTATTTTGTCTGTAGAGATTCTCAGTCATCCAAGTCCTGGTTGTCCCAAAGATGCTTTTTTCAGGAGGCAACTGGACTTCCTTGTGTTTTTTTTTTTTCTTTTGAAGACGTTTCGCTTCTCATCCAAGAAGCTTCTTCAGCTCTGACTGGATAATGGGGAATGGAAGGATTTATACTCCTTGCAGACAGCTGGTCGTTTGCATCCTTTTAAAGGGTCATTGAAGCACTTGGAGGTTTATCTGTGTCCTCAGGGTCCCCTGAGTGATTTTCTCAGGAAATCCATTCCTACTCCCACACCATTCAAAGGGTTTTCATCCCAAATTGTTTAGCTAAATGTCTGTAGAGATTCTCAGTCATGTCAGACTAGAGAATCTCTGGAGGCTGGGGACAGTAAAAAATGTCACTTCCTGTCCAACCGGAAGTTGGGAAACGGGCCGTTTCAGGCCTCTGGAGAGCCTCCAAGAGATGGGGGGAGGCTGTTTTTGCCCTCCCCAGACGCATAGAAAGGATCTGGAACCAGGTGAGAAAGAAAAACGGGCCTACCGGGCCATCACGTGCCAGGAGCGGGGAGGGGGGTCACGTGCGCATGCGTAGGGCAGGGCACATAGAATTATGGGTGCAGGCATGCACACGTGTGAACCTCCGCCCCCTCCTGGCATGCGATGGCAAAAAGTTTTGCCATCACTGGTCTAGACTCTTTTTAAAAACCTCCAGTGATGGCGCGCTCACAATTTCTGGAGGCAAGCTGTTCCACTGGTTACATATGTAAATCAGCTTTGATAAGGTTAAAAGTCATAATTGGTACAATTGGAAAAAATTTTAAACAACTAGAATAGTTGTTTTGTTTTGTTTTGTTTTGTTTTGTTTTGTTTTGTTTTGTTTTGCAACCAGAGAAAATACTTCAATCGGTTATTCTTCAATTGATTAGTGTTATAGAAATGGCTAGTTATATATTAATATGTAAAAGCAAAAAGTTGAGGTTGAAGTGTACTTATCTTGTACTGTGCTAGGAAGAGTTGGGCAAGTTTTCTTTCTTTCTTTCTTTCTTTCTTTCTTTCTTTTTTTTTTTTTGCAACCAGAGAAAATACTTGAATCGATTATTCGAGATAAACATGAATTCCATTGTTGCCAGCTATCGTTGCTGGATTCAAGCCAAAACCTGCATCCCATTCGTAATATATTTTTATACTTGTTCCTTTGGTGTGACTTTTTTTTTTTTTTAACAAAAAAGAAAATAAAGGCTGGCTAATTATTTATAGTCTCTGAAATAGATGTGTTAATTAGAAAAGTTCTATTGAAATATAATCTAATTCTTTCATTTGACATTTTCATGACTTAAAATTGGAAGCTCCGTGCACAGATTGATTTGAATGCCTCTTTCTGCCCACATTATGTATGCAAATACGGAATAAAACACCTTTATAAAATTAACATTACACATCCTCTTCAAATCTGTTCATATATATATATATATATAATACCAGCAGATGTTCAGCTGTATAAGAAATATTGGACCTAATCCATCCTAAGCTAAATACTTTTATAACCCAATTATTTGGACTGTCTAGCAGAGTCTCCAAAATGGATTTGCTTTTTTAATTGCAGCTATTTATGGATATCACCTCTCTCGTTTTGGTGGATACAATAATCGTAACCCTGTGCTAGACTGTCCAAACAATAAAAGTATTTCGCTTAGGATGGATTGGGTCCAATATTTCTTATACAGCTGAAAATCTGCTGGTATTATATATATATATATATATATATATATATACCGTGTTTCACCAAAAATAAGACCCTGTCTTATATTTTTTTGAACCCCGAAATAAGCGCTTGGCCTTATTGTCAGGGAGGTCTTATTATTTTGGGGCGTATAGAGCAAGATGGGGTTCCCCTTGCCTTCTTACTTGATTTCCAGTAACCAGAGGAAATGGGGACCAGCTGCGCGTGCAATTTAATATTTTTGGGAGTGGTATACATCTAAGTGTTATGGCTATTGTCCTTCCTTCCTTCCTTCCTTCCTTCTTTCCTTCCTTCCTTCCTTCCTTCCTTCCTTCCTTCCTTCCTTCCTTATTTCCTTCTTTCCTTTTCCTTCCTTCCCTCCCTCCCAGGGGTGAAATGCTCCCGGTTCGGACCGGATTGCCCAATCCGGTAGCGATGGCGGCGGGTGGTTCGGAGAACCTGTAGCAAAAATCCCTGTCCCCCCCCCCCATGCCCAGCTGAGCCACGCAATCATCAGAGGCTTTTTAAAAATTATTTTTAAAAGCATTTTTTCTACAACATCTTCGGCCGAAAAAATGCTTTTTAAAGGGAAAAAAAAAATCCTCTGACGATTAGGCAACTCAGCTGGGATCGTCAGAGCCTTTTAAAAGCATTTTTTTAAATACAAAAAATGGTTGTAAAAGTAAAAAAAAAAAAAAGTTGGCCATGCCCACCCAGTCACATTAACCCCCCACCAAGCCACGCCCACAGAACCAGTAGTAACAAATTTTATTTTATTTATTTATTTTATTAGTTCAATTTATATGCCGCCTTCCTCCGAAGACTCAGGGTGGCTTACAATGCACTAATAGCAATAGCCTTCATTCTTTTGTATATACCTGTTTATTAGGGCTTTTGGCCCCCCCATAAGCGGTATTTCTACAAAGTCAGCTTATTGCCCCCACAATCCGGGTCCTCAATTTACCTACCTCCGAAGGATGGAAGGCTGAGTCAACCTTGAGCCTGGTGAGATTTGAACTCGCACTAATTGCAGACAGCTGGCAGCTAAGTGCTACATAACAGCACTTAGTCCACTGCATCACTAAGGCTCTTTTTTTAGATTTCACCACTGCTCCCTCCCCATGGTTAGAATGCAGTATTGCAGGTTAATTCTGCCAACTGCCAGCAGTTCGATCCTGACTAGCTGAAGGTTGACTCAATCTTCCACCTTTCCAAGGTCAGTAAAATGAGGACCCAGATCATTGGGGGCCATAGGCTGACTCTGTAAACCGCTTAGAGAGGGCTGTAAAAGCACTATGAAGCGGTATATAAATCGAAGTGCTATTGCTATTCGGGAATCCCGTGTTTTCTCAAAATTGAACAGCAGAACTCTTCAACTGTGAAGGTAAATCAGATGACGCGATGGTGACAAGCTCTCTCGAGATAAATAAATCAAACAGACTGATGTTGTTCTTGTCCAAAATCAGCGATTGAATTTCACAGCTGATCAGGGAATGGCTTCAGACGTCATTATAGTCCAGTGTTTCCCAAACTTTTGACATATGTGTGCCCCTTCTATAATTTTCGTAACGCTGAGTACCCCTCATAAAAAACATATGCTTTAATAAAAATCAAAATATATTTATTTTTTCTTTTTTTGGTACATACACAAAATAAACGAAATAAACGCCCGGAACTAACTATTAAAGAAGTAAGTTGTCTCTGTAACGAAGTGCAGTATATTCATGCCGTGTCACGCCTCACAAGACTGTCTAACCGTTAGATAACACTGCAGTTCTCCGGCGTTTAAACAGCTCCGTGGCTCAACGTCAACTGTTAATGTTCCCGCAGTTTAAAAATGGCTGAACCCGAGCTGCACGAAGGATGCTCAGAAGTTCCCGCCATAATGAGTTGCGATACGATGTACGATGGCCCCAGTTCCCGTGTAAAAAGTGCGATACGCGCCTATTTCTTTCCTTGTTCTGTGGGCGCAGCTAAGCACGGTGCAGTGGATATCCCCACGTGAGCCCCACCAAACTCCGGTGCAACGCGTACCCCCACCAAACTCTTCCCGTACCCCTGGGGGTACGCGTACCACACTTTGGGAAACACTGTTATTGTCAAAGCCGGGCACATTCTCCGTTCTTAAGGCAATGCCTTTTCTGACGGCCGTGACTGTAGCGTCTACCGTTTCCTCAGAGTGAAAGGTGAGCTGTGAAAGCGAAGGCGGTTGTAACGCTAGATGAGCCAATGCACTCTAAATGTTTTGATGGAAAAATAAAAGTTATACAGAAAAGAACACGCTGAGAGGCCAATTGGCGAAAGCCCAAGCAATTATCTACAAAACCACTAAGAACCGAGGGAGGGAGGGAGGGAGGGAGAGATGGACTTGGCAGCTGGTGTGCAGGAATCTTTCTGGAAAGGCTCCTGTATTTTCATCTTGCCTTCCTTATTTTCTCCTCCTCTTGGGGCTAAGTCATTAATAAATATCTATGGAAATCATGCCTAAACACGTGGAACCAGTGGTGGGATTCAAATAATTTAACAACCGGTTCTCTGCCCTAACGACCGGCTGGGTGAGATTGACCAGGTGGTCATATGACAGGGTGGACGTGGCCAACTAGATTGGTCTCGCTCTTAGGAAATTTCTCCTTAGTCCAACTAACAATAAAATAATACTGTTCCAATATTTAGAATGGACTGGACTGGACTGGACTGGACTGGACTGGACTGGACTGGACTGGAGTGGACTGGAGTGGACTGGAGTGGACTGGAGTGGACTGGAATAGAATAGAATAGAATAGAGTAGAGTAGAGTAGAGTAGAGTAGAGTAGAGTAGAATAGAATAGAATAGAATAGAATAGAATAGAATAGAATAGAATACAGTAGAATAGAATAATGAAGACTAGAGTAGAATAGAGTAGAGTAGAATAGAATAGAATAGAACAGAATAGAATAGAACAGAATAGAATATAGAATAGAATAATGAAGAGTAGAACAGTGTAGAATAGAATAGAATAATGAAGAGTAGAGTAGAGTAGAGTAGAATGGAATGGAATGGAATGGAATGGAATAGAATAGAATAGAATAGAATAGAATAGAATAGAATAGAATAGAATAGAATAGAATAATGAAGAGTAGAATAGAGTAGAATAGAATAGAATAATGAAGAGTAGAGTAGAGTAGAATAGAGTAGAGTAGAGTAGAGTAGAGTAGAATAGAATAGAATAGAATAGAATAGAATAGAATAGAATAGAATAGAATGGAATGGAATGGAATGGAATGGAATGGAATGGAATGGAATGGAATGGACTAACAGAGTTGGAAGGGACCTTGGAGGTCTTCTAGTCCAACCCCCTGCTTAGGCAGGAAACCCTACACCACTTTAGACCAATGGTTGTCCAATCTCTTCTTTAAAACGTCCAGTGTTGGAGCATTCACAGCTTCTGGAGGCAAGTTGTTCCACGGATTAATTGTTCTGTCAGGAAATTTGAGGGGCTCCTACAAAAATGAGGGGGGTTTTCAAACTATTTTCCAAAGCACCAAAAGGCATGACAAGAAATAACGGATGGAAACTAACCAAAAAGAGAAGCAACCTAGGACTGAGCATAAATTTCCTGACAGTTAGAACAATTAATCAGTGGGAAAGTTTGAAAGTTTCTTAAGGGTGAGACCAATCAACCAATGGAATAGCTTGCCTTCAGAAGTTGTGCGTGCTCCATCACACACAAGCAACACAGTTACAAGATAATTTGAAACCTTTACAGTCTAATACTGTATAAGGGAAGATAGGGAAGGGAAGGGAAGGGAAGGGAAGGGAAAGGAAGGGAAGGGAAGGGAAGGGAAGGGAAGGGAAGGGAAGGGAAGGGAAGGAAAAATAGGGAAGGGAAGGGAAGGAAAGGAAAGGAAAGGAAAGGGAAGGGAAGGGAAGGGAAGGAAAGGGAAGGAAAGGAAAGGAAAATAGGGAAGGGAAGGAAAAATAGCTAAAGGAAGGGAAAGGAAAGGAAAGGGAAGGAAAATAGGAAAGGGAAGGAAAAATAGCAAAAGGAAGGGAAGGGAAAGGAAAGGAAAGGAAAGGAAAGGAAAGGAAAGGAAAGGAAAGGAAAGGAAAGGAAAGGAAAGGAAAGGAAAGGAAAGAAGGAAAAATAGGAAAGGGAAGGAAAAATAGCAAAAGGAAGGGAAAGGAAAGGAAGGAAAGGAAAGGAAAGGAAAGGAAAGGAAAGGAAAGGAAAGGAAAGGAAAGGAAAGGAAAGGAAAGGAAAGGAAAAATAGGAAGGGAAGGGAAGGAGAAAGGGGGAAGGAGAAGTGGGAGGAAGGAGTAGGAGAGGGAGGGAAGGCGAGCCATGCAGGGAAGGTCAAAGAAAATTCCTTAGAAAACCACTGCCAAGATATTTATCCAACGTCTCTGCCTCAGTTTCTTTCTTTTTCCAGTTGCTACGACATGCCACGTTCTGTCGGTTTGCTGATTCCCAGAATCTACTGTTCTGTGAAACGGTGGCTGCTGAAAATGCTCACCTGTGTTTGGCCTGCAGGAAGGAATCAATTCACACCAGCGTGAGTAAAGAGAAAATATACCTTTTCTTTTTCAAGTGACATCCCATTTGTCATGGTGAGCTTCAGATACAGAATACAGATGTGCATGAGCCAGGGTCCTTTTTAGGGGGGGGGGAAATGTGCACGATATATTTAGTGCTGAAATCTTGATTCTGCAGAAATAGGAGGATGAGAAATTATATCTTTAAAAATAGGGACGTGGGAAGTCTAGCACAGCTGCCTCCAACTTGGCTTGTGACCATAATAAAAAAAAATTCTATTCTATTCTATTCTATTCTATTCTATTCTACACAAGATAGATTTGAAAAGTTCAAACGTCGGCAACGGCACTCACTCAATACTCCAGGAATTCAGCAAACTCAGTAAACTAAGGTTTGAACGGATTTTGTGTGTGCTGCGTTTTTTGGGGTCCGTAGCTGGGGCAGAACAGCTTATGACTATCATTAAGTGTTGTATCTTATGATTCTTGACGAATATATTTTATTTTTTCTTTACGTACACTGAGAGCTAATGCACCAAAGACCAATTCCTTGTGCGTCCAATCACACTTGGTGTCAGCATTCTAGTGCTACCATAAAGAGAAGAAGAAGAGGCTTGACTTTTCACCTACTTATTTTCTCTGTAGATAATATCCCCTAGGAGATGGGATGGGAGGGGGGACATTCCTGTGAGTTGAAGTCAGGAGATGGGGAGACTGACTTGAAAGAAGGCCAATGAGATGCTGAGAATTGGGGAACGGAAAGGGAAGGGTTTGGGGTCTTAGGGTCAGTATCGGCTACGATGAAGTCGGGGACAGATCGTTGTACTCAATAAATGAAAGATTTTATCAGAGACTTTTTGTTTGGAAATGCAATTTATTTGAGACGACATCATAACCTGACACTTGGCCAATAAAGAATTCTATTCTATTCTAAATACAACATGTGGTTGTTTCCTGAGAATTAGAGTTCCACTCCACAAAACGTGTTATTTGGGAACAAAGATCCGTGGCACCCAAAATTGATCAGGAGACTTTTTTTTATATATATAAAAGTTTTTTTTTTTGTTTTTGTTTTTAGACAAACACACATGCAAACATAAAATGTATTTTCTTTGAACAGAGTATTTGGCCAGTTCACAAATTTAAACGATGTTTAGTCATTTCAATTAAATTTACAATTTCTATATTTCCTTTTTGCCATAGGTAGTCCTTATCTATTTTTTTAAAAAAAAACAAACCAATATTACCCTTCATTCTCATCTCTAATCTTAATCCTAATCAAATTCAATTTTTCCCTTCTATCTATATTATACCCCTTCCCATTGCATTCTATTTTTATATCTATCCTCACATTGGTTGGTTATGTAACATTACAATTGTTTAATATAAAGCCAACGTTTTAGTATAAATCAGTTAATTATAGAACTATCTTTTTTGTTTTTTTTAGGAGACTTAAGATCAGGAAAAACAGGACTAACTTCAAGAATTGTCAGAAAATCAAAGGCTGATTTTGAATTTTGGCTGATTTATCAAAGGCTGGTAGCTTTTGTACTGGTGACAAAAGCTACTAGCCGAATTTGGCCATAAAAACCTTCAGCGTTTTATCCCAAGAAGCGTTTCCAAAATATTGGTCTTCCCAAATGTTCAGAAAGCTGCTTTTTTTTCCCTCCCCCATGAAATCATTAGCTATTTCTTCTCTTAGCCTCAAAACATCTATCATTCCTCCTTTAATGGCCCATTGCTTCCAAATGAGTCACGGTTATTTTGCAAGAAGCAGTAAGGCGGCAGAGGCCGACTTTTAAAAGCATATTTCACCTTTGGTGCCTTCACATTTCCGAGTAGTGTGTTCGAAACAAATCAGAACGTCTGCAAGGAGAGAGCAGGAGAAAAAAAAAAGGAGTGTGTCCAGCAGTGGTTTTCCTGAAATGGGGTGAGATCAGGGGTGGGTTCTAAATTTTTTTACTACCGGTTCTGTGGGCGTGGCTTATTTTGTGGGTGTGGCTTGGAAGTCATGTGACTAGGCGGGTGTGGCTAGCTGGTCAGAGTCATTTCTGGAAGGTCCTCGTACTTACGACCAGTCCTCGCACTTACCACCCGACTCATTTGTTTGCTTTTAACACTGATCAGCTGTAGGGCGGCCCTTTGAAGCCCCGCAGCAAGAGTTTAAACAGTTTTTTTTCCCTCTAGTCATCAGCTGGGACTCAGGAGGCAGCAATAGATTGGGGGTGGGACCAAATAAGTAAGCCTAGGTCACAACAATTGGTAAAACACAAATTTAACACAAAAAATGGTTTGTCGCGAAAGCTACTGTCTGCAAAGACCCCTGGATTGGGGCTGAAAGGTGAAAGTGGAAGCAGTGTGCTCCATCCCATAATTGGGTAGACCAGGTTGCCCTGATAGAGCGGTCTCACCGAAAAACAATCTGATTTTAATTTTTTTATGTTTTAACTGTATATGTAACTGTAAGCCACCCCTGTTACCTTATGGCAGGGGTCGGCAACCTTAAACACTCAACGAGCCACAAAGATTCTCCGGAAGCCCTCCATTCAATTCTGGAACTGACCGGAAGTCCAGTTCCCCCACCATAGAGACTCCTCCTACTACGGCATCCTTATTTATTTATTTATTTATTTATTTATTTATTTATTTATTTATTTATTTATTTATTTATTTATTTATTTATTTATTCAACTTGTATGCCGCCTTTCTCCGAAGACTCAATGCTGCTTTTCCTCTGCTGACCGGAAGTCCGGTTTCCCCACCATAGAGTCTCCTCCTAGTGTGGCGTCCTTTTTCTTCTACCTGCCCTAACTGAAAGCCCTATCAATTATGGAGCCGACCAGCGACAGGGAGCCACAGCAGAGAGATGAAAGAGCCACATGCGGCTCCAGAGCCACAGGTGGCTGACTCCTGCCCTATGGTAAGACAGGCAGCCAGTAAGTTTTATAAATCAAGAAATGAATGAATGAATAAGTAAATAAATCTCCATGATTTCTCTAACCCTAGATTCTTGTGCTGCAGCTAGTTCTTAAAGACTAGACAAGGATGCATCCAACATGATGGCACTCAGTCAATCAATGAATCGTGCATCCTGCAATGTAATTAGAACTGAAGCTGCCTGGAGCACCTTCAGGCGGGAGGAAGGAGCATGTGAGGATAATATTTAGTTAGTCACTTAATTATGGTAATGGAGAAAAGGCAGAAGTGACCATGTTCCAGCTGTTTTTCCCGTTTCCAAACCTTTTTTGACAAGAATATCTTGCTACGAGAAGAAGCCAGATCAACATCCAAAAGCTAACTCCTCCTGACAGATGACCAAAAGAATATCATCATGCTCTCCAGAAACTTAGAAACGTATGCTTTTATGACCTCTGAGCTTCAAGGAAGTTCATTATTATAACTTCTATCCGAGGAATAGCCAAGTTTCTTGTAAAATAATCGTCATCATCACATCCTGAACACAGATTCCGTATTTTAACTGTGGTTTGTCCAGAACTGTCCATGAAATATATGCTTGCCTGACCTCTGAGCTTCCAGGAAGTTCATCACAATAACTTCTATCCAAGGACTATCCAAGTTTCTTGTAAAATAACGGTCATCGCTGCATCCTGAAAATAGATTACATGTTTTAATTGTGGTTTGTCCAGAATTTTTTAATGTGCCTGCAGTACTTCTATTCACCTCTGCTTCGTCTTTCTTTTTTCCTAAGCTCCAGCTTTTTGATCTCTTCGCTTGTCCTCTCCTGGTGACCTCCCTTGTTGACCTCTTCTCCGCGTTGCATTTATTGGAGGAGAGGAACTTCACCCCGATAGAGGGAACAGATATTTATTTATTTATTTATTTATTTATTTATTTATTTATTTATTTATTTATTTATTATTTAAATTTATATACCGCCCTTCTCCCGAAGAACTCAGGGCGGTGTACAGCCAAAAATAAAAACATAAAAATATAAAATTTAAAACAATTTAAAAGTATATTAAACAAATTTGGCCCATATTAATTAAAAAAAAACCCTATTTTTAAAAAAATGAATTAAAAACAATTAAAAGAGCTATGCCAGCCCGGCTTGCTTGAATAGAAAAGTTTTGAGGGCACGGCGGAAGGTGCGTAGATCCGGGATCCTTCATATCTCCGGGGGCAGCTCGTTCCAAAGGGCAGGTTCCCCCACAGAGAAGGCTCTCCCCCTGGGGGCCGCCAGTCGACATTGTTTGACCAACAGCACCCTGAGGAGCCCCTCTCTATGGGAGCGTACTGGCTGGTGGGAGGCTACTGGTGGCAGAAGGCGGTCTCGTAAATACTCAGGTCCTAAGCCATGGAGCGCTCTAAAGATGGTAACCAATACCTTGAAGCACACCCGGAAGACCACCGGGAGCCAGTACAGCTCGCACAGGAGAGGTGTTACATGGGAGCGCCACGTCACTCCCACAATCACCCATGCAGCCACATTCTGGACCAGTTGGAGCCTCCGGGTGCTCTTCAAGGGGAGCCCCATGTAGAGAGCATTATAGTAGTCCAGGTGACAAGGGCATGAGTGACCGTGCGCAAGGAGTCCCAATCCAGAAAGGGGTGCAACTGGCGAATCAGGCAGACGTGATAAAATGCCTCCCTGGCCACAGCTGTCACATGTTCTTCTAAAGACAGCCGTGTATCCAGGAGGACGCTCAAGTTGTGAGCCCTTTCCATGGGGGCCAATGACTCGCCCCTGATAGTCAGTGACGGTGCCAACTGACTATATCGGGACGCCGGGAGCCACAGCCACTCGGTCTTGGAGGGGTTGAGCTTGAGCCTGTTTCTCCCCATCCAGATCCGCACGGCCTCCAGGCACCGGGACATCACGTCAAGGGCATCATTGGGGTGGTCCGGGGTGGAGATGTACAGCTGAGTATCATCAGCGTACTGATATGATTTATGGGGGAGATGATACCTCCAAACACATGCAGTGTGACTGAATTGTCCTGTAGGATGAGTCAAAGGCAATTCATCAGTGGTGGGTGTGGGTTGGTGGACGTGGTGTGGCTTGGTGGGTGTGGCTTGGTGGGCATGGCAGGGGAAGGATACTGCAAAATCTCTATTCCCTCCCCACTCCAGGGGAAGGATACTGTAAAATCTTCATTCCCTCCCCACTGCTGGGGGAAGGATACTGCAAAATCCCTATTTCCTTCCCACTCCACTAACCTGCTTTCCAGCTCCATTCTCCTGTGCAGGGCAACAAAAGAAGACCCAGCCAATCAGCTGGGACTCGATCAGCTGGGACTCAGGAGGCAGCGAGTAGATGGGGGTGGGGCCAGCCAGAGGTGGTATTTGCTGGTTCTCTGAACTACTCAAAATTACTGCTACCGGTTCGCCAGAACCGGCTGAATACCACCTCTGCAATTCATGGATGTTGGTCAGTTTAATGGGCACTGGGAATGAAGTGGATCAAAGGTTCAGAGGCTCACCGCCTTCATTTGAGAACCAAACAAGTTTCCAATGTGAGCCCTTGGCTTGCTAGAAGTACATTTCATTTGACCTTTTTTTTTTTTTTTTTGCATTTGTCTCTTTCTCTTAATTCAGGTGGGGACCTAACTCTACTCTGTAGGTACTGTATATGTCAGACATCCGCCTTTACGCATCTCTCCCCCAGTTAAGGTGCAATATCTGCAGACTGCAAGCCTGGAGCCATTTAAGGTCAGAATTATTTCATAACAGACATGCTACTTTAGCAAATGATATTTCAGTCCCTCTTTTTGCCTGCCAGGAAACAGATTCCGGAGAGAAAATGATGTTATGGCTGCACAAGAAGCCTATTTCGGCACATGCTTTTAAAGAAACACTCCAAATCAGGGGTGAAATTCAAATTTTTTCCCTACCGGTCCTGTGGGCGTGGCTTGGTGGGCGTGGCAGGGGAAGGATACTGCAAAATCTCCATTCCCATCCCACTCCAGGGGAAAGATACTGCAAAATCCCCATTCCCTCCCCACTCCTGGGGGAAGGATACTGCAAAATCTCCATTCCCATCCCACTCTGGGGCCGGCCAGAGGTGGTATTTGCCGCTTCTCTGAACTACTCAAAATTTCCGCTACCGGTTCTCCAGAACCTGTCAGAACCTGCTGGATTTCACCCCTGCCCCAAATACAGAAAACCTCCATTAATGTAACTGGGGTTGGGGGGGGGGAATCTTGAAAAAAAGGGAAAGGATTCTATTCCCTCTTCAAGAAATGAGTTTGGATAGAGGAGAATATTTGTAGCTCAGGGATGAAATGTAGGGTCAGGGTTGAACTTGGTGCTCTCTGAACTTGGTGGTTTTCTTGCAGATGCTTCATTACCAAACTAGCTAACATAATCAGTGCTAGAAGGGAGGGGGGTTTTCAGGGAGGAGGAGGAGGAGGAGGAGGATTGAGGCGGGTCCCTGGTGCTGTCTGAGGTTGGTTGTTTTCTTGCAGGTGTTTCCTTACCAAACTCGGTCGCATCGTCTGTGCTCTCCCCCACTCCCTCTCCACCACCATTCCACGACGCCCTACTCCCGCACTGATGATGTTACCTAGTTTGGCAATGAAACATTTGCAAGAAAACAACCAAACTCAGAGAAAACCAAGGACCGCTCAGAATTGAGTGTTCTTGTCTTCTTTAGAAATCAGGGTTTTTTTAAGTGGGCAAGGTGGCTTTAGTCTCTCCCTCCCTCCCTCCCTCCCTCCCTCCCTCTCTCTCCCCCCTCTCCACCTCGCAGGATTGCTGGGGTGAATAAAGGAGATGAAAGCATCGTGTGCACTGCCCTGAGTTCTCCAAAATCAAAGCAAGATATAAATCGAATCAATAAATCAATAGGTGCTTTCTGTCTTTGGAGCTAGGATAATGACGGGGAGAAATGACTGTTCGGTTGGCTTGGCTTGGGATGGGGAGGCAATCAAGAGGACACACGGCATAGAGAAAGTGGTCAGGATTTTCTCCCCTCCCTTTTCTCCAAATGCTAGGATGAGCAGGGGGGGGCACTTAATGAAGCTGATTGGAAAGAAATTTGGAACAGACAAAAAAGAAAGACTTTTTCCGTACGGCATATGATTAACTTTCAGAATTCATCACTCTAAGATGTTCTGACGGCAACTAACTTAAGTGGCTGGAGAAATTCATGGAAACCAGACTGAGCCAAGACTATTGATGATGAATGTATTTGCATTCCAATATTTGAGAGGTTACCACAAAGAGAAGAGGGGAAATCAACTTATTCTCCAAAGCACCTGTAGGCAAGGACAAGAAACCTCCAAGTGCTTCAACGACCCTCTGAAAGGATGAAAATGACAAGCTGTCTGCAAGGAGTATAAATCCTTCCATTCCCCACTATCCTGTCAGAGCTGAAGAGCTCCTTGGAGGAGAAGCAAAACGTCTTCAAAGAAAAAACAAGAAAGTCCAGTTGCTTCCTGAAAAAAGCACCTTCGGGACAACCATGACCTAGATGGCTGAGAATCTCTACAGACTTTTAGCTAAACAATTTGGGATGAACAACCTTAGAATGGTGTGGGAGTGGAAATGGATTTCCAGAGACAAAATGGCCGACTACAGGAACCAAGAGCACCACTGAGGTGACCCTAAGGACACAGGTAAACCTCCAAGTGCTTCAACAGTCCTCTAAAACAGTGGACGTGTCAAAGACACGTCATCACGGTGACATCGCATGACGTATCGAATTTTTTTTTCCCCTTCACTAAACCAAGCGTGGGCGTGGCCAGCGCGTGACGCATCCGTCTAGCCCGTGGGCCGGGAGTTTGACAGCCCTGCTCTAAAAGGATGCAAATGACCAGCTGTCTGCAAGGAGTATAAATCCTTCCACTCCCCACTATCCTGTCAGAGCTGAAGAAGCTTCTTGGAGGAGAAGCGAAACGTCTTCAAAGAAAAAACAAGAAAGTCCAGCTGCCTCCTGAAAGGGTGGGGGATCTTACCCCTGCCATGCTTTTCTTTCCTAAAAAAGTACAACATTTGAGGCATCTTGCCAGCTGTGGATAAGCCGAAGGGAGGCCTAATTTTATTTATTTATTTATTTATCTATTTATTTATCTATCTATCTATCTATCTATCTATCTATCTATCTATCTATTTATTTATTTTTTATTTTATTTTATTTTATTTTATTTTATTTTATTTTATTTTATTTTATTTTATTTTATTAAATTTATATACTGCCCTACTCCCGAAGGACTCAGGGTGGTTAACAGGCACAGAATAAAATACATAAGTACAAAAGTTAGAAACAATTTAAAACCGAATTAAATAATTTAGCCCAAGACGATTAAAAATCCCAATAATTTAAAACAAATTAAAATTTCAGTTTAAAAAATTAAAAGAAAGGGGAGAAAATTAGGCCAGGCCGGCTTGCTGGAATAGGAGGGTTTTAAGAGCACGGCGGAAAGTGTGCAGTTCCGGGATCCTCCGTATCTCCGGGGGGAGCTCGTTCCAGATAGTGGGTGCCCCCACAGAGAAGGCCCTCCCCCTGGGGGCCGCCAGTCGACACTGCTTGTTGTCGACACGGCTAATTTTGCATCTCTTTCAAGAAAATCTTACACCAAGCTTAGATAAACAACCAAGGAAGAGTTTCTGCAGATTCTGCTCCTTCACAAAGATCATGAAATGCCACTGCATTTGACTTGATGAAATTTGTCATAAGATTAAGGAATATATATGGAATTCTGATTGATAAAATGGAAAAAAAAATTAGAATGGTGTTTATTTGGAAATGAAAGATTGTTCATATAAAGGAGCTGTGTTTATTTGTGATCTAAGATTTATGGTGATACAATAGAATGCCAAATGTTTAGAATAAAATGTTAGACTGTATGATAAAAAAATTGGTGATTTGATGTTTTTTTCTTTTTCTTTTTAAAGATGTAAATGGATGAAATTTGGAATCAAATTGGTGAAAGAAGTGTGAGCAATTGTATTTATTTAATACCGGACCAAACCTTGGCTCTTAAAAGATGTATTTTATGTTTAAGATGTTTAAAAACAAATAAAAATATATTTAAAAAAAAAAAAGAAGTACCACTGCTTTGCATAACTGACTTTATTTTTTTTTGCCCTTCGACTTAAACGTGACAGACAGAGAGACACGCTCCTTTTCAAACTTTCTTGAGGCAGTGTTCAACTAACACTTTTTCTGCATCTGTACGATTATCGGTCTGACATTGATCCTTAATTCCACCATATTGCTTCATCTCTACTGCATTCTTTCCCTATAGTTAATATATTCGCAAGCACTACCCAGATGTTCGGTAGAAGACGATGAAGAAGATAGCAGGACCACAGGATCCTCGAATATTTAACTTCCTGGGAATATGTCTTCTAAGGACAAATAGATGAGTGTACAGTAGTGGCCAAAATTGGGGGAATCTTTTGGGGAAAGTGTATTTTTGAGGTTTGATGCCTAATAACACCACTTTTTGGGGGGGAGTTTCAAGATAATCCTATTCCACTGCTGGAATGGCCTGGGAATAGCCCAGACCTTCACCCAATGGAAAATCTATGGAGCCGACTAAAGAAACTGGTTAGTCCACAATTTCTGGAGGCAAGTTGTTCCACTGATTAATTGTTCTAATAGTCAGGGAATTTCTCCTTAGTTCTAGGTTGCTTCTCTCCTTGATGAGTTTCCCTCCGTTGCTTCTTGTCCTGCCCTCAGGGGCTTTGGAGAATAGCTTGACCTCCTCTTCTTTAGGAACTGTATAATAATACTTCAAGGCGAAACAGCTGCATTTTCTTCTGTATTTTCTTTTCACGGTTGATTTGCTTCTTTGGGGCGACAAGCATCTCATTGACCTCAATGAGATTATTATTTTCTAAATGACCAGAGCAGAAATATGCTGTGTGAGGCCTTAACGATTCCCCATCCATACAGATTTCTGGATGCCAACTTTCAGATAAAATAAGTGTATTCAAGGGTTTTAGCCAAGAATGTAGCCAAGACAATCAGTATATTGAAACAACACGATTTAAGAGTAAGCAAAAAAGATTTCACAATGGCATTATTATTGGCAGCCAACATTAATGCTGTCATGGCAGAGGCTTCACTCAATGCAGCGGGGGCGAGCCATAATTTCAAGTCTCTTTCAGAAATGGTGCAGAGTCTCCTAGTGTTGTGGGCCGTCAGCGGCCTGTGCAACTAGTAGCTGATTCTGACAGCGAGGAGGCTGGTGTGGTGCTACACTAGCAGCCTGTGTAGCTGGCACTTGAGTCAGACAATGAGGAGGCTGGAGAAGATGTGGTGCCAAAGGCGGGGTTTCAGCCAGGGCCTTCAGAACCTCCAGAAGCTCCCATAAGTGAAGAGGACGAAGAGGAGGAGCCTCTTCTCGATGCACAAGTGCGCTGAGCTGCGAAAAGGCAGGAGTGGCTCCTCAGGAGGAGATCTCCTCGAGAGTAAGGCTTGGGGCTAATTGGCAACTCCCTTAGGCTGCTTAAGGAGGAACGCCGACTGAAGCAATTTGCAGGAAAAAAACTGTTTAAACTCTTGCCGCGGGGCTTCAAAGGGCCGCCCTACAGCTGATCAGTGTTAAAAGACAGTGTGGTGGTAGACCAGGATGCTCGAAAAACAAATGGGTAGACCAGGATGCTCGAAAAACAAATGGGTAGACCGGTGCCTCCAAGAACAAATGAGTAGACCGGTGCCTCCAAAAACAAATGAGTAGGCCGGTGCCTCCAAGAACAAATGAGTAGACCGGTGCCTCCAAAAACAAATGAGTAGGCCGGTGCCTCCAAGAACAAATGAGTAGACCGGTGCCTCCAAAAACAAATGAGTAGACCGGTGCCTCCAAGAACCAATGGGTAGACCAGTGCCTCCAAAAACAAATGAGTAGACCGGTGCCTCCAAAAACAAATGGGTAGACCGGTGCCTCCAAGAACAAATGGGTAGACCGGTGCCTCCAAAAACAAATGGGTAGACCGGTGCCTCCAAAAACAAATGAGTAGACCGGTGCCTCCAAAAACAAATGAGTAGACCGGTGCCTCCAAAAACAAATGAGTAGGCCGGTGCCTCCAAGAACAAATGAGTGGACAGTGCCTCCAAAAACAAATGGGTAGACCGGTGCCTCCAAAAACAAATGAGTAGACTGATGCCTCCAAAAACAAATGAGTAGACCGGTACAGCTCTGCAAGCAGTTAAAAACCTGGTAGACCAGTACCTCTGCTAAATCCTAAAGAATTGTCACATGACCATCAAACCACACCCACAAAATAAGCCACGCCCACAGAACCAGTAGTAAAAAAATATTAGAGCCCACCCCTGCTCCAGGGCACTTTTCAACCGACTGCTGCAAAAAAATAAAATAAATAAATGTGTTTTCTATTCCGTGTCTGATCCCAATCTGACCTGAACTCCTTCTTCAGTTCCTAATTTAGTATTCTTTGCCATCCGTTCAACCTCCAGGGAGGCCATGACAGTTCATCCAGCTTCCCATCAAGCCTTGCATTCGTTGTTTTTTTTTAAAAAAAAATCTTTTCATAAGAAAAGAGGGCTGGAAAATTGCTCCAGGCATGAAAGGTTCAGCTCTTGACACATGCTGTGATATCTCCTACGGGAAGGACCCTTCCTCACCTTTTCTTCCCCCACACAGACTTCTTTTGAAGAGCTGACAGCTTTCAGTCTGGCTAATTCAGGACTTTCCAGACCTTGACCAGATACACGGATGAATGTGGATACCTGTGAAGATTCTCGGACATCCAGGTGAGGCAGGGGTGAAATCCAGCAGGTTCTGACAGGTTCTGGAGAACCGGTAGCGGAAATTTTGAGCAGTTCGGAGAACCGGCGAGCTGCACGTGAGAGCAAAGTACAGGCGGGAAAGGCCGCACGCATGCACGGAAGGAAATGCACACGTTTTCGGTGCGCGACGAACTGGTGGTAAAATTATATGAAACCCTCCTCTGTCCTGGATGTAGTTTGTATTACATAAGAACCACATATTATTATTATTATTATTTTTGGCCACTGTAGCTGTTGGAAGGGAGGGGACAGAATTGGTTGTCTGAATCTGACCGGCGTGAGCAAATAAGTAGGGCTGAACATCTGATCATCTTCTTCCCAACAAGCATCCGGAGTGGGTTCGTTCTAAGGAATAGGTTTCACCCAAGAGTTTGCAACCTTCAGACGCAGCCATTTCCGTCTCGGCGAGATCGGCCCCATGTGTGACTGCTCGGCTCAGGGCTCACTGCTTGTGCTGTTTAAAATGGGTTTGTAGGAGGCATTTGTTACACACCCGTGTGTTTGCGCCATACAAAAAGGACTCGTGCACAGGGAATAATGACGGAGACGAAAATCTCTTTAGAGAGAGTGACGTCTTTTTGCCATGTCATTCCTCTGCCATAGGATGGGTTTTGTTTTGTTTCGGGTCCTTTGTCAGAATAAGGACATATGGATATATTTGGAAATAAAAATATTAGGCACTCCTCTTCTCTTTCTTTCTTCTCTTCTTTCTCTTCTCTTCTCTTCTTCTCTTCTCTTCTCTTCTCTTCTCTTCTCTCCTTTCTTTTCTCTTCTCTTCTTCTTCTCGTCTACCCTCCCTTCACTGTTTTCACTCTTCTCACCCTTTCTCCCTTCTCTCTTCTTCTCTCTTTCTCTTCTCTTCTCTTCTCTTTCTCTTCTCTTCTCTTCTCTTTCTCTTCTTCTTTCCCCTCCCCTCCTCCCATTTCTCCTCTCTTTTTTCTTTTCTCTCTTCTCTTTTCCCCCTCCCCTCCCTTTGCTCTTCTATTCTCTCTTTCTTCTCCTCCCCTCCCTTTTTCACTGTTCTCCTCTCTTCTCACCCTTCCTTCCCTTCTTCTTCTCTTCTCTTCTCTTCTCTTCTCTTCTCTTCTCTTCTCTTCTCTTCTCTTCCCTCTTCTCTTCTCTTCCTCTTCTCTTCTCCTTTTCCTCTCCTCTTCTCTTTCCCCCTCCCCGTCGTCCTCCCTCTTCTCCTCTTTTTCCTCTTCTCTCTTCTCTTTTCACCATCCATCCATCTTTTCCCTTCCCTTCCCTCTTCCCCCTCCCCTCCCTTTGCTCTTCTCTTCTCTCTTCTTCTTCTCCCCCTCCCTTTCCTTCACTGTTCTCCTCTCTTCTCACCCTTCCTTCCCTTCTCTCTTCTCTTCCCTCTTCTCTTCTCCTTCTCCTCTCCTCTTTCCCCCTCCCCCTCCTCCCCTCTTCTCCTCTTTTTTTCTTCTTGCTTCTCTTTTCACCATCCATCCATCTCTTCCCTTCCCTCTTCCCCTTCCTCTCCCTTTGCTCTTTTCTTCTCTCCTTTCTTTACTCTTCTCTTCTTCTTCTCTTCTCCCCCTCCCTTCACTATTCTCCACTGTTCTCTCCCTTCCTTCCCTTCCCTTCCCTTCTCTTCTCCTCTCTTCTCTTTTCCCTCTCCCCTCCCTTCCTCCTTCTCATCTCTTCTCTTCTCATCTCTTCTCATCTTGTTTCTTCTTTTCTCTTTCTCTTCTTCCTTCCCTCCCTTCCCCCTCTCTCTCTCTCTCCCTCCCCTCCCCTTCTTTCCCTGGGTCAATTGTTCAAATGAACCCATGAAGCTAAGAGAGAAAAACAGGTAATTACGATGTATTAGTGTCACTGCTTAGAATTCTTGCTTAAGCAAGAAAGATTTTTCAGAAATCTAATTCCCCATTTATAATTGTTCCCTCTGCAATAGCCGGGAGCTGATTGTTTTCAAAGTCTTTTCAAATTCAATGTCAGTGCTTTTGGGTAGTTATTAATCAGGCCTGGCCAGCACTGATAGCAGCAAAAAAGAAAAAAGAAAAAAAAAAGAGGAAAGTCCACCGTGGCATTTCTGAGTTCAAGAAGAAGAAAGGGATTTTACTAGGACAGGATTATGCATCAATGACTAGCATCCTCTGTGAATCTGATCTGGGGAAATTAATCCCACTAGATTTATTTATTTATTTATTTATTTACTTACTTACTTACTTACTTACTTACTTATTTATTTATTTATTTATTTATTTATTTATTTATTTATTTATTTATTTATTTATTTATTTTTATATGCCGCCCTTCTCCGGAGACTCAGGGCGGCTTACAATGCGTTAAGCAATAGTCTTCATACTTTTGTATATTTTATACAAAGTCAGTTTATTGCCCCCACAAACCGGGTCCTCATTTCACCCACCTTAGAAAGGATGGAAGGCTGAGTCGACCTTGAGCCTGGTGAGAATTGAACTCGCAGTAATTGCAGGCAGCTGGATGTTAAATGCTGCCTTAGTAGGAGGCATTAGCCTCCTACGCCACTCAGGCTCCTATCTTGATGATAACAAGATCCAGTTTAATATGGAGGTTAAGGAACAGGCTGGAAAGTGGGAGACTGTCATGGATCTGACCCCAGATCCTTCTCTGGATGCGAGTTCGGAGAAAGAGTTTATGTTGGCAAAGCATGGATCCGAGTGATAGCCCAGATTTGGGCTCAGAGCGTGCTAGACAGAGCTGGGTTGATTGGACAAGTGACAGGCTGAGGAGGAGAAGCAAGTCACAGCTGCAGCAAATTGGGCAAGAGTCTCCAGGTGAGGAATGGAGCAGTTGCCACCTGTTAATGATGAGGAGTGTCAAAACTGACTCAAACTTTTCTCTATGTTCGTGTTCTGACTCAGCTCCCCAAACACGACAAACCCTCTGAAGTGAACTCAAAGATTCCTTTATTAGGAGCACCAGCAGCCCCAGCAAAAAGTTTTCTTCTCAACGCAAGCTAACAAGTCCTTCCGGCCAGAAGATGAATAGTTGTCTGCCACATCTATTCATCTCTGCCCCCTGCCTTTTATCCTGATCTGTCCCCGTCCACACACACACACAAACACAGCCAGCCGAGGGTTAAGAAAGTACTTGGCACGCACACAGGTCGTTATCTCAAACTTGGCAGCAATATAATCACCGTCTGCCAAGAGCTTTTACTGCAACAGATAACATAAAATTACATACGCATTGCAAATAGTCCAGCAAAACAATATCCCTTTCGGCAGCTTCAGACGTTGTTCAAGTGACTAGCCAAAGTTCATTTTTGTTCGTCACGGAGTTTTATCAGCCACCACCCTCTCTTATATAGTCTCTGGGGTGTGGTCCAGTGACTCAGTTCTAATCCCTGGCACGCCTCCTTAGCTGCTGCAACCGTTTATCACGCCTTCGTTGGCATGCATCCAGGAATGACGGCTCTCCTTCGCTCTCATCCGAGACACCTGGCTCCTGGCTAATCTCCTCTCCCTCGGCCGGCACCTGAGACAGAGGCCTGGCTGACTCTTCTTCCTCATGTTCGGAGCTTTCTTCCTCCGATAAGATAGGCTCAGAGGGCAGGGCCACAACATATCCCCAGCTAGGGTGGGGCTTCACTAGCAGCTATAATTCTTCCATCCCAAGGACCAGCCCATGGATTTCCACTGCTCTCCTCTCCTGCGCATCCGTGCATCAGGCACTGGACTAATGTAAATGAAGGGATCTAATAGATGACCACTGGATAACTTTCTATTCACTCTATTCTAAAAAGCAGGAAATGCATCCGGTTGGAAAAAATACAAACTCAGCCAAAATCCTTTTGATACCTCTAGGAGGCCTCTAAGTTGTCAGAAGAAAGGAACATTCTAATGGCATACAGCTTAAAGGTTGGTTAGGTCAAGGGTATCCACATGAGCTATAAGTCGTTTATCAACAGAAGATAATTTGGATCTATGCTCCAGTAATTTACAGAAGAATTATGATTGTTTGGCAAGGGTAATGTAAAACTTTAGTAATTAGGAAATGTCAATTAAATATAACAAATGTATATGACCATATAAACTGCTGAGTTAACAGAATCCTTTGTCTTAGAAGTGTATAAAACCATTGTAACAGAGTTCTCTCCTTGTTCAAAGCTTCATGTACAAAACTGGCTCTGAACCTTGTGCAATAAAACTGTCTCTGGCTGACCTAGGAATGTTGTTTGGTCTCATCATTCCACAACAGGACCCAGCTGTTCCTCCTCTTCCTCATCAGTCACCTCCAGACCTGGGGGCTGTTGACTCTCCCTCTGAGGGCTGACGGACAGACCAGGCTTTGCCTCTGTCTCTCTCTCTCTGCCAGCTTCACTGCCTCTTCCCCCTCGGAGCTCTCAGGTTGCCTTGATGCTGACCCTGACTCCCACACCTCCTCTTCCTCCTCCTCCTCTGATTCAGCTGCTGGAGCGGCGACCAGCCGATGGGCCACAACAATTCCACTTTGCTCACAGCTTGACAAAGGAAAGAGTGGTAGTAGGATTGGAATGCAAGGGTGCGGGGAATGGCCTTCAAGCATCATTGGTTCCGGTGAGGCATTGTTTCCTCCCTTTCAAGGACATCCAGAATAGATGCCACAGCGTGATCGGCTGGTTCCCAAAACAAAATGAACAGAAGTGATTGGTGGATATAGTGGACTGCAGTTGGCCCGTGGGGAAAGGGGGAATGAAGCATGCGTGTGGTTGCATGAGAAGCCCAGAACTGTTTTAATTCTTCTGGGCCAAAGTGGATTTATTCAGTAAAGTATATCATCTTGTGGAATTGGGACCCAGGAGCATAGAAGAGTTCAGAGGCAGATGCATAAATAAATGCCTTAAACGTATTTATTCATACGATAAAACATATTAACTATGTACAACAGAGATCAAGTCTCATGAGGAACAAACACAAGAAGTGAGTGAGAGAGCGAGGTGGAAAAAGTTGGAGGGGGTTTTATACTCAGGGTAAGCCCCTCCTTTTCACATAGGGGTGGAGACACTCTCTGCCTCCACTGGTGTCTATATGACACATGGCTTGCAAATACTTGACACATCTTCTTTTAACAACCCCATAATGCCTTGCAGGATGGAGTCTGGGCAACTGAATGGAGCTAGCAGAGTGTTTTAATGGCCAGATGTCCTTCCTGTCACCAGTGGGGAGTTTTGTTCGGCAAATATATTCTCAGTGTGTCCGGAGAAATATCAGCCTCTACCTAGGATCGAACTCACAGCCTCCTTATTGTGAGGCGAGAGCTCCGCCTCTAAGCCACCACACCACTCTATCAGTAAAGGTAAAATAATGTCCCAGGAGTTTCTTCTTCTGGATTTGCCAACTGTGATGCTCTGTGTGTGGGAAGTGGGTTTTTCCTTGGATGACCACGTGCCACGGATTAAGATGGATTCTACTGTCAGCGTCTCAGCGCTGACATAGAAAAGGGAGATAAAGCCTGAACTTTTGCCTGCTAAATCCCTTTGAAGCTCGGTCTCCTTGGAAATGAAGAGGGGGGAAACATTCCTGTGAACTGACAAGAAAAGAAGTCAGGAGAGTGACTTGGAAGATAGCCAATGAGAAGCAGAGAATTGGGGATCGGAAAGGGAGGGATTGGGAGGGCAAAGGTCAGTCCTGACCGCACGAGCCATGATCCGGTTGCTGTACTCGAATAAAGAGAAAATTTCCTTAAAGATTGGCGGTTTGGAAATCCATTTATTTTGAGATAGCATCGAAGTCTGACGTCTACTTTGTGTTTCTGCCTTCTCTAAATGCTAAAGGAAATGGAGTCTGGCTTCCCAGCATGCACTTGGTTCGAGAGTGCAGGCTCATGGGTAAAATAGGTTGGGTCAGCTTCAAACAATATACTTGGTATTTTGTCCCTCCGGCCTCTAGATGGGGCTAGAGAGCAACAACAGTATATAAATATCGTATGTTGGGGCATATTTGTCCCGCCGGTCACTAGATGGCGCTAGAGAGCAAGAACAGTATATATAAAAATTGTATGCTGAAGCATGACAATCAACCTTTAAAAACTGCTCCTACTGGTGCACCTTGAGGACCTGTGGGGAAATAGTCATTCTACAGAACCAGCTGCCTTCAACAGATGTCAGCAGAAGGCACTTGGCTGGTCAGAGTGAATCCGGCGGAGGCTTTACCGAAGCAAAATCCGCAGGAAAGACGAGATCAATGTTTTCCAATGTGCAACTTCAGATGTGCGGATTTCCACTTAGAATTCTCCAGCCAGTACAGTCACAGCTGAGTACTCTTGAAATTGGAGTCTACTCACCTGGATGTTGCCCAGGGGGATAAACATGCGGAGAAGTAAATAACCACCTCATCCTGTGACTAAGAAAAGGCTTAAGTTAGGTTTTTGTCTCTCAGATTCAAATGTAGCGTATACTACATTTGGCTATAATAAATGTCATAAAGGGAAGAGGAGGGGGGACGGGAGGGAGGAACAGGCAGACAGGAGGGAAGGAGGAAGGAAGGAAGGAGGAAGGAAGGAAGGAAGGAAGGAAGGAAGGAAGGAAGGAAGGAAGGAAGGAAGGAAGGAAGGGGATGAGCAGGAGGGAGAGAGGGAGGGAGGGAGAGAGGAAGGAAGAGAGGAAGGAGAGGAGCAGGAGGAAGAGAGGGAGGGAGGGAGGAAGAGGAGGAGGAAGAGGGAGGGAGGAAGGAAGGAAGACATGAGGAGGAAGGGGGAGAGGGAGGAAGAGGAGGGAGGAAGGGAGGAAGGAGAGGGTAGCAGGAAGAGACGGAGGGAGGGAGGAAGAGGAGGGAGGAGAGGAGGAGGGGGAAGAGAGGGAAGGAGGAAGAGGAGGAGCAGGAGGAAGAGAGGGAGGGAGGAGGAGGAGGAAGATGGAGGGAGGGAGGGAGCAGGAGGAATAGAGGGAGGGAAGGAAGGAAGAGGAGATGAGCAGAAGGGAAGGAGAGAGGGAGGGAGGGAGGAAGAGGAGGGAGGAAGAGAGGAAGGAGAGGAGCAGGAGGAAGAGAGGGAGGGAAGGAGGAAGAGGAGGGAGGAAGGGAGGGAGGAGAGGAGTAGGGGAAGAGAGGGAGGAAGGAAGGAAGAGGAGGTGCAGGAGGAAGAGGGAGGGAGGATGGAAGCAATGAAGGCAAGGAGCAGGAGGGATGGAGGGAAGGAGGGAGGGAGGGAAGGAAAGAAGGGAGGGAGGGAGGGAGGGAGGGAGGCAGAGATATTGCTAAGCCTTTAGCAGGTCTTCTATATCACTGTTTACATTTATATTTACATGAGCGTTTTCATTTTTATGTCTGTTTACATTGTCATTTACATCCCTTCTCGTTCCTAATCTAACCATTCTTCCTTTCCTGTCTGAGACCAGGAGCAAAAAATTTCTCCCACCGACTCTGCCCTCGGACGACCTCCTTTCCAAGACACAACCTTGTCCTTGCAAAGTGTGCTTTGTGAAGCCACTTCGTTCTCCTCATTGTGAAGCGTTATCATGAACCGCTGCTGGATAAATTTGACGGCGACTGCCTTGTCTTGTCAAAATGCTTCTAGCTGACTCACAACTGTCTAAAAGCAATCGTAAATGTTTTAACCCATAACTGGGATGGGTTCCCCCCACCCCCCACCCCCGTTTTGCTTTAATGGAGAAAGGAGATGAGAAGAAGGCTCTAATAACCATTAACACATCCGACAGTATTCCTAATTATATTAATTTTAATCCCATGAGGTTATGTTGTTTTTCTGTTTCCCTGAATTTATTTTCATGCATTAGCATGTTTTGCCTTTTAGGAGAAAATAAGCGTTCCGTAAAAGCTACAACGGATCTAAAATAATTCACAGCACAACACCCAGCTCTGGTCAGCACAATACAAAAAAGATGGAAAGAGTGCAGAGAAGAGCAACAGGAATGATTCGGGGCAGTAGTGGGTTTCACTTACCTTCGCTACTGATTCGGAATGCAGAGAGTCCATGATGACATCTGGGCGGGTGGGTGGAGCCTCCTGCCACGGATGCTACCAGTTTGCACGAACCGGGTCAAACTGTTAGAAACCCACCACTGATTCAGGGCCAAGAGCAGGGGTGAAATGCTCCTGATTTGGACCAGATCGCCCGATCTGGTAGCGATGGAGGCGGGTGGTTCGGAGAACCGGTAGCAAAAATCCCTGCCCACCCTCCCCCCTGCCCAGCTGAGCCGTGCGATCATCAGAGGCTGTTTTTTTTTACTTTTAAATGCTTTTAAAATTAAAAAAAAACTCGGGCTGTATATGCACCTGTGTGTTTGTGAGGGTGTGTGCCTCTCTGTGCGCGCCAGACTACAGATGTGTAATCAGAAGCATAATTTGAACTCTTCCAAAGGAATTGCATCAGGGAGGCGAAGATCAGTAGTAAAAAGCACACAATTAGTCCCAAAAACTCTTTTTTTAATATTTTAATGGCTGTGAATTCCTTTCATTCACAGCACGTGCTGAATCACCCAGAGTTTATAAATAGTCCAACAGAAGTCTGCCGCAGTCCTTCGGATAAGGCTGGTAAACACCCACCTTTATCTTCTTTGACACCCTGCCAAAGGCCTAATTGGCAATTATCTTGGCCAGGCCACACGGAAACACAAGAGTCAAAAACGGAGCTTCAAAGTACAAACCGACACCATCCACAACGTTGCTTCCTGCAAAGGCCCTTTGCACTGTAATTTAACACCAGCTGTCTGCAATTAAAGTAAGATCGAATCTCGCCAGGCTCAAGGTTGACTCAGCCTTCCATCCTTTCTAAGGTAGGTAAATTGAGGACCCAGTTTGTGGGGGCAATAAGCTGACTGTATAAAATATACAAAAATATGAAGGCTATTGCTTAACGCACTGTAAGCCGCCCTGAGTCTCCGGAGAAGGGCGGCATATAAATAAATTTTTTAAAAAGCCCACGTGTCTTTGCTCTTCCTTTATGTCTTAAGGGAGGGGCCAATCATCTCCAAGCCTTACTCCCGAGTCGCCCCTTTTGTTTTAACTGTTCTTGCCTTCTGGCAGCTCTGCGCATATGCACACTAGGAACAGGCTCTCCCTGTTCCTCTGCCTCTCTGATGTCCAACTCAGGAGGCTCCGGAGTCTGCACATCACTCCCAGATGGCCCCAGCCCCCTCTCTGCCTCCGACGCAGAGCCTTCGCCCGAGCCTTCCCCAGTCTCCAGGACTGCCCCGTGTTTCTCCCCAGCCTCCTCACTGTCTGACTCTGCTGCCAGCTCCACAGGCTGCTGGAGGACCACAGCAGTTAGAGGGATCAATCTCTTTGCTCACAGAGGCACAATATTAGAGCAGGTGTCACAGAAACAGTCCTTCTGCTATTTTTTTTTTTAAAAAGAACATGTGCGGGCATCAACAAATCCCTTTTTTTACAAAAAAAAAATAAAAAAGTGGGGGGGAGAGGAAAGAACACACTCGACAAGACATGTCTGCTCAAAACTGCCAGATGGAAATCTCTAATGAATATTCTGCTGGCTGGCTGGCTGCCAGCCACAAAAGAGTTTGGAAGCGATCAAGAAGGAAAGGAAGCGTTCAGAAAAGGTTTTAACCCAACAATTTCCCTACCCTGAAATTCAAGACTCCCAGAATTATATTCCCTATCCTTTCCACCGAACACTCCCTACGTCTCTGCAATTGTATTTGGTCACCATGATGTAAAAAAGATGTGGAGACTCTAGGAAGAGTGCAGAGAAAGGCAACAAAGATGATTAGGGGACTGGAGGCTAAAACATATCGACAAAGGATGCTGGAATTGAGTATATGTCTAGTTTGATGAAAAGAAGGACTAGGGGTGACATGATAGTAGTGTTCCAATATCTCAGGGGCTTCCACAAAGAAGAGGGAGTCAAAGCACCTGAGGCAGGACAAGAAAGGAATGGATGGAAACTAATCAAGGAGAGAAGCAACTTAGAACTAAGGAGAAATTTCCTGACAGTGAGAACAATTAATCCATGGGACAACTTGCCTCCAGAAGTTGTGAATGCTTCAACACTGGATGTTTTTAAGAAGATGTTGGACAACCATTTGTCTGAAGTGGTGTAAGTTTTCCTGCTTGAGCAGGAGGTTGGACTAGAAGACCTCCAAAGTCCCTTCCAACTCTGTTATTCTCTTCTGTTCTGTATCCGATGCACCGAGGGCCAACGGATTGAGACAGGCTGATCAGTCTGGATATGATAAGGAACATTCAGTTTCTGGACCCTGAGTGATTTCCTAATATGATTTGTTGTCGTTGTTTTAAAATAAAACAAGACTCTATTGTATAATGCACATTATACATCCTTACTTTCCACGTCGGCTAGGGAACAAACAGCCTTCCCATTTTTTTCTTTTCTTTTTTTTAAAGTTATTTATTTTTTTTACAAACCTATCAAATCAATGCGTGCACAGTGTGGCATCTGAGTGTCATACATTCTAATAGAAATAAAACTAGTAAAATTAATCATAGTTATTACATTCAACCGACTTATATATTTCTAATAATGATGCACAATTATAATAAGTTGCAACCTGTCATTATTCAATTATTCCATGTTTTTCTCTTATTGCTACTTTTATTTTATTATATAAAAGTGTCTACACTAACATTCCCCCTTCTCTTATTGCTATCACTTATTCTAACTTTTAATCATGTCACCTTTTACTGAAAAACATTTTCTTTCTATCCTACCTAACTTCTAGTCGTGTCGCTTACCTAAAAAAAAGAAAAGAAAGAAAAAGAGAGAGAGAGAGAAAAGGAAAAGCAAACTAGAACAACAACAAAGAAGAGAAATCATCTATCCATCGTCTCTTGCCCGCTTTAATACTTTAGTTGCTATGCTTTTTAAAATTTCCCTCCCACATTCCTCTCCGGGATCTCTATCTCTATCTGTAAACTGCTTCTTTGGCTATCAGTCTAGGTATTTCCTCCTACCTCTACCCTCTTCCACTGCCTAGTTGCCAAAATTTCTGCCCAGGCCCCTATCTCCCTTTCAAACGTATCTTCCAACTCTCTTAATACATTTTCCTCCTGGTTTAATTCCTCAATCACTGTTATTTTCATTATTGTCTCCTCCTTGTCTTCCCATTTTTTCAACGGACAGTCGGTAGAGTCAAGTCTCCACTTGTTCGTACTAGCTGTACAAGAAGCAAAATGGACGGAACTAATCAAGGAGAGATCCAACCTAGAACTAAGGAGAAGTTTCCTGACAGTGAGAAGAATTAACCAGCGAACAACCTGCCACCAAAAGTTGAGGACGCTCCGTTTCAGACAAATAGTTGTTCAATCTCGTCTTTAAAATCTCCAGTAAGAGGTTTTTAAGAAGAGATTGGACAACGATTTTTCCAAAATGGTATAGGGTTTCCTGCTTGAGTGGTGGGTTGGATTAGAAGACCTCCAAGGTCCCTTCCTGTCATTCTCTTATCTGCTTCTAATAAAAGGCTTCCATTCAAATTTAAATTGCTCTCTTTTGGAAGAAAGAGCTCCATTTGGAGAGGGAAAAAAAGTCCTTTGGGGGAAAAAATGGCTGGATCAATTGATGATTTTAAGGGAGAATCGAGAGCTCGAGTTTTGTGTTTATCGGCGTCTGCAGAAATAGCAGATATCTTTCTTTACAAGGAACAGCAGACTCATTTTATGTTTTATCCATTCTGGTTTGTCCCTCTGCCCAGAATGAAGAATGTTGTCCACCTGCCCACGGTCCTTTTAAATCAATTGAAAACAGTGGCACATTCCAATGGCCCATTTGCAAAATTTGCAAAAAAAAAAGAACACCGAGCACTCATTCACTTTTGTGACTCCCCACGTAGGGAGAAGCATTTCAAATAGCCCGGATCAAAACAGGGATAGCAAAACAGGCAGATCTCGATGTCATGAAATATTTATAACCGTTTTGTCTTCCAAAGCAAAGATATGCCTTAAATGCTTTATTAGCGCTCGTGTTGTCCACAATATTCTAGGTAGGTGTTGGTATGGTGGCGACTGCTTTTTATTTTATTTTCCAAGCGAGGAAAGGATTGATTTCTAAGTCTTTCTTAAGGGAACAATTGTATTGCGCTTATTGTATTGCATGGCATGGCATAGCATGGAACAGGAACAGGAAGAGGAAGAGGAAGAGGAAGAGAAAGAGGAAGAGGAAGAGGAAGAGGAATGAGACTGGAATGGAATGGAATGAATGAAATTGGAACAGAACGGAACGGAACGAACAGAACAGAACAGAACAGAACAGAATTCTTTTTGGCCAAGTGCAATTGGACCAGAAGTGGTATTCAGGAGGTTCTGACTAGTTCTGGAGAACCGTAGTGGAAATTTTGAGTAGTTCGGAGAACCAGTAAATACTACCTCTGACTGGTCCCGCCCCCATCTATTCTCTGCCTCCCGAGTCCCAGCTCATCAGGAGGAAATGGGGATTTGGCAGTATCCTTCCCCTGGAGTGGGGTGGGAATGGAGATTTTACAGTATCCTTCCCCTGCCACGCCCACCAACCACACCCACCAAGACATGCCACGCCCACCAAGCCATGCCCACAGAACCAGTAGTAAAAAAAATTTAATCTCACCACTGGATTGGACACAGAAGGAATTTGTCTCCAGTGCATAAGCTCTCAGTGTACGCACAAGCAACAAAGCGATGAATCATTATCATCATCATAAAATACAATTGCCATAACTCATAAGATACAAACAACACAATCATAAGAAAGCTAAGGAAATAGGTAATACAAAAGATGAGAAGGATAACAGTAATCTATACTTTTAATAATATATAGTAATATATAAAAAAGTTTTGTTCTGTTATTTTGCTTCTGTTTGCTTACACTTCTTTTCATTTTTTTCCCCTTTTTATTTTGTTGTAAGCTCACAGTGAGTTAGGTGACAAACAAATTTAAACATTAAAACAAATTTAATGAATTAACTAGATAAAAATAATCTGACGCATTACTTTAGTGTCTTGAGACAAGATGGGGTTGAAGCCATTCGGGTTCATTTCATTGATACAATTCAGATGCCGATTATTATTATTATTATTATTATTATTATTATTATTATTATTATTATTTTGTGTGTGTGTGTGTGGTGTGTGTGTGTGTGTGTATGTAGGTCTTGGTTATTCGGGTTTTCTCCCGCGTAAAATTGGAGTGTCTTGGCAAGGTTTCGACGAAGTCTCATTTGTCATCTCAGGCTGGTGTTTTCGGCTTCGTGCTTCTAGGAGCAATGCAAAAGCACGAAGTCGAAAACACCAGCCTGAAGATGACGAATGAGACTTCGTCGAAACGTTGCCAAGACACCTCCAATTTTACACAGGAGAAAACCCAAATAACCAAAGGCCTACTACAAACACCCGCGAAAACCTAAGAATAGATAGATAGATAGATAGATAGATAGATAGATAGATAGATAGAGGGGGGAGGGAGGGAGGGAGGGAGGGAGGGAGGGAGAGAGAGAGAGAGAGAGAGAGAGAGAGGGAGGGAGAGAGAGGGAGAGAGAGAGAGAGGGAGAGAGAAAACCCTGGCAATTTTTCATTTCAGCTCTAATTAAAAATTGTTTATATGTCAAGAAAATGAAATAAAAGGTCACTACCAACTTGGAAGCTGGTGAAATCCTTTGCCCTTTTCATCCTCGTCCTCTAAGAATCCAAATCTTAACTTCTGTAAAATTAGAAATACAGACATCTGATGCACCATCTGTATCACTTTGTCAGTTTTGGAATAGACGGAACATGTTGGATAGATTTCTTCTTTTTAACAAATAAAAGAAAATAAATTGTAGCTTGCTTGAGGGTTACCATTTTTCTAGTACATTTTACATCATCAGTGGCCTAGCTAAGGGAGAGCCAGATGGATGGGATAATAGGACCAAAACAGGAGCATACTCAAAGGACAAAGAGCAGATAAATACGGAAGGATTCTCCTTGGTGAATCACCAAAGTTAATGCCTCAGTCCTGATAAATACTAGAAACATTATAGGCTATAATAACAGAATCTTGAATAGAAGCTCCCATTTTCCCTTTCCTCTCTGTTATACAAAAGAAAATCAAAGCCGGGAAATCTTGAGTTTCTTTCTCATGCATTCCTGTTTTCTTGGGGCAAACTCAAACTTTACTCCTGATTGAACCTTATCTTCTTCAAGGCCGTTTCTGTACTCAACACAGAGAGGCCAGTTTGAGTTCCTAGAGGACGTCCTTCCAGTTGATGGAAAAAGTCTGGACCTGAAATATGTTTCGCCCCTTTAAGAAAAAGACGTTTTAATTGTAATAATGCCTGGTAGGCAGAAAAGGCTCTTGCATCCTCAAATCATTACTTTTTTGGCCAAAAAGTTAATTGCAACCAAGTGAGGTTGCAGCCAAGAGATGTAGCTCTCCAAAGAAGATCAAATCAGTCAACGTGGAGACCAAACTAGCTTAGAAATCTAGTTTGTTTCTTTTTATTTGGGCCTTTTAATCTGTTGCGCTGGTGACTTTAATTATTCCAATGGTTATATTGAATTCCAAACGTCATAAACAGTCTAGAGCCATAAAATAAAAGTTATGTATTTTTTTTATGATAGATGGGAAAGGATAAATAGGAAGACGAGAGCCCTGTTCATCAGGCTGAAAACTTATTAAATATCCCATTTCTCATCAGGTGTATCCTTGGGTGGGAGAGAGTTACCAAAACGGGCAAGAGACTGGATGGAACCTTATAATTAAACCCTTTCCTTTGTGTAGGCCAGAGGTCGGCAACCTTAAACACTCAAAGAGCCACAAAAGTCCTAACCGGAAGCCCCTGTTCAATTCTGGAGCCGACCAGAAGTCCGGTTCCCCCACCATAGAGTCTTCTCCTAGCACAGCATCCTTTTTCTTCTGCCAACTGGAAGTCCGGTTCCTCCACCATAGAGTCTCCTCCTAGTACAGCATCCTTTTTCCTCTACCTGTCCTAACCGAAAGCCCTATCAATTGTGGAGCCGACTGGCATCAGAGAGACACAGCAGAGGGATGAAAGAGCCACATGCGGCTCCAGAGCCGCAGGTTGCCAACTCCTGATATAGGCATATTGACATCACCCCTGTCAATGCGGACACCAGCTAGAACAAAAAAAAAAATCCTTAAGGGAAGAGATGGAGAGACCTTTCTTATAGAATCCCCAAGAGTTGGATACGACTGAAAGGATAACATCATCACCATCATCAATGATTCTCTAACCCAGAACTGAAGAAGCTTCTCGGATGAGAAGAGAAACATCTTCAAGAAAGAAAAAAACAAAGTTTCTGTTGTCTTTTGAAAAAGCACTTTTGGGACAACCATGACCTGGAGGACTGAGAATCTTGGTAGACATCATAATCACTCACATCACAGGTTGATTTGAAAAAGATGGGCTTTCATAGCAATGCTCCATCTGTCACCTTCTGGGTGTTAATTCCCTCTACTGATGATTGCTGCTCTAGGTAGGGCCATTAGACATCTCGACCATGAAGGTAACCAATACTTCCTGCCCACATTCACCAGCCAATAAATCATGGACAGTTTGATATTGCTGAAAACTTACCAATGACCTGGCCAAAGAATCAATAATAGCTTGGTACTTGATTATTGTCTTTTAAAACCAACTGAAGTTGGAGAACATGTCAGGGGCAAATTGCATAGGTGACCAATTCAAGCGGTGAAGAAGCACAGCTGCTTTTCAATCTTAATTACCCCACTGGGCTGATTCCACGGAAGTCATGGTCCTCCTACTGTAAGTCTTAGCCAGGGGTGGGATTCAGAAATTTTAGCAATCGGTTCTCTGCCTGGTTGCTGGGTGGGCGTGGCCATGGTGGCCTCCTGCACAACAAGTGGGGGGGAGGTACCACAGGCTCCAGAGGCTTTTTCTGAGCCTCTGGGAGGGCAAAAATGGACTCCCCTGGGCTCTGGGAGCCCTCTGGAGGCCAGAAACGGGCCCATTTTTGGACTTCCAGTACTTTCAGTAGGCCCATTTTTGCCGTACCAAGGCTCCAGAGGCATTCCCTGAGCCTCTGAGAGGGTGAAAACGGCCTTCCCGGGCTCTGGAGGCCCTCCGGAGGCCGGAAACAGGCCTGTTTCAGGAATTCCAGAACTTCTAGTAGGCCTGTTTTTCGCCCTCCCAGAGCCTCCACACAGGTCCTGCATTTACCTGGCATCCAAAATGGGCCGTGTAGAAACTCCTGGGAGGGGAGGGGAGGGGAGGGGAGGGGTGGGCGGGGTCAGCCAGTCCTTGCAACTACCGATTCGGTGAACCAGATTAAAATTAACATCCAGTTCACTCTTAACAACTCTGAACTGGCTGAATCCCACCCCTGGTCTTAGCATTAGAGAACCTCTAATGAAAAGAAGGACTAGCAGTGACATGATAGCAATGTTCCAATATCTAAGAGGTTTCCACAAAGAAGATGGGATCAATCTATTCTCCAAAGAACCAGAAGGCAGGACAGGAAGCAATAGGTGGAAACTGTTGTGGCTCCGTTACCTGAGCCTGTGTCATCGACAGGAGAGGACTCCGAGAGTGAAGGAGAGGAGTTGGCAAGGCCTCCCTCTCGAGGACTCTCCTCTCTGGCAATGCCTTCGGTGTCCGCCGAAGGGCAAGAGATAGGGCCGGGGCCAAGCACTTCCACGCAGCCGCAGGTGGACAGTAATGATGATGATGATGAGTCTTGGCTGGACCCTCGACAGCGTCACAGAGATAAACACGCACAGCAGAGGAAGAGGCGTGCCAGGGATTAGGCTGAGTCACTGGACCACACCCCACAAGGTATAAAAGGGAGCGTGGTGGCCAGTCAAGTCTTGTGACGAACAAAGCTGAAAGCTTCCACGTCATTCTGCATTGCCGGACTTTTGCTATAGGCTTTGCTGGATTATCTTTGGAGTTAATTCACTCTGTAAATTGAACATTTTACTTTGATGTACCAGAAGCGGAGAGAAGTTATCTCTTCCCTTCGTGAGTAATAAACTCTTGGCAGGCAGCCATTAGGTTGCTGCCAAGTTCTGTTATCATAAGGAAAAGGATTTTGTCAGCTGGTTTGGTTTTTAACTCTTGGACGTCTGTTGGTGTGTGTGCATGTGGGATGGCGACAGAACAGAAACTATTCAAGGAGACAACCAACCTAGAAATAAAGAGAAATGTCCTGACTTAGAACAATTAATTAGTGGAACAGCTTGCCTTCAGAAGTTGTGGCTGCTCCATCAATGGAGGCATTTAAAAAGAGACTGGACAGTCATTTTTGTCTGAAATGAACTAGGGTTTGCGGCTTCAGACTTCCAAGATCCCTTTCAACTCTGTTATTCTCTTTCTGTCTATCTTTTCTTCATCTATCCATTATAACTTCTGCAATCAAGTCAAACGTGTTTGCTGAAAGAGAGGGTTAGTGTAATATATCAGTGGTGAAATCCAAATTTCTTTTACTACCAGTCTGTGGGCGAGGCTTGGTGGGCATGGCAGGGGAAGGATACTGCAAAATCCCCATTCCCACCCCACTTCAGGGGAAGGATACTGCAAAATCCCCATTCCCACCCCGCTCGTGGGGGAAGGATACTGCAAAATCCCCATTCCCACCCCACTCTGGGGCCAGCCAGAGGTGGTATTCGCTGGTTCTCCGAACTGCTCAAAATTTCTGCTACCGGTTCTCCCGAACCTGTCAGAACCTGCTGGATTTCACCCCTGCAGTATATTGCCCTTTTGTGAGGATGTATTGGGGGAATGCTGGACATTTTGCAAGTTTCCAGCAAGTAATTTTTTTCTTTTCTGTGCAATAAAGATTTTCACATTAAGAATGGCTTGCAAGCAACTTCAACTTTTAAGCTATGTGTCTTTCTAACTTCTGAGAGTCAAAATGTCATATTTCCAGCATGACGTGGAAGTTTTAAGAGAATAAATGTGCATTTAAGCAAAAAAAAATAAATAAATCCAAAATCCTCCAGGCAGTAAGCTGCGGGAGAAGAACAGGGAAGCCTTGCACTCAAACCTTAGCAATCAGGGCCATTAAAAAATTATAAGTGGTTGGTCATAAATTTTTAGCAATTCCTGGTGTTAATTAACCTTTAAACGCTGATCATGAAGAGAAAGCAGAGAGGTTGGGGGGCACTTTTTAATCCCAGTACGATAATGAGCACCTGAGGATTTCTTTCCTGCCTAGTTGGGGAAATGACATTTTAATTCTCAGAGGCATATAAATAGCATCAGTTTAGTGGGCTTCAAAGCCTGAGGGGAAGAGCCAGAGTTTTCCCAACTGGGTGCATATACTGTAAGGCAATCATCTCCTCCTCGTGTAAAAGTAACTCACAACTTTGCAGGGAAGTTGGAAGAACTGAATTGTGCCATGCTTCAGGTGTGATCGCTGTTGGAAGCAGGGGTGGGCTTCATTGCCAAAGTCATTTTGAGAAGTGCAGTGGTGTGAACCAAACCCACATAGGAAACCCTTCAAAGCACCCATATAATGCTGGAAAAAAATATGGCTGCTTTAAAAGTTGCACACTTTTAAGGTGTTGTGGTTCACCAGCAGCCTGCGGAACTGGGGAAGCTGAGGAGGCTGGGGAGGAACATGGGTCTGTCCTGGAGTCAGGGGAAGACCCAGACGAGGGCTCTGCATCGGAGGCAGAGATGGAGCCAGGGCCATCTTGGAGCGATGTGTGGACTCCGGAGCCTCCAGAGGCGGATAGCAGAGAGGCAGAGGAACAGGAGGAGCCTGTTCCTAGTGCACAAATGTGCAGAGCTGCCAGAAGGCAAGAGCAGCTAAAGCAAAAGGGACAACTCAGGAGTAAGGCCAGGAGATGATTGGCCCCTTCCATAAGGCTTAAAAGAGAATCAAAGTCACTTGGGCCTTTTGCAGGAAAGCAACATTGCTAACTCTGTTTCCAGTCGGCGTCTCTTGTTTGTTTCTGAACTTCGTGGGGCTTTGCAGTCATCTGGTCATTAGCACTCTTTCTGAGAGTTGTTGAGACCACTTGGAGGTTTATCTGTGTCCTCAGGGTCACCTGAATAGTGCAAATGTGCATGGAATCTTCTTGGAACTGCTAAAAGCACTGTGTTGGAAACAGGAGATAGGTGGTGTCGTATTCCTCCCCATCTGTTGCAAGACCCCAAGGATAAAATACTCAGACAAACACTGAGCAATACAATATATTACAATATATATATATACAATATATATATACAATATACAATATATATATATATACAATATACAATACAAATACAATACAATATATACGCTCCCATAGAGAGGGGCTCCTCCGGGTGCCGTCGGCCAAACAATGTCGACTGGCGGCCCCCAGGGGGAGAGCCTTCTCTGTGGGGGCACCTACGATCTGGAACGAGCTCCCCCCGGAGATACGGAGGATTCCGGATCTGCGTACCTTCCGTCGCGCGCTTAAGACGTTTTTATTCCATCAAGCTGGCCTGACCTAAACTTTTCCTCTTTTAAATGGAATTTTAAATTTGGTTTTAATTTATTGGGGTTTTAAAATGTCTCAGCCAAATTTAATTAATTAGTTTTATCTCTATTTTAAATTTTGTATCTACATGTTTTATTTTATGGCTGTTCACCGCCCTGAGTCCTTCGGGAGTAGGGCGGTATACAAATTTAATAAAATGAAAAAAAAAATGAAATATGCAGTACAATGCACTGAGGCATGGACAGATCTATATATTGGAGAAACAAAACAACCACTTTACAAACGCGTGGCACAACACAGAAGAACAAACATTTCAGGGCAAGATTCAGCAGTCCATCTGCATTTGAAAGATAAAGGCCACTTCTTTGAAAACAGCAAAGTCCACATTCTGGACCAGGGGTCTAAAACCTTAAACACTCAAAGAGCCCTTTGGACCCATTTCCCACAGAAAAGAAAACACCGGGAGCCACAAAACCCTTCCCATGCCTGACTATTTCTTGAGCGGCCACAAAACTAGCCTATGTAATTGAATTAAACTTTCTGTTTTCTTCTGAAACTTTTCATTTCTTGGATTTATCCATGGTTGGCCTACCGGGGGTTGAAAAGCTCAATAAATCATGTGCCAACGGGTATCGCACATTGGCAGTTATGATGCTTATTTTGAGTGACAGGGAGCCGCAGCAGAGGGGTGAAAGAGCCACATGCGGCTCCAGAGCTGCGGGTTGCTGACCCCTGTTCTGGACAGAGAGGACTGATGGTTTGAAAGAGGGCTCAAAAAGGCCATCTACATACATTAAGACTGAATAGCCATCTCTTAACAGGGGGTGGGGGATACGACACCACCTATCTCCTGTTTACAACACAATCCTTTCAGCAGTTCCACACCTATTTGCACTATTCAGGTTGACCTCGATTGTGTTCCTAAGCTTGAGGACTACCTGCAGTTAAAAAAAACATCACAGCCAAACTTGGCGATAGAAAGATGAATTCCTGACTTTGAGCTTGGATGTTTAAACGCTGCATAAATAAATAAAAAAATTAAATAAACATAAATCATGCACCGAAGGATAATTGATTCAGAGGAAACATCCGTTCCGATTCCAGCCTTCCTTTCCAGCGCTGCCATCTATTTTACAAGTATCCATCAAATTGATACGACCACATCCATTATCATAAATGCATTATTCAATTATACTTATTTTCACAAAGGGGAAGACTTTTTTTTTTTTTTTTTTGTTCTGCTTGGGGCCGCCTGCTTTTGCAAGAAAATCCTAGGCAATACGTCTCGATAAAGGTTATTTATTAGCTTTTACCTCCAGGAAAGGATGCGGAGATTAAAACATTATGACTTTTGCCCAAAGGTTTCACATCATTTTACCACCGGTTCACCACGCACAGAAAATGTAAGTGCACATGTGTGCCTTTCGCGCATTTTACATTAAAACAGCTGCGGAACTCAAAGACTTGGTTCATTCCATGGTAAGACGTTGTAAAGCCGTCATTCATGCTGAAGGTTACCCAACTAAGGATTAACTGACATGGGGATCATTTTTGCATATCTCGTTATTTCTATGGTGATCATTTTTGTATATCTCATTTTTTCTACGTGTTTCTCTTTTCTTCTTTATACTGTAAATGCTATTCTAGTAGCAAATCCTCCCTAAAAGTTTATTGCATTACATTCTTGATTAAATGATCTTTCCGTTGATATATAATTTTATGGTACTACTCCCCCAAAAAGTGGTGTCATTAGCTAGTTTTAGAAAATACACTTTTCCCAAAAGGTTTCTACAAGTTTGGCCACTACTGTATCTGCTTTTTACTCCAATTAGCCGTGTTCTTAGAAATCTGATTATAGCTGGATTTATGGAGGCACAGTCCTGTTCACGAAACACATAAAAGCATGAACATGTTTTATGGTGAAGCATATCTCCATTCTCACCATTCTGTATAAGAACGTTTTGTTACATCACAACCAACAGATCTCTTTGACTAAATCATTGCTTCTCAAATATTCCGGTTTTAAGATGTATGGATTTCAGCTTCGAGAATTCTCCAGCAAGAATGTCCAAAACACTTTGGCTAAATAACACCATGATGATATTGTATTCTCTCCGAGAAATATAATGGATTGAAGAATCTGCCTCAAGCTATTCATTTTTTTAAGGGCGGGAAGTAGTAACACATGTAGAACAAGCAATATCTATTGACAAGTGTGGAAAGAAACCACAGTAAAAAAAAGGGGGGGGATGTTAGGATTTGGGATATTTTTTAAAAAATCCTCTGTCAGAATAGCAACTTTCACAGTGAAAATTTAGTTCAGCAGTTCTTGAATAGTATCAAATTAATCCTGCGATTTTAAACTTGCGTCCCATTGAGTGCATTTAGCAAAGGTGTCTTAGTCATCCCCTAAGGATCAAAAAGGTGACTTAGATAATTTTTGAAAGTTAGTCAGGGAACAGATTAGAATTATGAATTAGAATTACAATTACAATTATTAGAATTACAGTTATTAGAATTAGAATTAAAATAATTAGAATTAGAATTATTAGCATTAGAAAAAGAATTAGAGTTAGAGTTAGAATTAGAATTATTAGAATTATTAGAATTAGAAAGAATTAGAGCTAGAGTTAGAGTTAGTTAGAGAGTTACAATTATTAGAATTAGAATAATTAGAATCAGAATTAGAGTTAGAAATTAGAATTTAGAATAATTGGAATTAGACTTAAAATTAATAAGAATCAGAGTTAAGAGTAAAAGTTAGAATTAGAATTATTAGAATTAGAATAATTAGAATTAGAATAATTAGAATTAGAATTATAGAGAATTAGAATAATTAGAAATAGAATAATAGAGAATTAAAAAGAATTAGAATTGGAGTTAGAATTATTAGAATTAGAATAATTATTATTAAAAAGAATATAGAGAATTAGAATAATTAGAATTAGAATTATAGATAATTAAAAAGAATTAGAATTAGAGTTAGTTAGAATTATTAGAATTAGAATAATTAGAAATAGAATTATAGAGAATTAGAATAATTAGAATTAGAATTATAGAGAATTAAAAAGAATTAGAATTAGCGTTTTATAAAATTATTTATAGAATTAGAATAATAGAATCAGAATTAGAGTTAGAGTTAGAATTATTAGAATTAGAATAATTAGAATTAGAATTCTTTGGTGCCACCAAGTTGGCACCGATTTGCAGTATCTTCCCTCGTAGGTCCTTGTGGGTGGGAATGGAGATTTTACAGTATCCTTCCCCTGCCATGCCCACCAAGCCACACCAAGCCACACCCACAGAAACGGTAGTAAAAAAAAATTTGGATTTCACCACTGCCCCAGACGTGAGGAATGGGGTTTTCCCCTTCTTTTATTGGAGTACTCCAACAACAGCAGTTAAACAGACAAGACCCCGAACAATACACAAACCCCAAATTTATACAGTTATGATTACAGAAGTTAACACCCCAAGAATCACTGTTGGTTCCTAACACATGTTTCCTTTGATGGTTGTTCTTTTCCTATTTTATCCCTCCTTCTTCATACATTGCATGTTGATGTTAATAAGTTTTCTTATCAAAAGGGGTGTGCAATTTACTATTATAATATTTCTTTCTTTCTTTCTTTCTTTCTTTCTTTCTTTCTTTCTTTCTTCCTTTCATTATTTATTTATTTTTATTATTTATTTATTTATTTATTTATTTATTTTATTCAATTTGTGTACCGCCCTTCTCCTAGTGGATTCAGGGCGGTGCACAGCCAGAACTAAAACACATACCAATACAAAATTTAAAATTTTTAAAAGAATTACATGACTTTACATGTAATAAAAGAATTACACGGCCCAAAATTTAAAACATTCAAACTAAAACCCATTGACAATTTTAAAAGCTAAGAATGTGGGGTGGGGGGTTTCACGCCAGCCCTGCTTGATGGAAAAGAAAAGTTTTCAGGGCACGGCGAAAGGCCCGGAGATCCGATATCCTTCATATCTCCGGGGGCAAATCGTTCCAGAGGGCAGGAGCTGCCACAGAGAAGGCCCTCCACCTGGGGGTCGCCAGCCGACATTGCCTGGCTGACGGCACCCTGAGGAGTCCCTCTCTGTGGGAGCGTACTGGTCGGTGGGAGGCTATCGGCGGCAGATAATAAACGAGGGGTTACCGAAGTTTATATATCTACGTGCCTTAGCTAGCATCCTTCTAATCTAATGGGTCCTTCTCAGTTGTAACTTTCTTGTTGCTAGGCAGTAATTTCTTGTTACTGGTCTTCACAGCTGTAACTTTCTGTCTCAGCAATTCCTTTAACAGGGACGCGGTGGCTCAGTGACTAAGACGCTGAGCTTGTCGATCGAAAGATCGGCAGTTCAGCAGTTCGAATCCCTAGTAGTGCCACGTAACGGGGTGAGCCCCCGTGACTTGTCCCAGCTTCTGCCAACCTAGCAGTTCGAAAGCACGTGAAAAAGGCAAGTAGAAAAATAGGGACCACCTTTGGTGGGAAGGTAACAGCGTTCCGTGTGTCTTTGGCATTGAGTCATGCTGGCTCCATGACCACAGAGACGTCTTCGGACAGCACTGGCTCTTTGGCTTTGAAACAGAGATGAGCACCGCCCCCTAGAGTTGGGAACGACTAGCACATATGTGCGAGGGAACCTTTAATTCCTTTAACAAATTTTCCTAATTCCAACCTGAGTCTTTTCCTAGTTTCCTGCTTTGGCAGGGGGGTGGACTGGAGGACCTCCAAGGTCCCTTCTTAACCATTCTGGTTCTGACCCAGCTCCCCAAACATGACAAACCTTCTGCAGTGAACTCAAATGATTCCTTTATTAAGAATGCTGGAAGCCCCGGCAAAAAGTTTCTCTCGCAAGCTAACAAGTCTGTCTGCCTGGAAGATGAAGAGTTGCCTGCCACACCTATTCATCTCTGCCCCCGGCCTTTTATCCCCAGAGCTAGGGTGGGGCCTCATTAGCAGCGGTGACTCTTCCGTCCCAAGGACCGGCCCATAGATTTCCACTGCTCTCCTCTCCTCTGCCTTCTGTGTATCCTCGCGTCAGGCACTGGACCCAGCTGTTCCTCCTCTTCCTCATCAGCCACCTCCAGACCTGGGGGCTGTTGACTCTCCATCTGAGGACTGACGGACGGCCCAGGCTCCGCCTCTCTCTCTCTATCTCTGCCAGCTCCGTTACCTCTTCCCCCTCGCAGCTCTCAGGTTGCCTTGATGCTGATCCTGACTCCCACGCCTCCTCCTCCTCCTCCTCTGATTCGGCTGCTGGAGGGGCCGGTGGCCAATAGGCCACAACACTTCTGTTATCCGTGTCTCAATAAAAGCCTTGGTGGCGCAGCAGACTAAAGCACTGTTAAGTAACACCAGGTGCCTGCAATTATTGCAAGTTCAAATCTCACCAGGCTCAAGGTTGACTCAGCCTTCCATCCTTTCGAGGTAGGTAAAATGAGGACCCGGTTTGTGGGGGCAATAAGCTGACTTTGTATAAAAAAGAACACCGCTTAGGGGGGGCCAAAAGCCCTACTAAGCAGGTATATACAAAAGTATGAAGGCTATTGCTTAACACATTGTAAGCCGCCCTGAGTCTCCGGAGAAGGGCGGCATATAAATCGAACCAATAGATAAATAAATGCAGAAAATCATTAAAACTAACATAAACTGAAACTTGAGAACAATTTCCCTCTGTAAAAAATAACTAATAGGCACCTGGTAGATGATTCACCTCTGCTTCTTTTCCCAGTGGAAATATGAGGTTCAAAAAAGACTTTCAAGTAAGCATTTTAAAGTCAACCCATTTGAAGTGCCTCAATAGTTTAGGAAGTTTAAGGAGGGATACAGGTGAGGGGGAAGATTCATTTTTTAGCTTACAATAAGTTTGCATTTGGGCCAAAATTGAATAAAAATAGCCATTGCAGACTCTTTTAAGATTCATCCTGCCAAGGTATCAGCCGGATACCTTAAGGATTTGACAAGAGATTTTTGAAATCTTCCCCTTGTTCTTCCTTTAAGGCGAAGACACAAAAGACACAAGAGAAGGCTCACGAAACACAACCCTTGTCGTGCAGAGAGCTAATAAAGCCTTTTGCAGAATCAACGCAGAAACTATCTGTAGAAATATAACTATTGGAAAACTTCTTTGAAAAGAACAGGCTGTTATGATCTCATTGCTTTGATTGCCGTTGGTATTTGACGCCCTGATAAATAAATGGGAGTGCAAAATAGAGTGCAAAAGTTGGCTTGAAACTCAACATTAAGAAAACGAAGATCATGGCACTCGGCCCTCTCAATTCACGGCAAATCGATGGGGAAGAAATGGAGGTAGTGACAGATTTTATTTTCCTGGGCTCCAAGATCACCGCAGATAGGAACTGCAGCCAAGAAATTAAGACGCTTCGTTAGCAGCGGTGGCTCTTCCTTCCCCAGGATCGGCCCATAGATTTCCACTGCTCTCCTCTCCTCTGCCTTCTGCACATCCGCACATCAGGCACTAGACTCAGCTGTTCCTCCTCTTCCTCATCAGCCACCTCCAGACCTGGGGGCTGTTGACTCTCCAGCTGAGGGCTGATGGACAGTCCAGGCTCTGTGTTGTAAGTCCGACCCCCGAGGCCGACTTATCGGAGGGAGAAGGCTCCGAACATGAAGGAGAGGAATTGGCCAGGCCTCCCTCTCTAGGACCCTCCTCTCTGGCAATGCCTCAGGTGTCTCCCGAAGGAGAAGAGATTGGCCAGGAGCCAGGTATCTCCTCGCAGTCGGACAGTGACGGAGATAAGTCTTGGCTGGATCCACGCCAGCGTTGGAGAGACAAGCGCACGCAGCAGAAAAGGAGGCGTGCCAGAGATTAAGCTGAGTCACTGGACCACACCCCACAGGGGATAAAAGGGGGTGAGGTGGCCATTCAGACTCTGTGACGGACAAAACTAACTACTAGCGAGTCACATTGTATCTTTGAAACAACGTTATCTGCCTTGGATTTAATACGGACTGGACTTGATCATTCTTGAACTGTGTGTATCTTGTTTGGGTTTATCTGTTGGAGGAACAACCCCTCCCTCTATGAGTAAAGTTCTTGGCAAGCAGCTACTGGGTTGCTGCCAATCGTCTTATCGAAAGAATTTGTTGTCTGCCAGTTTTATTTAACCCCTGGCTATCTGTTTGTGTGCGTGTGTGAGACAGGGACAGAACACTCTGTCTCTGTCTCTCTCTCTCTGCCAGCTCCATTCCCTCTTCCACCTCAGAGCTCTCAGGTTGCCTTGTTGTTGACCCTGACTCCCACGCCTCCTCCACATCTGATTTGGCTGCTGGAGGGACCGGAGACCGACTGGCCACAACACTTTCATGCCTAAAGCTAGAACTCTCAGTCTCCTGGTGATTGATCCAAAGTCACCCAGTTGGCTAATGCAGGACTAGAACTTACAAGGTTCCTAGTAATTGCCTCAAAGTCACACAGTCAACTTTCATGGCTAAAGCGGAACTAGAACTCACATTCAGATGGGTGGGATTTGAAAAGATCACACTGAATAGGTTGACCGGACAGGCCTGAGAGGCAATTCTACACTTTTCTCTCCTTTTACAGTCCCCCAAAAATGTGTGGTAACCACTGCTGGCCATATATTTTTTTCTGCAAGGAAATTCGCTTGCCAGACTACCAGTCTGACCTCAAAAGCATTATTTTGTATCAATTCCCACCCAACCCAGGATCCTGCTAATTAAAAATACCCTCTACTTTTAATGAGATGTTTAGTCTCGTCTCTAATTTGGCCCTCAGCAAGTAGGGAATGCTGCATGGTTTGGGATTTTTAAAGGATTCTGAACGGAAAATTAATTTAGCAGTAGAATTGCAGGCACCAAACATAATTACACAGTTCTCCAGTTGAGGTGAGACTAAAATACTCAGCATGTCCTTACTAATTCGGCTGTTCATCACTATATGGTCTCTGCATGGAATTGTGGGAAGCCACACACCCGTCCTAGAAGAATGAAATATTTTGAGAAATATTAGAAAGGCAGAATATTATATTTCCCCAAAGGGGGAAATGGAGAAACGTGTGTTTTTTTAGAGGTAGAAAGCAAACCCCACATTTTTCTTAATAGCCCACAGCAGATGTCAGCACTTAAGAGATAAAGAGCTTATTGAAAGAAGACAAGTATCTAGGTAGCTCTCTTCATAAGCAAATACCCCCACCCAAGAGCCAAACCAGGACAAAGCCATTAAGCCACAATAGGAATTGCCCAACATCCTTTCAAAACACATCACCCTCAGATACTTCAACCAAACATAGCTCAAACACCTAGGATTTGTACTTTGCCTATAGAGCCAGCTATGACCCCTACATAACCCCTACATGGCCCCATGGGAGTTTGACAACAACCAATAGAATATATGTTCTTGCACAGGAACAGGAAGCTCAAGTGCAAAGTCCAAGAGAAGGTATAAAAACTCTCCACTCTCGACTCCATTTTCTTAGCTGTCCAGAACCCATATGGTGGTTCTGCTTCACCATTAAACCATCTTTCCAATCAGCCTCCATGTTTCCAGTGTCTTTCTCCCAGCTTGGAACTGAACCAAGTGGCTATTTCTTCCCAGAGTCACTTGTGGGAAAACTAATTTTTCTTGTTGTTGTTGGCAAGTTGTTGGAGTTCCCGACACTTTTTAGAGAGCCCCTTTGCACCCAAATATTCACAACAATCTATTTTTCAAGGAGAAAACGTGGATTAGCGAGACTTCAGACTTAGCTCTGCATCGGTAAAACAAACATTTGCACACTCAAATTCCCGGCGCCTTCTCCTTAAATCAAAAATGAGACATCCACTGGGCCAGCAGATAAATTCACCTTTGTGTTTTAAAATCAACGCACGCGGCACATGGCTTTTGAGACACGTTTCATATTAATGGCTCCCCAGCCTTCTCTCTCATTGTTGTTGTTGTTGTTTTAGAGAGACACATGAGCCATCGTGCTGGGAACTTCCCAATTAATATTAATTTGAGGTTGTTTTCCTGCTTTTAATCCCAGCCGGAATAATCAGTAAGAAATGAAATCTATCCTGCATCCTGTTTTCAAAAGCTATACAGGAGGAGAATTATCCTGTCTATTCATCTATGATTTTCCCCCCTGCTTAGGCCACCTGGGGCAGAAGCCTGGGGTTGAGTGTTATCTTGGAACGAGATTCAAAGTAGAGGATCTATCAAATTTTCATCACAAGCCAATTTTCATACTTGGTTGTTCATAAGAAGTTTTGTAATTTAGTCCTAATGAAAAGTAAACAGAGACTCATAGCTAGCTTGGAATGACGCTAAGCTGCTGAGATGCTACTAAACACTCCTCGGGAGCTCTCCCCTAAATTACTTAAAATTTAAAGGTAAAGGTAAAGGTTCCCCTCGCACCTACGTGCTAGTCATTCCCGACTTTAGGGGGCAGTGCTCATCTCTGTTTCAAAGCCGAAGAGCCAGCACTGTCCGAAGACGTCCTGTGGTCATGTGGCTGGCATGACTCAACACCAAAGGCGCACGGAATCCTGTTACCTTCCCACCAAAGGTGGTCCCTATTTGTCTACTTGCATTTTTTTTACATGCTTTCGAACTGCTAGGTTGGCAGAAGCTGGGACACGTAATGGGAGCTCACCCCATTACGCGGCACTAGGGATTCGAACCGCTGAATTGTTGACCTTTCAATCGACAAGCTCAGCGTTGACAATTAACTCTAGGCAGCAAACATCTCCAACACTTCTTCCTCCTCCAGTTTTCCCCAGAACAACAACCTTGTGAGGTGACTTGCAGTGAGAAAGTGTCTGGCCCAAAGTCACCCAGTTTGCTTTCAAACCTAAAGTGGAACTAGAACTCCCAGTCTCCTGGTGATTGATCCAAAGTCACCCAGCCAGCTAAGGCGGAACTAGAACTCATATGTCTCCTGGTGATTGTCCCAAAGTCACCCAGCCAGCTAAGGCGGAACTAGAACTCACAAGTCTCCTGGTGATTGTCCCAAAGTCACCCAGCTTGCTTTCAAGTCTAAAATGGAACTAGAACTCTCAGTAACCTGGTGGTTGATCCAAAGTCACCCAGCTAGTTGTATGGTTGTAAATTGAGGACTACCTGTTGGATTCTCGTCCATGAGGAATGTCTGAACACATTTTTTTAAGGAATGACAAGAGTCTGTAACTGGGTTTGTGTATTGGGCTAGCCCATGATTTGAGTTAATGTTTGTTTATGTTTATGTTTTATTAAATTTATATACCGCCCTACTCCCGAAGGACTCAGGGCGGTGAACAGGCACAGAATAAAATACATAAATACAAAAGTTAGAAACAATTTAAAACCAAATTAAATTATTTAGCCCAAGACAATTAAAAAACCCCATAATTTAAGACAAATTAAAAAAAGTTAATCATGGCTTGTGGGTGACACCCACAATTGGTTGGATTTAGCTGTTAAGTTATGCTAGGTTTACAAATCACGACATCTAGATTTACATATCACACTAAGCCAAAACCCGAAAGTACCACATTAGGGTTTGATGTGATAAGTAAAGCCTTGCTTTGTGATTTGTATACAGGAAAATATTTTAAATTTAGTGGATTTACGTTCCGTTTGACAGAGCACCGTTACGAAGGAAGGGGAGAAAAGCAAGCATGCAAAATGAAACTGGCCACAAAACCGAAAATCTCTTTTTGTCTGCCTCTCCAAATCTGCAAAAATAGGAGAACCGCTAAGTATTTGACAGGTACCAAAATTGAATGTACAGGCTGTGATAATCTGTTCCAATTCTGTTTATACGGCTTATTCAGAAAGTTTGGGTAAACAACAACAACAAAAAAAAAGACCAACAATTACAGCAAACCGCCACACTGAACGAGGTAAAAAAAAAATGCTTTGCTACACAGGTAGTCCTCAAAGTACGACCACAAATGAGCCCCAAATTCATGTTGCTAAGTGAGAAACTTATTAAGTGAGTTTTACGACCTTCCTTGCCACATTTGTTAAGTGAATCGTTGCTGTTGTTAAATTTAGTAACCTGGTTGTTTAGTGAATCTGGCTTCCCTGTTGACGTTGCTGGTCAGAAGGTCGCAAAAGGGAATCGATTGCGTGACCCCGGACACTGCAGCCAGAGATGGTATTCAGATGGTTCGTACAGTGATGGGTAGCCCCCGGTTCGCTCCGGTTCTATAGAACTGGTAGTAAAACTGGTGGGAGGCCTTGCCCACTGACCCTGATGTCATGAAAATGCTTCTGTGCACGTGCAGAAGAGCGGGCGCGCGAGCGAAGACAGCACGTGGGCACGGCCCCGTTGCGAACCGGTAGTAAAGTAAGTAGAACCCACCCCTGGGTTCGTACTGGTTCAAGTGAACCGGTAGCAGAGATCGCAGTGCCCACTCGCCCAGGCTCTATGCTGTCCTATTTAGGCACAGTTTTGAAGCCGGGCGCACACGCGGAAGGTGCGTGCATGAAGCGAGCATGTGCGTGCACGGCGAGCCGGTAGTAACAAAATGTGAACCCCACCGCTGACTGCAACCATCATAAATGTGAGTTGGTTGTCAAGTATCTGTATGTAAATCATATGACCAGGGAAGGAGTCTGCAACCTTCAACACTCAAAGAGCCATTTGGACTCCTTTCCCACAGAAAAGAAAACACCGGGAGCTACAAAACCCTTCCCGTCCCTGACTATTTCTTGAGCGGCCACAAAACTGAGCCTATGTAGTTGAGTTAAATGTTTTGTTTTCTTCTGAAACTTTTCTTTTCTTGGATTTATCCATGGTTGGCCTACCGGGGGTTGAAAAGCTCAATAAATCATGTGTCGGCGGGTGTCACACATTGGCAGTTGTGATGCATATTTTGAGTGACAGGGAGCCACAGCAGAGGGGGTGAAAGAGCCACATGCGGCTCCAGAGCTTCTGGTTGCTGACCCCTGGACCAGGGGGACAATGCAACAGTTGTAGGTGTGAAAAATGGTCCTGAATCACTTTTTCCAGTGTCGTTGTACCTTTGAAACGTCACTAAGCGAACTGTTGAGGACTAACTGGATGTTAGAAAGTGTTTCCTGTGCCTAATGAGTTGTTCTAACAAAGATAAAAGTTCCAGTGTATTGTTACCAGTGGTATCATATTAAAAGAATAACAAAGTTGGGAAGGGACCTTGGAGGTCTTCTCATCCAACCTTCCAATTCTACTCAAGCAGGAAACCCTCTACCATTTCAGACAAATGGCTGTCCAATCTCTTCTTAAAAACCTCCAGTGTTGGAGCATTCACAACTTCTGAACGCAAGTTGTGCTGCTAGTTAATTGTTCTTACTGTCATAAATTTTCTCCTTAGTTCTAGGTTGCTTCTCTCCTTGATGAGTTTCCATCCATTGTTTCTTGTCCTGCCTTCAGGTGTTTTGGAGAATAGCTTGACTCCCTCTTCTTTGGGGCAGCCCCTGAGATATTGGAAGACTGCTATCAAGTCTTTCTTTTCACTAGAGTAGACCATCCCAATTCCTGCAACTTTTCTTCTTAGCTTTCAATCCTAATTTTTTTTTTAATGCAAGCAAATGGGCTTATGCAGAAATAATACAATATACAGCGTCTCTACAGTAGTGGCCAAAATTGTGGAAACCTTTTGGGAAAAGTCTAAAACTAGCTAATAACACCACTTTCTTTCTTTTTTTTAGTAGTACCATAATATTATATATCAATGGAAAGATCATTTAATCAAGCATGCAATGCAATAACTTTTATGAAGGATTTGCCATTAGGATAGCGGTTACAGTATAAAGAAGAAAAGTGAAACGCGTAAGAAAAACAAGATATAAAAAATGATCACCATAGAAAAAACGAGATATACAAAAAGGATCACCATGTCAGTTAATACTTTGTTGGGTAACCTTTAGCCTAAATGACGGCCTTATAATGTCTCCCCATGGAGTGAACCAAGTCTTTTAGTTCTGCAGCTGTTCTAATGTGAAACCAAGATTGAACGATGGCTTCTATTAACTGGGTTTATTGCTGGGTCGCTTCTGACTAACAAATTTCTTTCGTCGGCTCCATAGATTTTCAATTGGGTTAAGGTCTAGGCTATTCCCAGGCCATTCCAGCAGTGGAATAGGGTAATCTTGAAACTCCCTGCCCCACAAAAAACTAGTGTTATTAGCCACATCAAACCAAAAAAATACACTTTTCCCAAAAGGTTTCCACAATTTTGGCCATTACTGTATATATTCTAGAAATTAAGCGGTACTCGTTTCATTAAGTGGTACTCGTAAGTTGAAAAAAAGGAACAACCTATAAGTGAAACATCTGTTTTCTGTATCAAAACGAATTATTCTATTAAAACTATTTCAAACACAGGGCATAAATACTGTATATCCCTTTCAATTTCTGTTGCAGTGGTGAAAGAGAATCTTTCCAATGTCTTGCATTCTCCAAGTCAACCCCAAAGGTCACTCTAAGCAGCCCCGCCCACTTCAAACAGAATATTGTGTGAAAATTTTGGAGTGTGCTGAAATGAGTAAATTGACACTTGAAATTAGGGAACAAGAAGATAAACAATATTATTTGATATGGGATTTATTTTATCAATGGTTAGACAAGAAAGAATGGAAATGAAATTTGAAATATGAAATGAATAAGATAATAAAACATATAAAGGGGGCTTTTTTCCCCCTTATAGAGGACAATTTACTGTTAAATAATTGGTAAATGAGTATAATAATGTAATAAACTCTTAAATAAGAAAATGTTGGATAGAGGATTAAGCGCAAAAGATTTGTAACCGATCAATACACTTTCTGTAATTGTAATGGATGATAATTGTTTTATGTTTTGAATTTTGTTTAAAAATTTAAAAAAATTCCAAAAAAAAAAAAAGAATATTGTGTGAATTTTTCTTCACCCTTCGGATACTTGGAGAAAGAACATTTTGCACAGCCCATTCTTTAATGAACATAAGGTGGAATTTCTGCTGTAGAAGCTGGGAATGTGAAGCCGCCAATGTGGGCATAAGATTCTTTGTACCGATTATATCCATGGCTGGGATGCTTTGGCAGGGTGCCTAGATTGAAGAAGGATCCTTGAGATCCAACAAAATGAAATTCAAGGTACGTAAAAGCAAGATCTGACACTTAACGCGAGAAAAACCACCTGTATACGTACAGACATATACATAAGTATTTGTACATATATACCAGTAGTGGATTTCAAATTTTTTTACTACCGGTTCTGTGGGTGTGGCTTGATGGGTGTGGCGTGACTTGGTGGGTATGGCAGAGGAAGGATACTGTAAAATCTCCATTCCCTCCCCACTCCAGAGGAAGGATACTGCAAAATTGGTTTGATTTATTGTTTATTGGTTTGATTTATATGCCGTCCTTCTCCGGGGACTCAGGGCGGCTTACCATGCGTTAAGCAATAGCCTTCATACTTTTGTATATACCTGCTTAGTAGGCTTTCGGCTCCCCCTAAGCGGTGTTTTTTTTTACACAAAGTCAGCTTATTGCCCCCACAATCCAGGTCCTCATTTTACCTACCTCGAAAGGATGGAAGGCTGAGTCAACCTTGAGCCTGGTGAGATTTGAACTTGCAGTAATTGCAGGCAGCTGGCAGCACTTTAACAGCACTTTAGCCGCTGCGCCACCAAGGCTCATTCCCACCAAATCTCCATTCCCACCCCACTCCAGGGGAAGGATACTGCAAAATCTCCATTCCCTTCCCAATCCAGAGGAAGGTTACTGCAAAATCCCCATTTCTTCCCGATCAGCAGGGACTTGGGAGGCAGAGAATAGATGGGGGCGGGGCCAGTCAGAATTTCTACTACCGGTTCTCCAAACTGCTCAAAATTTCCGCTACCGGTTCTCCAGAACTGGTCAGAACCTGGTCGAAACCCACCTCTGATATATACATATGTACAACATATACAGTTCGATTCTCACTGGCTCAAGGTTGACTCAGCCTTCTGTCCTTCAGAGGTCGGTAAAACAAGAGCCCAGATTGTTGGGAGCAATAGGCTGACTCTGTAAACTGCTTAAAGAGGGCTGTAAATCCCTGTGAAGCGATATGTAAGTCTAAGTGCTTCTACTTCCTTCCTTCTCTCCCTCTCTTTACTTCCTTCCTTCCTTCCTTCCTTCCTTCCTTCCTTCCTTCCTTCCTTCCTTTCTTCCTTCCTTCCTTCCTCCCTCCCTCCCTTGAGCCGGTCAGGTTCGAACTCCTGGCAGTGGGCAGAGTCACCCTGCAATACTGCATTCTAACCACTGCGCCACCACAGCTCAGAATGGACAAGGATTGTGGAGAGATTTCCACATCTGGATTACTGATGTTTCCAGTCCCATAATGATCCAATTTATATTTCACAGGGAAAAGGCGAGTGATAATAAGCGGTAAATAAAACCGCTTATAAATCCTTCCATTCCCCGCTATCCTGTCAGAGCTGAAGAAGCTTCTTGGATGAGAAGCAAAATGTCTTCAAAAGAAAAAAAAAAACAAGGAAGTCTCCTGAAAAAGTTGCCTCCTGAAAAAGCACCTTTGGGATAACCAGGACCTGGATGACGGAGAATCTCCACAGACATTTAAGACAGGTGGATTTCAACTCCCAGAACTCCCCCAGCCAACCTCAGGAACTTCCCCACCATCCTGTCAGAGCTGAAGAAGCTTCTTGGATGAGGAGCGAAACGTCTTCAAAAGAAAAAAACAAGAAAGTCCAGTCGCCTCTTGAAAAAACACCTTTGGGACAACGATGACCTAGATGATGGAGAATCCTACAGATTTTTAGCTATGCAATGGATTTCCAGAGGAAAAAAATTGCAGACTAGAGGAATCATTTCCACCACGCAGGTGACCCTGAGGACACAGATAAACCTCTAAGTGGCCTCAACGACTCTCTCAAAGGATGCAAATGACCAGCTGTCTGCAAGGAGTATCAATCAGTGATGGGTTCCTCCCGGTTCGGTCCGGTTCGGCCGAGCCGGTAGTGGTGACGATATGATGTCACCGAACCGGTTCTCCCCCCCCCCCCCCCCCCCCCCCCCCACCCCCCACCCCGCGTTATTCTTACCTTTTATTTGGCCCACCCCCAATCTATTGCTGCCTCCCGAGTCCCAGCTGATGACTAGAGGGAAAAAACCTGTTTAAACTCTTGCCGCGGGGCTTCAAAGGGCCACCCTACAGCTGATCAGTGTTAAAAGCAAACAAATGAGTCGGGTCGTAACTGCGAGGACCGGTCGTAACTGCAAGGACCTTCCAGAAATGACTCTGACCAGCTAGCCACGCCCACCTAGTCACATGACCTCCAAGCCACACCCACAAAATAAGCCACGCCCACAGAACCGGTAGTAAAAAAAATTAGAACCCACCCCTTGTATCAATCCTTCCATTCCCCACCATCCTGTCAGAACTGAAGAAGCTTCTTGGATGAGAAGCGAAACGTCTTCAAAAGACAAAACAAGAAAGTCCCAAAAAAGCACCTTTGGGACAACCACGGATGCCTGAGAATCTCTACAGAGACAGTAAATAAAATGTTATCACCTATTTTTCCACGGACAACCAAAGTGCTCGTTTCTGAGCAAGGATTTCAAATTAAAAATCGGAAGAGCGGGCTGGCGAGGTAAAACCGAAAAGAACTCAAAGTTCATTTTCTTTTCTCTGCGGGAGTCAGAGGGAGGAACGAAAAGGGAGGGGAGGGAATCTAATATCCATAATCACTAAGGAAAGGTCACCTGAATCTGAAACGGGTGAGGTGACCCTACGAACAAAGAGACAAAGGAGGAAGGGGATCCGGTGCCGTTTCTTTTCAGAGTGCTTTGATGTTCCTCAAAGCAGGGATCCTTCTACAATGAACACAATTAGCTACTTTGTTCCGTTGGATTAGCAACCCATTAAGGTTCATCCATAATTGATCCATGTCTTCTCAACAAGGATGGAACACAGCACTTGCCATCTGACTTCTAGCAATATCAGTTGTCAAGGCACAGTGTTGCCAAGGGATAGAAAACGCAGGAGCGGATTGAGAGGGTTGGAAACAAGATGGACAATAGCGCTATAAAACTCAGCTGCTGTGGTATCCCCTTGTCAATAAATTCGCCTGTAAATAGAGAACGTTTCATTCCATGTTTTCAATGCCTGTATTTCTAGGATATCTCCTTAACATCCCTGATTGAATCTCTAGGATGGCGATAGCGATAGCCCTTAGACTTATATACCGCTTCACAGTGCTTTTACAGCCCTCTCTGAGCGGTTTACAGAGTCAGCCTCTTGCCCCCAACAATCTCGGTCCTCATTTTACCCACCTCGGAAGGGTGGAAGACTGAGTCAACCTTGAGCCTGGTGAGAATCGAACTCTTGGCAATTGGCAGAATTGGCAGAATGAGGGGGATGGAGTGGCTCAGGGGCTAAGATGCTGAGCTTGTCGATTGAAAGGTCGGCAGTTCAGCGGTTTCGAATCCCTAATGGTGCTGCGTAATGGGGTGAGCTCCCATGACTTGTCCCAGCTTCTGCCAACCTAGCAGTTCGAAAGCACATAAAAAATGCAAGTAGAAAAATAGGGACCCCCTTTGGTGGGAAGGGAACAGCGTTCCGTGTGCCTTTGGCATTCAGTCATGCTGCCCACATGACCACGGAGATGTCTTCAGACAGCGCTGGCTCTTTGGCTTTGAAACGGAGATGAGCACCGCCCCCTAGAGTCGGGAATGACTAGCACATATGTGCGAGGGGAACCTTTACCTTTACCTTTATTTTAGAAGATAATATTTCAATAAACACAGATAAAACTAAGCATCAAAATCATTTGATGGTTGTGGTGTACATCATATACAAGACATATTGTATATTTATATTCCTGGCAGTCATCTGGTCATTAGCGCTCTTTCTGAGAGTCACTGAGGCCACTTGGAGGTTTATCTGCACCCTCAGGGTCACGTGAATAGTGCAAATGGGTGTGGAACCTTCTTGGAGCTGTTGAAAGCACTGTGTTGTAAACCAGAGATAGGTAGCATCTGCAAGGAATATAAATCCTTCCATCCTCCCCCATTCAGTCAGAACTGAAGAAGCGTCTTGGATGAAAAGTGAAATGTCTTCAAGGAAAACCAAAATCCAGTTGCCTTTGGAAATAGCACCGGTTGTGCCATGCATTTGTGAAGTGGTTGTTTTGTTTCCCCACAACATTGGAGAACAAACCCAGTTGGAACCACCATGACCTGGATGACTGAAAATCTCTATAGACTTCCTTAAACTCAATGCACAGCAAGTTGTCCAAGATGCCAAGCTCTTCTTATGAGGTCAAATATAGAATCCTTTCAGACCAAATGAATTCAGAAGAAGAGTTTGGTGCATCACAAAAGCGGAGTGGAGCTCTCGTCTCACAATCAAGAGGCCGTGAGTTCTATCCTAGGTAGAGGCAGATATTTCTCTCTCTGGGCACAATGAGAATATATCTGCTGAACAAAACTCTGCATTGGCAACAGGAAGAGCATCCGGACATTAAAACACTCTGCTAGCTCCGTTCAGTTGCCCAGACTCCACCCCGCAAGGGATTACGGGGTTGTTAAAAGACGATGATGATGATGATGATGTTTGGTGCATCACCACAGAGACACTTTCCTCTCTGCAGTACAGAATAATTAATAAAACCTCTATCTGGTTGAAAGATATCCATAGTGAGATAAATTCTCTTTCAAACTGAAATCAACACCAGATGGCCTCAGGGACCCCTGAAGAGAATTCTTGGCAGCAATAGAGAAATAGCTTGCCATTGACTTCTTCTCAAATATATCATTCTTTCCTAGTCTGGTCTGGACCTACAAACTTAGGACATCTGGCGGTTTCCTATCTAGGTACTGATCACATCTGTCCCTTCTTAACCTCTGAGCCCAGAAGAAGTCAGCCAGATGTTACTATCTGTCAAGCCAACCCAAAGCTATAGTCACCACCAGAATGAAATAGCTACTATCTCCTTTGTGGATTTGCGCACTCCGTGATGTGAAAAGAATAGCATTCTCTGCAGAAGTGGTATTCAGCCGGTTCGGACCAGTTCATGTGACCTGCAGGCCAGCCCATCCGCCTGGGCACAATGCCATCCTACATCACTGTGGATTTGACGCGGCATGCATGCGTGGACAGCGCGCACGAGCAAATTACCATGTTGTTTGATGTCGCACGCATGCTGATTCTCTGATTTTGGTTCTTGTTCTGACTGGCTTTTCCTTAGATCTACAGTGAAAATGTTCCAAAATGTGTTTTCTTTCAATTCCATTAACCATATAATAGAGTTTGAATGGATGTGCTCAACAAACACGTATTGATCAAAGCAGCTTCTGCTAACATGGCCGCGTCTGTTAATTCCCTTTTTCTCTACATTCAAGGTGATTTAGTCTGACATCCAGCGATATTTCTGCTGGCATTTACTGCTTTGTGAAAGGGACAATAATCTCGTGGTCTCTTCTTTCTTCACTTGTTTTTTTTTCTTTTTACAGTTTTTTATTAGGTTATAATATAAAAGACATAAATACAAAATAAAATGGAATGGAATGGAATGGAGTAGAGTAGAGTAGAGTAGAGTAGAGTAGAGTAGAGTAGAGTAGAGTAGAGTAGAGTAGAGTAGAGTAGAGTAGAGTAGAAAAGGAAAGGAAAGGAAAGGAAAGGAAAGAAAGGAAAGGAAAGAAAAGAAAAGAAAAGAAAAAGAAAAGAAAAGAAAAAGAAAAGAAAAGAAAGAAAAGAAAAGAAAAGAAAAGAAAAGAAAAGAAAAGAAAAGGAGACAACCCTGACCCTGATGGTTGAGAATCTCCATAGATCAGGGGTATCAAACTCGTGGCCCATGGACCGGATGTGTCACATGTTGGTCACGCCTACACTCAGTTTAGCGAAGGGGGGGGGAAATCGTGATACATCACGTGATGACACCATGACAACACGGGTTTGACATCCCTGCCCTAGTTAATCAGCCAAGATAGCTTGGACTCTAGGAAAAGAGTTGCCGAAAGCTGCCACAGAGATGTTGAAGGACATTGTCCAGGAGGCAGAGTTCCTTCCTCATATTCAAAGAAAATTGGCATCAAATGAATATTATTAGAAACAATATCTTGAGCCTGAGATCAGCTGAAAGGGAAATGAATTATGTTGACATCGACTTCAGCTTCTTATTTAATTAGTAAAGGTAAAGTTCCCCTCGCACATATGTGCTGTCATCTTCCTGACTCTAGGGGGTGGTGCTCATCTCCGTTTCAAAGCCGGAGAGCCAGAGCTGTCCGAAGATGTATCCGTGGTCATGTGGTCAGCATGACTCAATATCAAAGGCGCACGGAACGCTATTACCTTCCCACCAAAGGTGGTCCCTATTTTTCTAATTGCATTTTTTAACGTGCTTTCAAACTGCTAGGTTGGCAGAAGCTGGGACAAGTCACGGGAGCTCACCCCATTACACGGCACTAGGGATTCGAACCGCTGAACTGCCGACCTTTCGATCAACAAGATCAGCGTCTTAGAAGATGCTGAAGAAAGAAGATTTACCTACTATAGAAGAATGGACATTAAAAGTATCGAACTAGCAGAAATGGCGAAAATCTCAGCATATTTGACAGACCAATCACAAGAAAGATATATTGTGGACTGGAGAAGATGGATTGATTATATTCAAAACAAATATGGGACTAAAAAGTTTCAAATAGTATATGAATGAATATTTGGATTTAAGAAGATATGTTACTACCTAGCTATGTAAACAGGGAGTTAAAGTGAAAAAGGGATGAAAAGAGTTTATAGATAGTTAGCATATGTTAGATTAAGATTGCTAAATGAAATACTGTGTATTTTGCTCTGGGAAATTGGGGGGGGGAGGAGAAGGGGGAGGGGAGGGAGGGGTAATGGGGAGGGAGGTGGGGCTGGTTAAAATGTTTGTAAAAACTTTTCAATAAAAAAAAAGATCAGCGTCTTAGCCACTGAGCCACCGCGTCCCTTTTATTTCATTAGTAGAACTCCCTAAACTTCAGTAAAAAATCAATCAAGGCGATGAAACAGATTGAAAAATTAAAGAATCCAGGAATGCGTGTGGAGATCGGTACATGTGGTACAAGGAATCTGTGCAAGAAGCAAGAACGAAGGTATTTGGCTTAACAGTATTTACCTTACACAATGCTCTAACAACTGTAACCCACAAATTCCTATTGATTTTAGGCAGGTGGCGTGTTTTTGACGCGGCTCAGAATCTGAGCCACGGTGACCTTTGTAAGAATTCATCACAAACCCTGAGCTAAGCTGTGGCACTGAGTAGGAAGCTAACTAGAGTGGGCACCTCCGTGATTCGTTTTGAGATGCGGCTCTTCGGTAAAGAGGTCAATTCAATCACTCACAAAAGCCCATGCATTATTCAGGACCAAGACTCCCCACTAGACAGTCACGTAATTCCTTCATTTCAAGGAATCAATCAAGAAAAGGGATGCTAAATTGCCCCAACTGAGAAAAATTACAAGGTCTGTATTTTGTGTGTTTCCTTCTTTGGAACTTCATCTGAGATGTTTATCCAAAACAAAAGATTTAATAATAATAATAATAATAATATTAAGGGAAAGTTTGCAGGGTTGTGATTTCTTGAAGCTTGTTCTCGGATCCGCTGGGAGATGTTTTCTTCTGATTCTTTTTCCAGATACACGAATCCTTACAGGCTCGTTGTAATGCTTGAAGGAGAGAAAGTGGAAACAGGCACGCTTGGTAAGTGATTGGGATTGGCTGAAAATAGTGGAAGAAGTGGGTAGGAGAGGTTGAATGTCCGCTGTCCGCTTGGTCATAAAAATAGTTTAGGAGAGACATCATAGCATTGTTCCAATATCTAAACGGCTGCCACAAAGAAGACCGAGTCAAGCTATTCTCCAAAGCACCTGAGGGCAGGACAAGAAGCAACGGATGGAAACTCATCAAGGTGAGAAGCAACCTAGAACTGAGGAGAATTTTCCTGACAGAACAATGAATCAGTGGAACTGTTAAGGTTCCAAAGAACACATCCAAAGCAATCAAAATCCTGAGGCCTGGTGTTTCCTCAAAGCCTGAGTTTATTAGGAATGTCATATTGGCACAGCTACTGAAAACCTGACTCTGAAGGACTCGAGATTTTCCCCACCCAAATCAAAACCCAGAGTTCCTTCCCCCTCAGGGTCATACGTCCATCACATGGTCCAATCAGGTCACAGTCCCAACTCTGGTGGAACGTCCTTGGCTCCCACAGGAAAGAATGTTATTTTGGCTACACATTCCCCCATCTATCTCTATCTCCTCCCTCATGTTCCCACAGTTCCAACTGGCCTGGCTGGGGCAGCCCTGAAGATGCTCCCAAAATGGCTTCAGGGCTGACAGGAACAGCTTGTCTCCAGAAGTTGTGGGAGCTCCAACACTGGAGGTTTTTAAGAAGAAATTTGTCTGAAATGGTCTAGAGTCTCCTTCTTGAGTAGAGGGTTGGAACAGAAGACCTCCACATTGGTCCCTTCCAAGTCCGTTATTCTTGTTAAATGGCTGGTTCCACTGATAATCTATCAATGTAAAGATTTTAATTGGTTTTAAATGTGGGATTTTAAATTTGGGGGTTTTATAATTGAGCCAATTATTTAATAATTTGAATTATTTTTAAATTTTGTCTCTCTTTGTGCTTTTAATCAGGCTGTGCACCGCCCTGAGTCCTTTGGGAGAAGGGCGGTATAGAAATAAAATTATAAATAAATAAATAAATAAAAAATAATAGAACTGCTTACCACAAAAATCATGGTCCCTAAACCAACATTTCAATCTCCAGTGTTCTAATTTACGAAAACCATCTCCATCAGGAAAAACAAACAAATGAAGTAAGCTTAGAAATATACATACATACATACACACACACACACACACACACACACACACACACACACACACACACATATATATATTATATATATATATATATATTATATTATATATATATATATATATAATATATATATATATATATATTATTCTTAGAGGTTGTCCATCCTTTCTGCAGGCTGAATGAATGGAATTTGATCAGTTTGAGAATCTTTGCTCTAGGGAATAACTTGAATATTTCTGTCCTTCCTCCTTTTGATTGCTGCTGTGGTTACCATGGAGATTTACTCAATAAAAAATCTGTCCTGGTTGGTAGCAATCATAGCCAGAGTCACTGTGGTGAAGTGGGAGAACATGAAGAGCATTGTGCTCTGAAGTGTCCCTGAGAATCTTCTCTTCCCTAAGACGACCATTATGTCCTCCACATTCATGCCTAGAAATATGTGTGTATATTCTGCCTATTTTCAATTATCAGCTGGGGAAGGAGGGAGGGCAGAATGAGATGAAGGAAAGAAGGAATGAAGAAAGAAGGAGGGAGGGGAAAGGAAGGAAGGAAGGAAGGAAAGAGCGAATGAGATGAAGGAAAGAAGGAAAGGGAGAATGAGATAAAGAAAAGAAGGAACAAAGGAAAGAAGGAAAGGGAGAATGAGATGAAGGAAGGAAGGAACAAAGGAAGGAAAGAAGGGAGGGAGGGAGGGGAAAGGAAGGAAGGAAGGAAAGAAGGAAAGAGAGAATGAGATGAAGGAAAGAGGGAATGAAGGAAAGAAGAAAAGGAGAATGAGATGAAGGAAGGAAGGAACAAAAGGAGAAAAGAAGGGAGGGAGGAGGGGAAAGGAAGGAGGGAAAGAGAGAATGAGATGAAGAAAAGAAGGAAAGAAAGGGGGAGGGAAAGGAAGGAAGGAAGGAAGGAAGGAAGGAAGGAAGGAAGGAAGGAAGGAAGGAAGGAAGGAAGGATGGATATTGGTCTTAGCTGATAAACCGGACTCATGAACTCTCTTACACTTTGAAATTAAGCAGTGAGTTTCAGGAGGATGGGAACACAGGTTGTCCTCATGTACTGAGTACATACTGTCTCATTAGGGACACTTTGCATTTACAACAGTGGTGAAGCTGAAGTAATATCAGAATCCAAGTCATGTTTTTACTGAACAACCACTTTGCTTAACAAACGAGTTGCCAATCGCAATTCTGGTTGCTAAATGAAGATTACCTGTACTACAAGGGAGAAGTGCTAGATAAGATACCGTAACATTTTCTTAATATTTTTGCTCAGGTCACATGCGCAGAACCTCCCTCGTAATTTTCCTTCCATCAGTTCATGAAAATATCCCTAAAAATCAAATTGCTGTTTATATCATCAAAGAGAGCTGCTGTAACTAGTGGAGAAAAATAGCAATTTTGAATGGGATCCTGGCAAAACAGAAGGAAATTGTAGGATCATGAACAGCACTTCTGCAAATGATCCTTCGGTGGAGAGAGAGAGAGATGATGATAGATAGATAGATAGATAGATAGATAGATAGATAGATAGATAGATAGATGATAGAGAGAGACAGACAGACAGACAGATGATGAGTGAGAGAGAGAGATATAGATAGATAGATAGATAGATAGATAGATAGATAGATAGATAGATAGATAGATAGATAGATAGATAGATAGATACCGGGAGAGAGAGAGAGATACCAGGAGAGAAAGAGAGAGAGAGAGACCGGAGAGAGAGAGAGAGTAGATATATATATATAGAGAGAGAGAGAGACAGAGAGAGACAGAGAGGGAGAAAGGTAGACAGACAGACAGACAGATAACAGAGGTAGGTAGGTAGGTAGGTAGGTAGGTAGGTAGGTAGGTAGGTAGGTAGGTAGATAGATAGATAGATAGATAGATAGATAGATAGATAGATAGATAGATAGATAGACAGACAGATAGATAGAATTCTTTATTGGCCAAGTGTGATTGGACCCATAAGGAAATTGTCTCCGGTGCATATGCTCTCCATGTACATTAAAAAATACATTCATCAAGAATCATAAGATACAACACTTAGTGATAGTCATAGTAGACTAAATAAACAATCAAATCATACTGGGAAACTAAATAAAACAATATAAATCATAAAGACACAAGCAACAAGGTTATAGTCATAAGTGGGAGGAGATGGGTGATAGGAACGATGAGAAGACTAATAGTAGTGCAGACTTGGTGAATAGTTTGACAGTGTTGTAAGAATGAGTTGTTTAGCGGAGTGAGTGGCGTTCGGGAAAAAAACTGTTCTTGTGTCTAGTTGTTCTGATGTGCAGTGCTCTATAGCGTCGTTTTGAGGGTAGATGTTGAAACAGTTTATGTCCAGGATGTGAGGGGTCTGTAGATATATAATGGATGTACAATAACAGGAGTCTTTTTTCTCTAACATTTAATTTAATGTTTAGTTTGTTGTCAGAAAGAGAGTATTCCCATTGCTGACTCTATTATCATATGACCTCTGAACACATCTGTCTGTCTATCTGTCTGTCTGTCTGTCTGTATTCTTGCTGCCATACCAAGAGCCAAGCATTTGCAAACTTTTCACTCCTGTGAGTTGTTTATTTTTCCTTTTCTTTCTTCCTGGCAGCTGGACAAAATGCCAAAAGTTGGGCTCAGAACTATTACTATTTCTCCTACTCCCCGTGCTTTAAAAAAAAAAAAAAAAAAGGAAGCTATGAGTCTTCTTTAAAACGAACTCCGCTGTAAGCTACATATCATGCAATTCGCCAGTCCACAAATCAGTTTTTAATTAAATATCCAACTCTAAAAATACTCATTGGCTCACGGATGTGGTTGAAGCATAGTAAACATCGCAGTCGTTCTTAGAAAGATGCCACGGTCTGACCACCAATGACCAACATTATTCAATGTTTAAAACAGGAATCAGGTTAATACAGATACGCAAAATAGTCAAATGCATTTTGGATGTTCTCAGGGGTGGGCTGCTCGGGGTTCACAGGGGTTAGGGGAGAACCTCTAGCTAAGATTCTGTGCAGTTCGGAGAACCCCCAAATCCCACTCCTGGCTGGCCCCTCCCATCCTGCCCCTCCCCTCCCCGGAGTCCCCACGCAGCCCGTTTTTGGATGCAGGTAAGTGCAGGGCGTACACGGAGGCTCAGGGAGGGCAAAAAACGGGTCTACCGAAAGTTCAGGAAGGCAGGAAACGGGCCCGTTTCTGGCCTCCAGAGGGCCTCTGGAGCCTGGGGAGGTCATTTTCGCCCCCCTGTAGGCTCAAGGAAAGCCTACAGAGCCTGGGGAGGGCAAAAATGCCCCCCACTATGGTGCAGGAGGCTGACTAGGCCACGCCCACCATGCCCACGCCCACCCAGCAACCAGGCAGAGAACCCCTTGCTAAAATTTTTGAAGCCCGCCCCTGGATGTTCTGATACTAGCAGGCCAGAAGACTTATTAGCTGGAAATAAAGAGAAAGAGAAGAGAGAGATCTATACATACAATGAAATATTGATACTTTCCAATTTTTTACTTCAGATTTCTAGCCTTGTCATACTTTCTACATAAGAGAAGAAACTGAAAAAGGAGGACGAGTGAGGGATATTTTGTCTCTTTTTTTTTTCTAACGTTCACTTCTTGCACTGACTCGCACACATCAGCTGCTTGAAATCCGAAAAGGAGATAATCTCACCTGCCTTCATCTTATCTCCATCCAAGCTCATCCTCCTTATCTCCCCATGCAATGTATACACTGATTGATGGAATAAAGTCAAATGACTAGCATTTTGGGAAGAAAAAAAGTAGCATTGTAGAACCAAGGTTTCCAAACCAACGTAGTATCTCAAATATTTTTTCTCTCCTGTTCCTCCAACGGCCATTCAACATTAAAAAGAATAGAATAGAATAGAATAGAATAGAATAGAATAGAATAGAATAGAATAGAATAGAATAGAATAGAATAGAATAGAATTTTTTATTGGCTAAGTGTGATTGGACACACAAGGAATTTGTCTTGGTGCATATGCTCTCAGTGTACATAAAAGTAAAGATACATTCCTCAAGAATCATAAGGTACAACACTTAATGATAGTCATAGGGTACAAATAAGCAATCAGGAAACAATATAACTACTGGTTCACCCTAACCATCCCAAACCGGCTGAATCCCATCACTGCTTATACCTGATTTCTTCCTTTCTAATCTTTACATTCATTTCCTATCTTCTGATCATAACTGACACAGCAGAGTAGCTGGAGTTTCCACAAAAGTAATTCAACCCGTTCATTGGCATCCTTCAGTCTCAAGAGACTATGGTATCGTGCTCTGGAAAGAGGTCCTAAAACAGCATCTGGTGTGACTAAAAAGGCCGATTTGAGAACGGCCATCCGTTCCACACTGAGGGCAGATACATTCGGTCCCCTGCCCAGCCCCCAGATTTCGCTGGTTCCGGGACTGCCTCTTTGCCTCAGCCTGCCGAACAAGTGTCTCTTCGAATCGGAGAAGGCCATGCTGCGTCTTTGGCCTCCAAGCTGAACGATCGGAGGTCAAGGTTTCCCAGTTGTTAATGTCCATTCCCAGGGCCTTTAGGTCCCTCTTGTAGATATCCTTATATCACAGCTGTGGTCTCCCTCTGAGGCTCTTTCCCTGCACTAGTTCTCCACACAGGAGATCTTTCGGAATTCAACCCATCCACCAGGAAAAAATAAAATGGACGCATTAAGAGATGTAGAAGGGGGGGGAGACAAATTAATTTAAAGTTAGATTGGGGTGGGGAATTATTTTAGAAAGGGTTGGGTTGTTGGTTTTTTTTAGAATAAATTGGAAGAAGACAGGAACGGATCCTTCAGTGCGGGTGGAAGAGAACAATTTATTCTAAAGATGAATTTTAAGGATTTGTGAGAGGCACATGTGTGAATGCGTGTGAGAGAGAGACAGAGGGGGCGGCAATGTGTGGGTTTTCGTGTGGGAAGCATTAGATGAGTTTATTTGTAGCGAAGTATAAAATAGAGAGGTCTGGCTTTTGGGGGAAAAAATCTAGGCTTCTTCTAAAAGGGCTTATTTGAGAGTTGAGCCACATATTTCTAAAAGTGCCTTGTCCAAAATGTGAAATGAAGGTAGGTCCTTTGCAAGTGTTACTAAGATCTGTTTCCTCTTCCAAATGATACTTTTTTTTAGAGATGCTCAAGCCACATATACTTTTTTTTTTTTTAATTTGATTTATATGCCGCCCTTCTCCGGAGACTCAGGGCGGCTTACAATGTGCTCAGCAATAGCCTTCATCCTTTTTTGTATATTTATACAAAGTCAGCTTATTGCCCCCACAAACTGGGTCCTCATTTCACCTACCTTAGAAAGGATGGAAGGTTGAGTCAACCTTGAGCCTGGCGAGATTCGAACCTGCAGTAATTGCAGGCAGCTGGTCTTAAGCAGCTTAATAACAGGGTGCCTTAGACCACTGTACTACCAAGGCTCTTGGTAGCTTAGCTTCTTGGCCTGTTCTGGAAAAATACAGAATAGTCTGACTCCAGTCCACTGTTTTCTATAGCTCATAAAATCATCTGCTACAATGTCCTACCTGTCAATGACTACTTCAGCTTCAACCACAACAATACACGGGCACACAATAGATACAAACTTAAAGTAAACCGCTCCAAACTCGATTGCAGAAAATATGACATCAGCAACAGAGTTGTTAATGCCTGGAATGCACTACCAGACTCTGTGGTCTCATCCCCAAACACCCAAAACTTTAACCTTAGGTCTCTAAGGGGCACGCATAAGTGCACCAGCGTGCCTACTGTCCCTGTCCTAATGTTCCCTTTAATTGTATTCATTTTATGTATTCAATTCATGCTTATACTTACATATATTATCTAATATGTACTCGACAAAAATAAAAATAAATATCTCTGCTGGCTTAACCATCAGGTGCAAAAAGTCAGGAACTAGGATAGAGTTCAAAAGTACTGCAAGTTTATTTCCATAGAACAATAGAATTTTATTGGCCAAGTGTGATACACAAGGAATTTGTCTTTGGTGCATATGCTCTCAGTATACATAAAAGAAAAGATACGTCCATCAAGAATCATAAGGTACAACACTTAATGATAGTCATGGGGTACAAATAAGCAATCAGGAAACCATATCAATATAAATAGTAAGGATACAAACAAGAAAGTTACAGTCATTCAGTCATAAGTGGAAGGAGATGAGTGATGGGAACGATGAGAAGATTACTAGTAGTGCAGACTTAGTAAATAGTTTGACTGTGTTGAGGGAATTATTTGTTTAGCAGAGTGATGGCGTTCGGGAAAAAACTGTCCTTGTGTCTAGTTGTTCTGGTGTGCAGTGCTCTATAGTGTCATTTTGAGGGTAGGAGTTGAAACAATTTATGTCCAGGATTCGAGGGGTCTGTAAATATTTTCCCAGCCCTCTTTTTGACTCGTGCAGAATACAGGTCCTCCATGGAAGGCAGGTTGGTAGCCATTGTTTTTTCTGCAGTTCTAATTATCCTCTTAAGTCTGTGTCTGTCTTGCTGGGTTGCAGAACCAAACCAGACAGTTATGGAGGTGCAGATGACAGACTCAATAATTCCTCTGTAGAATGCTACCTAGTCACAAGAATTGGATCTACTAAAAATCGAGGTGAATTGGCGCCAGATAAGCGTCAACGGACCTTTAAGGAGGGATGAATTTAGGTCTCTTACAGCGGCATAGAAAGTTCAAACTGATGATGCGTTTGACTCCACCCTAGGATTCAGCCTGGCCATCTCTCCAGTAGTGGCCAACCTTTTGGGGAAAGTGTATTTTTGAGGTTTGACATGGCTAATAACACCATTTTATTTTTTTTATTTTTTGGAGTTTCAAGATAATCCTCTTCCACTGCTGGAATGGCCTGGGAATAGCCCAGACCTTAACCCAATGTAAAATGTATGGAGCCGAAAAAAAAATCTTGTTAGTCAGAAGCGACCCAGCAATAAAACCCAGTTAATAGAAGCCATCATTCAATCTTGGTTTCACATGATAACAGCTGCAGAACTCAAAGACTTGGTTCCCTTCATGGGAAGATGTTGTAAGGACATAATTCATGCTAAAGGTTACCCAACTAAGGATTAACTGACATGGGGATCATTTTTGTATATCTCGTTTTTTCTACACGTTTCACTTTTCTTCTTTATACTGTAACTGCTATTCTAATAGCAAATCCTTCATAAAAGTTCTTGCATTACATTCTTGATTAAATTATCTTTCCATTGATACTACTCCAAAAAAAAGGTGGTGATATTAGCTAGTTTTAGAAAATATAGTTTCCACAATTTTGGACACTACTGTATATAGCATTACTTAAGCACACACTAAGCATTGCTTTTCGACAATGTCCTACTTTCTCTTTAGAACGACAGTTTGCAGCCTGGAGGATAAAATGCAATCCACATAGCACAGACTTGGAATTGTGTGATGGCCCCCAACACAAGGGAACGTTGATCCGAAGAGTTCACAACCTGCAGAGATTGGTGATGGAAACTCAAATGCTGAAACAGCTTCACTTAAGGACTACCTTATTGCAGCACGATGAAGAAAGAAAGAGAGAGAGAGAGAGAGAGAGAGAGAGAGGAGAGAGAGAGAGAGAGAGAGAGAGAGAGAACGAAGAAAGAAAGAAGAAAGAAGAAAGAAAGAAAGAAAGAGAAGAAAGAAAGAAAGAAAGCTGTTTTGCTTAATTTAAAGGAGGGAGAGTAAATGAGGGAGTGAGGGAAGGGAGGGGAGAGGAGAGGAGGAAGAAAGGAAGGAAGGAAGGAAGAAGAAAGGAAGGAAGGAAGGAAGGAAGGAAGGAAGGAAAGAAAGAAAGGAAAGAAAGGAAAGAAAGAAAGAAAGAAGAAAGAAAGAAAGAAGGAAAGAAGAAAGAAAGAAAGAAAGAAAGAAAGAAAGAAAGAAAGAAAGAAAGAAAGCTATTTTGCTTAATTAAAGGAGGGAGAATAAGGGAGGGAGGGAGGGGAAAGAAAAGAAGGAAGGATGGATGGATGGAAGGAAGGAAGGAAGGAAGGAAGGAAGGAAGGAAGGAAGAAGAACAAGGTGTTTTGCTTAATTTAAAGGAGGGAGAATAAGGGAGGGAGGGAGGGAGAGAGGGGAAAGGAGGGGGAGGAAGGAAGGAAGGAAGAGAAGAGAGAGAGAAAAAAAGCAAGCTATTTTGCTTAATTTAAAGGAGGGAGAGTAAGGGAGGGAGGGAGGAAAAGAAAGAAGGATAGACGGAAGGAATGAGGGAGGGAGGAAATAAGGAAAGAAAGAAAGCTATTTTGCTTAATTTAAAGGAGGGAGAGTACGGGAGGGAGGGAGAGAAGAAAGGAAGGATAGATGGAAGGAAGGAAGGAAGGAAGGAAGGAGGAAGGAAGGAAGGAAGGAAAGAAAGAAAGAAAGAAGAAAGAAGAAAAAAAGAAAGAAAGAAAGAAGAAAGAAAGAAAGAAAGAAAGAAAGAAAGAAAGTGTCTAGCTTCCTGCTGCGTGTCTGGAGACGTCGGAAGGAAAAACGCTGCAAAGGCTTGATAGAAGCCTTTGAAAGAAAAAAGAAAGAAAGCTATTTTGCTTAATTTAAAGAAGGGAGAGTAAGGAAGGGAGGGAAAAAAGGAAGGATAGATGGAAGGAAGAAGGGAGGGAGGGAGGGAGGAAGGAAGGAATGAAAGAAAGAAAGAAACTGGACCCTATTAAACTACTCAGTGAAAACTAAGGGCCAACATCGACTCATAAAATCCATGGTCTGCATTATTTATGTACTGATCCTCAGAGTAGGAGGAAATAAACAAGATGAACTTGAAATCTTATTACAAAAAGGTGAAGATGATTTAATCAGTTTAACAGGGACCTGATGACATGTTTCCTCATAATTGAAATACAGAAGCTGAAGGGTATAACTGGTTAGGGAAGCAGTAGAAAGGAAGGACACACGTTGCTGCACGCTAAAATATCCACAATCGTTGGCAGAAATCCAGAAGAAAGAACCAGATAACATTTCTGGAAGCTTCAAGACTAATAAAAACAAAAACAAATCCATATCGGTGGAGATTCTCAACCACCCAGATTATGGTTGTCCCATGCAAAAGGCAGCTGGCCTCGTGTTGTTTTTGCTTGAAGACTTTTTGCTTCTTCAGAACCAAAGGAGCTTCTTGGATGAGATGTCTTGGATGAGATGTCTTCAAGAAATGTCTTCAAGCAAAACAAAGGAAGGCCAGTTGTCTTTTGAAGAAGCACCTTTGGGACTGAAAATAATACTGTGGTAGGTTTTCCATGACTGGACAACTCATGGAGAAAAGAGCCTTGGTAGTACAGGGGTTTAAGGCACCCTGTTATTAAGCTTATTAAGACCAGCTGCCTGCAATTACTGCAGGGTTCGAATCTCGCCAAGGCTCAAGGTTGACTCAGCCTTCCATCCTTTCTAAGGTAGGTGAAATGAGGACCCAGTTTGTGGGGGCAATAAGCTGACTTTGTATAAATATACAAAAGGATGAAGGCTATTGCTGAGCACATTGTAAGCCGCCCTGAGTCTTCGGAGAAGGGCGGCATATAAATCAAATTAAAAAAAAAAATGTTAATGATGCTTGCCCTCACCAAGCTTCAGAGTTTTCAAAGGAGCTTTAAGGTAGGTAAATTGAGGACCCAGTTTGTGGGGGCAATAAGCTGACTTTGTATAAATATACAAAAGTATGAAGGCTATTACTTAACGCACTGTAAGCCGCCCTGAGTCTCCAGAGAAGGGCGGCATATAAATCAAATTTAAAAACAAAACAAAACAAGAATGATAAGAAACTTTAATGACCCCATCTGAGTTTGTAGGCTGTATTGGTCCATGATAGCTAAAGATCAGCTAAATCCGGGTAACGCTGTTCTGAACTAAACATTTTGTGTGTGTGAAAAGGCATAAACTTTTGTGAGTTGCAGCAGGGGTGAGTTCTACTTAACTTTACTACCGGTTCGCAATGGGGTCGTGCACACTTCGCTCGCGTGCGCATTTTGCTTCTGCACATGCACAGATCGCCGATGACAACATCCGGGGCAGTGGGCAGTTTTACTACCAGTTCTTGCGAACCAGTCTGAACCGGGAGCAACCCACCACTGAGTTGCAGCCCACGTCGTCCGATGCATAGAGTAGCTAGAACGATGTAGGGTTTAAATTGGGATGATGTGACGGCTTAGCTCTGGAAAAGCAGGCTACATATGAGACAGACCACAAAGACAAAACAGAATAAGAGAGTTGGAAGAGACCTTGGAGCAGGGGTGAAATCCAGCAGGTTCTGACAGGTTCTGGAGAACCGGTAGCGGAAATTTTGAGTAGTTCAGAGAACCGGTAGTGGAAATTTTGAGTAGTTTGGAGAACCAGCAAATACCACCTCTGGCTGGTCCCAGAGTGGGGTGGGAATGGAGATTTTGCAATATCCTTCCCCCAGGAGTGGGGTGGGAATGGAGATTTTGCAGTATCCTTCCCCTGCCACCCCCACCAAGCTACGCCCACAGAACCAGTAGTAAAAAAATTCAATTTCACCACTGCCTTGGACGACTTCTAGTCCAATCCCTTGCTCAAGCCAGAGACCCTATACCAGGGATGTCAAACTGACAATCTGAATGACAATCGATAAGTTGCCTGTACAATGTTTTGTGTGTCCACAATGTATTTTCACTTCTTCTGCAAATGGCTATAAACTGAGGTTGTTGACAGCGGGTGAAAGCTGTTGAAATCACGATGGAATTTGTTGAGAGATTCATTTCCAGAGGTCCAGAGGATGAAAAGGCCATCAACGAACTTCAAGCGAAGGAAAGGATTGAGAAATCTGATGTCATTGAATAAATTGTCTTTGTTGGAGAAGATCCCAGCGCTATTGGGAGACAAACTGTGCCAAACAATTTCTGACATGTCTTTCTAACAACTTCCTCCTTCAGAAGGTGGGAAATGAAATGAATGAATTCTGATTAGCAAGCTAATTTCCTGTGGGTTGGATGACATTGAGGTTGACCAAATACACAGTAGACTGAAATTCATAGTCCAAGAATTTTTACCTATGGCTCTTCACCAAATTGGAGGAAGGATTAAGTGTGGGTTGTATGTAGTTTATCCCCGTGTCCTTTAACATTTTTATTAATGATTTCAAGGGGAAAAAATGATAAAAGGAATATCCCCCGATTAGCAAAGGACGCCCAATTGGGTCATTATCTAATATCCTAGGAAACGGAAAAATTAAAAAAAAAAAATCCTAATAAGCTTTAAATTCTGAAGAGCAGAATCCAATTTAATTGAAACAGAGGCAAAGGTATTCAATTATGAAAAATAAATCAAAAGCACAGGCATAGCGAGCGAATTACCTGTCTCGCTAATCCTACATGTGAAAAGGATTTTTTTTTTTTTTTGGAACTGTTGCAAGTCAAACGTTGAACGTGAATGAATCCGCAGTGCGAGGTAGCTGCCAAAAAAGACAAACGCAAGTTTAGGCTGCATCCATAAAAGTGTAATGGCAAATCACAGGATGTATTTCTTCCATTATATGTCCCATCCATTGTAATTCCAATTTGTGCCGAAATTCTGGGAATACTTTAAGAATCGTTCGGACACACCAGAACAGGTGCAAAAAGACACAAAGAACATAACCGAGAAGTAGAAACTTCAGGTTGTAAAGGGAGATTGGAAAAATGGGTATATTTGGCTTTGAGAAGAGAGAACAGAGGGGTAAACATCATGCGCATGCTGGGAACAGGCTCCTGCTGTTCTTCTGCCTTGCTGATGTCAGTCTCCGGAGACTCCGGAGGCAGCAAAGAAATCCCAGATGGCCTTGGCCCCCACTCTGCCTCTGACTCAGAGCCCTCGTCTGAGCCTTCCCCAGACTCCAGGACTGGCCCAAGTTCCTCCCCAACCTCCTCACTGTCTGAATCTGCTGGCCGTTGGCGGGCCACAACATTGCTCCTTTCAATGTTTTATCAGGTTCGCCTAATTCGCCAGTTGCGTCCCTTTCTGGATCGGGACTTGTTAAATACGGTCACTCGTGCCCTCGTCACTTCCCGCCTGGACTACTGGTCTACTGCAATGCTCTCTACATGGGGGTCCCCTTGAAGAGCACCCGGAGGCTCCAGCTGGTCCAGAATGCGGCCGCGTGGGTGGTTATGGGAGCAACGGGGCACTCCCATGTGACCTCCCTCCTGTGCGAGCTGCACTGGCTCCCGGTGGTCTTCCGGGTACGCTTCAAGGTTTTGGTTACCACCTTTAGAGCGCTCCATGGCTTAGGACCGGGGTATTTACGAGGCCGCCTTCTGCCACCAGTAGCCTCTCACCGACCAGTACGCTCCCACAGAGAGGGGCTCCTCAGGGTGCTGTCGGCCAAACAATGTCGACTGGCGGCGCCCAGGGGAAGAGCCTTCTCTGTGGGGGCACCCGCCATCTGGAACGAGCTCCCCCCAGAGATATGGAGGATCCCGGACCTGTGTGCTTTTCGCCGTGCCATCAAAACATTTCTTTTCCAGCAGGCCGGCCTGGCCTAACCTCTCTTTTAAACTTTTTTAAAATTTTAAAATTCTTCAATTTTAAATTTGTCTTATGAATTTGGGGTGTTTTAAATTTTGTTTTCCGGGCCAATTATTTAATTGTATTTTAATGGTTTTTTAACATTTGTATTATATGTATTTTATATGGCTGTTCACCGCCCTGAGTCCTTCGGGAGTAGGGTGGTATACAAATTCAATAAATAATAATTAATTAAATAATAATAATAATAATAATAATAATAATAATAATAATAATAATAATGTTAACACCCGACACATTGCTCATGAACTAAACGCAGACCTCAATCTGGTACCCTTCTCAATCTAGAACTCCCCCCCCCTCTAAAACTCCAGTTCAGAGTTTTACTGACTTTACAATTTGTTCTAGTCTCTGGAGCAAATTCCTGTGGCCGTATGCAAGTCTCCACGTGATGTAACGCCTCTCCTGCGCGAGCTGCACTTGCTCCCGGTGGTCTTCCGAGTGCGCTTCAAGGTTTTGGTTATCACCTTCAGAGCGCTCCATGGCTTAGGACCTGGCTATTTGCGGGACCACCTGCTACCACCAATAGCCTCCCACCGACCAGTACGCTCCCATAGAGAGGGGCTCCTCCAGGTGCCGTCGGCCAAACAATGTCGACTGGCGGCCCCCAGGGGGAGAGCCTTCTCTGTGGGGGCACCTACTATCTGGAACGAGCTCCCCCCGGAGATACGGAGGATCCCGGATCTGCGTACCTTCCGTCGCGCGCTTAAGACTTTCTTATTTCATCAAGCTGGCCTGACCTAAACTTTTCCTCTTTTTAAATGGGAATTTTAAATTTGGTTTTAAATTATTGGGGTTTTAAAATGGTTCAGCCAAATTTATTTAATTTGTTTTATCTCCATTTTAAATTTTGTATTTATATGTTTTATTTTATGGCTATTCACCGCCCTAAGTCCTTCGGGAGTAGGGCGGTATACAAATTCAATAAAATGAAAATGAAATGAAATGCATGGCTTCAAGTATTAAATATGATGCAGAAAATGACCGTCAACATACATATTTCAAACATGAGTCAGTATTTGCTTCTCTTAACATTAAAAAAAAAAAGAAAAATCGGAATGACAAACAAGAGCGCCTCTTCGGTTTAACCCCTGCAGGGTGACGGAATGTCCTGCCTTTCAAAATGTAAATATTGAGTGAGATAATTGAATCTGATAGATCAAAGCTAAAATGAGTCAGCTGGGAGGGGATGAGGGAAGGGTAAATGATGTGTTTTCTCTAAGAATAAAACTGGAATTTAAGAGTGGCAGCAGAGGCAGATGTCCAAAAAGAAAACCACATTTTACAGAAAGGCAATTTTCTCTTTTGATGTGGTCTTCGGCAAATTTGCGGAAAACAACAATGATTTTAGAACACTGTTCTGCGTGCAGTGACTTCATTCTGCAAAGCCTCCATTATGTGGGGAATTCCCAGTGACTCACATGGAGAGAAATAAGCGGTGGGGTACCCCAAGGCTCCATTTTAGGCCCTGTACTCTTCAATACCTTCATAAATGACTTCGAGGAGGGAATAGAAGGGGAATTCAGCAAATTTGCAGATGACACTAAACTGGCAGGAATAGCCAACACCCCAGAAGACACACTCAGGATCCAAAAAGATCTTGACATACTTGAACAATGGGCCCTATTCAACAAAGTGGGTTTTAATGTGGAGAAAAGCAAAATTTTACATTTAGGCAGGTAAAAAAAATCAAAGGTATAAGCAGGGATGGGATTCAGCCGGTTCGGACAGGTTCGGACCAATGTTAATTTTAATCTGGTTCACCGAACTGTTGTTCCAAGGACCGGCTGACCGCAAGGAGTCTCCACGCAGCCCCTTTTGGATGTGAGGTAAGTGGAGGGCCTGCGCGGAGGCTCTGGGAGGGTGAAAAACAGGCCTACTGGAAGTCCGGAAACAAGCCTGTTTCTGGCCTCCGGAGGGCCTCCAGTGCCTGGTAAAGGCCGTTTTCACCCTCCTGGAGGCTCGAGGAAAACCTCTGAAGCCTCGGAGGGCAAAAAACGGACTTACTGGAAGTACCAGAAGTCTGGAAACGGGCCCGTTTCCAGATCTTCCCACTCTTGAAACGACCGAATGAACGAATTGTTTCCTGCAAAAGCTCACTCCCCGTTTGCTCCTCTTTTGTTTCCTATGGGAGGGCCCAATCAACTCCAAGTTGTGGCTTTACTCCCAAGTTGACCCTGCTTTCTTAGTTGTTCTTGTCTTCTGGAAGCTCTGCGCATGTGCACACTGGGAACAGGCTTCAGCTGTTCCTCTGCCTCGCTGCTGTCTACCTCCCTCTCTGCCTCCGATGCAGAGCCCTCGTCCGAGCTTTCCCCAACCCCCAAGACTGGCCCAAGTTCCTCCCCAACCTCCTCACTGTCTGACTCTGGTGCCAGCTTCGCTGGCCGCTGATGGGCCACAACAACTTCAGAATAGCTACAATCAAAATCGGACAGTTCACTATAGTTGGATTCTCCAAACTTGGCAGTTTTGTGGACTTCAACTGAGGCTGAGGAATTCTGGGAGTTGAAGTCCACAAGTCTTATATTTGGAGTTTGGAGAAGATCTCAATGGGCTACAAGATCTCAATGGGAAAAATATAACATTTGCTTATCTATACACTTTTGTTATCGGCAATACAAAACAATCTTTTTTTTTTTCCTGGAACTTTTTTTCACATTCCCTTCTCGCCTTCCACCCTGTGATTTGCTGACGGTCTCTCAGCCAGGTTTTAACACATTCCAGCTTTTTTTTTTTTCCTCTTTCTTTTCGTAATCAGCAAGAATTGCCTAATTATTGTTCTTTGCTAGGCAAATTGTCTAATGGACACTCTTACGGTGTTTCCTGCAAAGAAGCTGTAATTTCCTTTAGAAATGAAACTGTTTTATGTTGGTCTTTGACTGGCATTATAAATAAGAGGAAAAAAGAAAGAAAGTAATTTGCTACAGAAAAATCCATTACCGAAAGAATATAATAAATGGTCATAAAATAAATAAGAATAGCACACCGAAGCTTTGCACTAATGTTTGGCTCGGCAGAGGCGTTTTGCAAGGTGAAATGTAAGGGAAGATTTAACATCCCCTTCAAAATAACAAGCGCAAAAGATAAATCTGGATAAGCTTTTTTTTTTGATAATTTTTATTTTGTTTTCAAAAACACAAACAAAATAAAACATAAAAACATTATCATTCCATACAATTATAGACAGCGTATCAGTCGGTGACATTTTTGTGCTTCTCTTCTCTTCAATTTATCACTAAATATGCTAGTTTATTTCCAAAAGTTTCAACATCCATTTATATCATAATTATTTCCAATTCTTATTCTCTATCCATTGGTAAAATAAATCCCATATCAAATAGTATTGTCTATCTTCCTGCTCTCTTATTTCAAATGTCAGTTTACTCATTTCAGCACATTCCACCATTTTCTTAATAATTTCTTCATCATTAGGTAACTTTTCTCCTTTCCAATTTTTTGCAAATACAATTCTAGCTGCTGTCAAGAGATTCACAATTAAATATAAATCTGGATAAGCTTTGAATCGGGAAATAATTGGGGAGAGCAAAGCAGTTCTTGGGACATCATAAGGACAAGGTGGACAAGAATTTCAGTCTCTTGAGAGCCCCAAAAGTAAAGTCTTGGAAGATAAGGAAACCTATTATTGAAAGAAATATCCATCTGGTTCCATTCCAAGCCAGGAGAAAGGCACTGGAGACAAAATGGAGGCTGGAGGCTGATTGGAAAGAGGATCCATTTATTGATGAAGCAAAACTACTAAGCACGTGTGATTCTGGGCAGCTTACCACATGGGGTTGGGAGTGGAGGGTTTATATACCTTCTCTTGGATTTTGCACTTGAGCTTCCTGTTCCTGTGCAAGAACATGTAATTCTATTGTCTGTTGTAAGGGTTATGTAGGGGTCATAGCTGGCTCTATAGGTTGTCCAAGCTCCCAGGTTTGGTTGAAGTTAGAACTGCTGAGATGATACAAAGAAGGGGCTTGTGTTCTGAAAGGGTGTTGGGCAAGGGTGAAATCCAGCAGGTTCTGGAGAACCAGAACCTATTAGAACCTGCTGGATTTCACCCTTGCTCTTAGTCCTTCTTTTTTCCAGACTAGGCATACCCAATTCCTGCCACCATTGTTCATATGTTTTAGTCTCTTAATCATTTTAGTTGCTCTTCTCTGCACTTTTTCCAAAGTCTCAATATCAGGTTTTATTTTAAAACTCAACCTTCTTTCCAGAAAAGCTCCTTGAAAATTACTTTATTGAGGAAAATCGGCTAATGTGCATTTAGGAGGAGGGGAAAACGATTGCCTTTGCTTCGATATTTATTAAGGCTTAATAAAGTCCACATTTTAAGTAGAGACTCTGAGTGATCCAGAGGTTTAGCAAATATAAGAAGACCAGAATGTCTGTATTGGATCAGAGCAAACAGCCTTTTTAATTAAGAACTCTGTTGCCATAAAAACCGAAATATATATTGGCAGAATCATAAGCAAAGCAAATATAAACTTAATTCCATGAACAACAGTAACTTTCCCAATGAGTTGATGCAAATGTCCCTCCCTAGAATTGAAAATGCTCAAAGAAAACGGAGCTGTTTTCTAATGAGTTCAGATCTTGGTTCGTGTTGCATTATTTAAGTCATTATTGACGTGTTATGGAATCCTTCCAACGTGATGCTCTTTCAGACCTGGGAACAGATTGCTGGCTCATCCCCTTGTTTTGGATATAATGTTTGGCTAATAAGTTAAACAAGCAAAGAAGCTTGTTTTGTAAAGGATTAACATTTCTGTTTCATATCTGTTGGCCTGCCTAATGCTAGTGAGGGGGCAAAAAATCCCACCAAAATAGATAATATCCATTTTTCTAAAGAATAATTTCCAAAAAGCTAATTTGGACAACTTCACGTCAATGCGGTTAGATTTTGGATAATGCTAACGTTCTCCGTATTGCAGCTGTCAGCTGTGAACGTCATGGGCAGGAGTGGGATTCAAAAATGTATCAACCGGTTCTCTGCTGAGTGGGTGTGGCCATGGTGGGTGTGGCCTTCTCGGCTTTCTGCACCACGGGGGGGGGGGGCGTTTTAGCCCTCCCCAAGCTTCGAAGGCTTTCCTCGAGCCTCTGAGAGGGCGAAAATGGCCTCCTCTGGGCTCTGGAGGCCTGCCTGAGGCTGGAAACAGAGCTGTTTCCAGACTTCTGGAACTTCCAGGAGGCCCATTTTTCCCCCTCCCAGAGCCTCCACGCAGGTGCTTCACTTACCTGGGATCCAAAATGGGCTGCGTGGAGAGTCGTGGGAGGGGTGGATGGGGCGGGGCCAGCCAGTTCATGCAACTACCAGTTCGTCGAACCAGATATAAAATTAGCATCTGATTCGCCCGAACCGGTCTGAACCGGCTGAATCCCCACCCCTGGTCATGGGGTTTACTTGTCTTATCTTGAAAATACAATTCTAGTCCTTGACTTACATCCGTTCATTTAGTGACTGTTCAAAGTTACAATGGCCCTGAAAAAAGTGACTTATGATTATTTTTCACACTTAAGACCATTGCAGCATCCCCAGCGATCGAAATTCAGGTCCTTGGCAACCCTGGCTCGTATTTATGATGGTTTATTTATTTATTTTATTTTATATCGAATTTATATACCGCCCTTCTCCCTGAGGACTCAGGGCGGTGTACAGCCAAAGTAAAAACATAAACTACAAACATTGAAATGCAATTAAAAAGATATATATATATATATTTGGCCCCATAATTAAAAGCAATGACAAACCAATTAAAAACATTTTAAAAGGTGTTAGGCCAGCCCTGCTTGCTGAAAAAGAAAAGTTTTAAGGGCACGGCGGAAGGCACCGAGGTCTTGGATTCTCCTTATCTCTGGGGACAGCTGGTTCCATAGGGTAGGTGCCCCCACAGAGAAGGCCCTCCCCCTGGGGGTCACCAGCCTACATTGTTTGGCTGATGGCACCCCGAGGAGGCCCTCTCTGTGGGAGCGCACAGGTCGATGGGAGGCCGTCGGTAGCAGCAGGTGGTCTCGAAGATAACTAAGTCCTATGCCATGGAGCACTTTAAAGGTGATAACCAACACCTTGAAGCGCACCCGGAAGACCACTGGGAGCCAGTGCAGCTCACGCAGGAGAGGTGTTGCACTGTCCCGGGGTCACGTGATCCCCTTTGCGACCTTACAGTTGTTAAGTGTTCCTAACTTAACAACTGCAGTGATTCACTTAACAACGGTGGCAAGAAAGGTTGTAAAATTGGGAGGTGGGGGGGCAAATCTCAGGGAACAACTGTCCTGCTCAGCAATAGACATATTTGTTTCAGTTTGTGGTTCTAAATCGAGAACTAGCTACATTTCCCTTAACAGATGTCCCACTTAACAACAGAAATGTTGGGCTCAATTGTCGAGGGCTACCTGTATTAACTGGTTTTTGAATCTTAGACTAGCCCCCCCTCAGTTCTCCATATTAACAACGCACATACACTACACCAGGGGTATCAAACCCAACGCCCGGGGGCCAGATCTGACCCTTGGGGTGCTTAAATCTGCACCCCACCCCCACGGGGCTGGCCTGGACGTAGCAAAGGACCGGCCCACGGTGCCTCTGGCAGCCAAAATGGCGTGCAGAGGGAGGGCCGTGCGCAGCTCCCGTGCGGTCCGTTTTTGGCCTGGACTGCCTCCTGCAACACTTTGCCAGCCAAAACAGGGTGCAGGGGAGTCGTATGCGGCTTTCCCGTACCCCATTTTGGCCATCAAAATGCTGCAGGAGGCACCCGTCTCGTCTCCCCCTCCCATCCACCCCGGCCGGCCCATGGAGGAGAACTAAAAGAGCCTTGGTGGCGCAGCAGACTAAAATGCTGTTAAGTAGCACCAGCTGCCTGCAATTACTGCAAGTTCAAATCTCAACAGGCTCAAGGTTGACTCAGCCTTCCATCCTTTCGAGGTAGGTAAAATGAGGACCCGGATTGTGGGGGCAATAAGCTGACTTTGTATAAAAAAGAACACCGCTTAGGCAGGGGCCCATAAGCCCTACTAAGCAGGTATATACAAAAGTATGAAGGCTATTGCTCAGCGCATTGTAAGCCGCCCTGAGTCTCCGGAGAAGGGCGGCATATAAATCGAACCAATAAATAAATAAATAAATAAATAAATAAATAAATAAATAAATAAATTACAATGCTTTATCCGACCCTCGAAGAAATCCAGTTTGACACCCTTACACTACACACTCCGAGAGAGAGACAGAAATTCTGGCCCAAAACGTGACGATGAATGTATCTGAAGAAGAACTGGCGGCCTTCTATAAATAAAGAAGGGAATATTAATTAAGAGCAAAACGAGTTTTTGTTTTGTCTGGTGTTCCCTTTCTGGGCTGATCTGCCAAATAATGTCAGGGTCATTCAAGATTGAACAGAAATAACAAACGCACAAACCGTTGCCATCCGTTTCACCCGAGCTAAGACGACAAAATTCATAACCCCGGTTCTCGCATCAAACGGCAGCTTGCACGAGTGAAATCAACAATTAAAAATAGAAGCGTTGCGATCAGCTGTTATAACTCCCGATCCTTCAACGTGAACAAGTTACCAAAAAAGAAAAAAGAAAGGAAAGAAAAGAAAAGACACTCACCCACAAGGGGGAAAAAAAAAATAATGGATCTATTTTATGTGTGGTTATTTAGTGCTCGTCGTCCCTCGCCAGCTGTTTTCTCAGATTTCTGAATAATTTCAAGCATTGTCGACAGATGCTCTAAAGAGCCCAACATAGTTGTTCGAATTTTAAATAACATCATTGGAAACCCACAGTCTCTCTCTTTTTTTTTAACTTCCTAGGAGGAGATCACGAGTCAGAATATTAACTCTTGCCCATTGACAAATTGGCACAAAGTAGACACACACAAAAGAAGGCCCATGAGCCCCATATTTCCAGCTGTATTTATTAATAAAGGTAAAGGTTCCCCTCGCACATATGTGCTAGTTGTTCCCGACTCTAGGGGGCAGTGCTCATCTCCGTTTCAAAGCCGAAGAGCCAGCGCTGTCCGAAGACGTCTCCGTGGTCATTTGGCCGGCATGACTCAACGCCAAAGGTGCACGGAACGCTGTTCCCTTCCCACCAAAGGTGAGGGGGGGGCAGGGATTTTTGCTACCGGTTCTCCGAACCATCTGCCGCCATCGCTACCGAATCAGGCGATCCGGTCCGAACCAGGAGCATTTCACCCCTGTGTAAGACTTACGGTAGTGCTATTGCTATTTATGTTCTCTTCTTCCTGGGCTTATTAGTAGCCCTCCGAGCTGCTGTTTATAAGATAAACTACTAACTACATCTGTTGTTTCTGTCTAGAAACAACCGTTGTTTCTGTTCCTTCCTCAGCCTCCTCCCAATCTCTCACAGGTGGGTGGTCTGTTATAAAGAATAGGTATGGAGTGGAAAAGAGTTTGAATGTCATTTATATATATAAAGAGCCACTTCCTGAAACACAGCCATCTTTAAAGCTGCAACTTAGCTTTAGCGCAGAGAAGAAATGCTCAAGAAACCTTCTGAAGAACACAAAGGTGCTTTTTCCAAGAGGCAACTGGACTTCCTGGTTTTTCTTTGAAGGCATTTCGCGTCTCTTCCAAGAAGCTTCTTCAGCTTCTTGGATGAGTGGAAGAAGCTTCTTGGAGGAGACGCAAAATGTCTTCGAAAGAAAAACAAGAAAGTCCACCTTTGGGACAACCATGACCTGGATCAGCGCTGACCAACTGGTGGTCCATGGACCACTGGTGGTCCACGAGAAAATTTTGGTGCTCCACAAAAAAATTATTTGTGTTTTTTATATTGCACTAAATCAGGAGTCCTCAAAGTACGGCCAATGGGCCGGATACATGCAACGAATGTTTGTGTTGCTGCAGAGAATCTCCCCCTTTGGGGTCTTTTTGTGTGGGTCAGAGTGGGGCAGAAATTCTGACTCGGGGTCTGCTTCAGCCTCCTGGTGTGGGGCTTTGGGCGAAGGCTGGAGAGAAGCATCACTGGTGGCGAAAAGCCGGAGGGCCTCGTTCCAGTGGGACTGCATCATGGCCTGGAACTGGCTGACCATCTCAGCCCACTGAGTCTCCAGGCACCAGTACCTGATCTTGCACTACCTCAGGTCTTCCCTCTGTTTGGAAAGCCTATGCTCCTAGTCCTCAGTGAGGTGCTTCTACTGAGCCTCCTTCTCGGTCAGATCCAATTTGAACTGAGCTGTTTTTCCAACTCTTTCTCTTTCCTTAGCTCCAACAACTGCTTCTTGTTGGGGCCCTAAGGAGCCCGGGCGGGTAGGCGAGGAGTGGCTGGGAGGGGAGGGGTGAGTATGTCCTTCTTCTCTTCTTCTCCTTCTTCTTCTCTCCTCCTCCTCCTCCTCCTCTTCCTCCTCTTCTTCTTCTTCTTCTTCTTCTTCTTCTTCTTCTTCTTCTTCTTCTTCTTCTTCTTCTTCTTCTTCTCTTCTCCCCCTTCTCCTCCTCTTCTCCTCCTCCTCCTCTTCTTCTTCTTCTCCTCCTTCTTTCTCCTTCTTCTCTTCCTCTCCTTCTCCTCTTCCTCTTTCTCTTCCTCTTCTTCTTCTCCCCCTTCTCCTCCTCTCTCCTCCTCCTCCTCTTCTTCTTCTTCTCCTCCTTCTTTCTCCTTCTTCTCTTCTTCTCCTTCTCCTCTTCCTCTTTCTCTTCCTCTTCTTCTTCTTCTCCCCCTCCTCCTCCTCCTCTTCTCCTCCTCCTCCTTCTTTCTCCTTCTCCTTCTCTTCCTCTTCCTCTTCTTCCTCTACTTCTCCTCCTCCTTCTCCTGCTCCTCCTCTTTCTCTTGGATAGATTTACTCAAACATAGCTGCAGTTCGCTAAAGACCTCCCAACTCAATCCTCAGGTTGTTGAACTCTGCCTTTTAGAGCTGTTCTCTTTGGAAGCCTGCCACGTAGCACTCATGAAGACAAATTTCCTTTTGACCAGCCAGCTGGGACAGATTGAGACCATTCCCTTATCAATGATAAGAAATTGCTATCTCCCTCCCTTCTTCCCTTCAATTATTCAGGCAAACCCCCCACACTTAGATTGGCTACCTGCTGGCAGGTATTGTGGAGGAGGTCTATTAATCATGAAGTGTCTATGGGCCTCTTCTTTCAAGAAAGGAGCATGTGCCCAAAATAGAACACACACATACACACAATTATCCTGAATAAATGACCATTTGCTGCTTCCAAATGTCACCACTTCTGCCAAACAAATGAGTCCCCCATCAGTTTGCTTAGATTGTACATCATAAGCCATGAAACAGTCCTGTGTCGTACCTTTATGGACTCTAAAGAACGAGGGAGTTTTAAATAAAACTGTAGTAAAATCCCAGTTTTGTAGACCAGTAGATGTGCATTGGGGATGCGGTGGCTCAGGGGCTAAGACACTGAGCTTGTCGATCGAAGGGTCGGCAGTTCAGCGGTTCGAATCCCTAGTGCCACGTAACGGGGTGAGCTCCCGTGACTTGTCCCAGCTTCTGCCAACCTAGCAGTTCGAAAGCAGGTAAAAAATGCAAGTAGAAAAATAGGGACCACCTTTGGTGGGAAGTAAGAGTGCTCCGTGCGCCTTTGGCATTTAGTCATGCTGGCCACATGACCACGGAGACGTCATGTGCAAATATGATCAATCACGCCCTGGGCATCAGTCATTGCCATCTTCTAAAAAATAAACAGCAACATTGGGTGACATTCTACGTAACCTAATAGCGTTCATTGGCTATTTTTGAAAAACTCCAGTCTGGAGTCACTGCTAAATGAGGAACTGTTAGCTCGGGCTGCAAATCGGTACAAAATTAACAATTTTCAAACTTTTCCCATCAGTCGCAAGTGATGAGCGCCTGTAGCAGGGGTGGGTTCTACTTACCTTTACTACCGGTTCACAACGGGGCCGCGCACATGCACAGAAGGTTCCTGATGACGTCGGGGTCGGTGGGCGGAGCCTCCCGCCGGTTTTACTCCCGGTTCTTGGGAACCGGTCTGAACCGGGGGCAACCCACCACAGCTGTAGGTAAATACCTGTAGGTATTTTAGCATGTCTACTCTGTCAAAAGCAAACCGGAGGAGGCTAGTCGATGCTTTGTAAAACAATCAGCGATGATGGTGTTCGGTCAATGCCTAAAGAAAAGAGGTTATGAGACGAGGAGATTTGCAAAAAAAAGAATAGACAAAGGGATTAAATTAAGCTGTGTGTCCAAATTGCGTGTTAAATATTTGCCCAGCTCTTGATCCAAAGTACACAATGCCGAGTGTTAATCCCTCCGTTCTGCATCGCCTACCCCTTCCTCTCACGTTCTCTCTGATACTGCCCCGATGGTGCTGTGGAAGATGGTCTGTGTTGCTCTCCACAAGGACTGTTACAGATAAACCAAGCCCCTCTTTGCTGGGGTCGAAAAGGCCACGGGAGAAGAGCAGATCTACATTAAAATCTTTTGGCCAATTATTTGATCAGATTAAGCTCCTGTACCTCCCTCCTCTTTCTCTTCCTCCTCCCTTTCTTTCTTTCTTATCCGGTTCTCCTGCTGGTTGTCGCTCTTCTCATTGAGAGAAAAGAGATTGTAATCCTCCGAGGAAAGAAATTGAAGTTTCTTTTCCTCTCTGATCCTGCAGGGAAGATAAATGTGCTTGCGAGCAGGAGAATTCCAAAATTAGGGGAATGTCTGTGAGCAGATGAGGGATGTCCTGCATTCAGCCGGTTTTTGCACTTAAACACACGAGATCGAAAAGAATAAGGGGGAAAAATGTCTCTGTTGACTAATTGTTGGAGAATGCTTAAGATAAAGCTTAGAGCCATGATGGCAAACCTATGACACGTGTGGCCAAAATGGCATGCAAAGCCATGCTGCCCAGCACGCGCAGCCTTGCCTGTTTGTCTTCTGGGTTTCTGGTGTGTATGTGCATGCGACGATCAGCTGTCCTTCACACGCACGGCAATGCCGAAAACCAGTGTGCACATGTGCGCTGGCCAGCTGATTGTAGGGTGTGCATGCGTGCCAGAACCTGGAAGTACAGCTTTTCCGGAGCGTGATCCCTTCACACATGCGGCAGTGCCGAAAACCAGCTGCACATGCACACAGCCATCTGATCATCGAGCACGCATACGTGCTAGAACCCAGAAGATCAGCTTTTCTGGAGAGCGATCCCTTCACGCGTGTAGTCCTGAAAACTGGCCTGCGCATGTGCACTGGCCAGCTGATCGTTGGGCATACCTGCACACTGGAACCTGGAAGTTCAGCTTTTCCAGAGCACGATCCCTTCATGTGCGCGGCAGTGCAAAAGAACGGCTGCACATGCACGCCAGCCAGCTGATTGTCAGGCACGCATGTGTGCCAGAACCCAGAAGTTCGGCTTTTCTGGATCATGATCCCTTCATGCATGTGGCAGTGCCAGAAACTGGCCTATGCATGCACGCCGGCCAGCTGATTGTCGGGTATGCATGCACATTGGAATCCGGAGGTTCAGCTTTTCCGGAGCACGATCCCTTCATGCATGCAGCAGTGCCAAAAACCAGCCTGCGCATACACGCCGGCCAGCTGATCGTCAGGCACACATGTGCGCCAGAACCCAGAACTTCGGCTTTTCCAGATCATGATCCTTCATGCATGCAGCAATGCCAAAAACCAGCTTGTGCATGCACACCAGCCAGCTATCGTCGGGCATGTATGCACGCTAAAACCTGGAAGTTCACCTTTTCTGGAGAGCAATCCCTTTGTGCACGCGGCAGTGCCAAAAACCAGCTGTGCATGCACGCCAGCCAGCTGATCATTGAGCACGCATGCATGCTAGAACTTGGAAGTTCAGCTGTTCTGGAAAGCGATCCCTTCGCGTGTGCAACAGTGCCAAAAACTGGCCTGCGCATGTGCACCAACCAGCTGATCGTTGGGCACGCCTGCGCACTGGAATCCGGAAGTTCAGCTTTTTCAGAGCACGATCCCTTCGTGTGCGCAGTAGTGCCAAAAACCGGCTGCACATGTGCACCGGCCAGCTGATCATCGAGCATGCATGCATGCTAAAACCTGGAAGTTTGGCTTTTCTGGAGAGCGATCCCTCCGCGCATGCAGCAGTGCCAAAAACTCAGCTGATCATTGGGCATGCATGCATGCAGGAACCCAAAAGTTCGGCTTTTCCGGAGAGCGATCCCTTCGCGCACGCAGTAGTGCCGAAAACCAGCATGCGCACCAGCCAGCTGATCGTCGGGCACACATGCAAGCTAGAATCCGGAAGTTTGGCTTTTCCAGAGCGCGACCCCGACGAGCGCGTGCATGTGACATTTCCACGCAACCTTTTTGAGATTCGCCATCACTGGCTTAGAGCCTCACTCATTTGAAAACAAAGAGCCTTGGTAGTACAGTGGTTTAAGGCACCCTGTTATTAAGCTGGTTATTAAGACCAGATGCCTGCAATTACTGCAGGTTCGAATCTCGCCAAGGCTCAAGGTTGACTCAGCCTTCCATCCTTTCTAAGGTGGGTAAATTGAGGACCCAGTTTGTGGGGGCAATAAGCTGACTTGGTATAAATATACAAAAGTATGAAGGCTATTGCTTAGCGCATTGCAAGCTGCCCTGAGTCTCCAGAGAAGGGCGGCATATAAATCAATTTTTTTTAAAAAAATTGCTTTCTTGGGGCCTCAGATTGCAAACGAGACTGAAAGGAGTATCACTCCAACTTTACCAAGCTCTGCCAATCTGATTCAGGCTTTTGTTCAAAGAAATTTAGCAAACAATTTCGGACGTTTTGTTTCGTAGAGCAAAGTGGTGCATTTACTGAGATAGCAACAGTTTAATGCAAAACAAATAAAATAAAATACCTCCTCTATTGCACTTTGGGAAACTGGATTTTTTTGTTTCCCCTTGCTTGCTTTCAAAATACATTCTTCAGTTCATTGTTTGCCAGAGGAAATTGCTTCCAAAAACTCATTTTCTTTCCTGAAGCCAAGCGTCTCTGGCAGGTGCCCTATGTGGAAGTTAAAACTACCTGGCAATCAAAACACTGAGGGAGACAGGAAAGTGTTTAGCGGAGTTGACCCATCACACTGCACAGTTGCATTACCATGCCACTTACTCTAACCCTCAACTGCTGAGTGGAGGTAAATGGTGACATCTACTTTGTCTTCTCAGTACTCTGAACAGAATAATAAGAGTTGGAAGGGACCTTGAAGGTCATCTAGTTCAGTTCCACGCCCAAATCAGAGACACTACACCAGGGGTCAGCAACCTGCGGCTCTGGAGCCGCATGTGGCTCTTTCACCCCTCTGCTGCGTCTCCCTGTCGCTCATGTGTCACAACCGCCAATGTGCGACATCCGCCGGCACGCGATTTATTGAGCTTTTCGACCCCAGTAGGCCTACCATAGATAAATCCAAGAAAAGAAAAGTTTCAGAAGAAAACAGAAGGTTTAATTCCACTACATATGCTAGTTTTGTGGCCGCTCAGGAAATAGTCAGGCACGGGAAGGGTTTTGTGGCTCCCGGTGTTTTCTTTTCTGTGGGAAATGGGTCCAAATGGCTCTTTGAGTGTTTAACATTGCCAACCCCTGCCCTACACCATGTCTGACAGATGGCAGTCCAGTCTCTTCTTGAAAGCCTCCAGTGATGAAGCTCCCACAACTTCTGAAGGCAACTTCTGTTCCATTGATTGATTGTTCTCACTGTCAAAAAATTTCTCCTTATTTCCAGGTTGAATCTCTCCTTGTTCCGTTTCATCCATTATTCCTTGCCTGGACTTCAAGTGCTTTAGTTTGACCCTCTCATCTTTCGAGGTGAGGCTTGTGCTGGGGGTGCACATGCATGCACTGTGAGCGGGGCGCATGCAAGGGGCATGTGGACAGGGGTGGGGCTTGTGTGTGGGGTCACACGTGCATGCATGGGGGGGCACATGCGTGGGCGGTGCACATGCATCGCATTTTGGGGGTTCAGGCATGCTTTGGGCACTCATTCCGGAAAACGTTAGCCATCATTGCTCTACAGCGTCATCTTGAGGGGAGAAGTTGAAACAGTTCATGTCCAGATTGTGAGGGGTCTGTAGATATTTTCACAGCCCTCTTTCTGGCTCGTATATAATAACTTATATCAAATATATGGATTAATAGTCGACTCAGCCTTCCATCCTTTCTAAGGTAGGTGAAATGAGGACCCAGTTTGTGGGGGCAATAAGCTGACTTTGTATAAATATACAAAAGGATGAAGCCTATTGCTTAACGCATTGTAAGCCACCCTGAGTCTCCGGAGAAGGGCGGCATATAAATCAAATTAAAAAAAAATAGTATCTTTAAGGTTATATTCTGAAGAATGTTTTACTGAAGTGTTTTTTAAAACTTACTGAAGTATTAAAATGGTTAATTTATTAAGAGATTTTAAAAGGTTTAACCTAAAATAATATTTTTTTTTCTTTTCTAAAAAGATATGCTTTAAAGGAAGTTTTAAAATGTTTAATTTAGAATTTTAAAAGGGGAGGGCTGATGAATACTTTTTAAAAGAGGAGTTAAAGCGTGTGAGGGAGTTTTGAATCTTGTAGTAAGTTAGTATATTTTAGCTTATGCTTGTTTAATGTTATACCCTGTTTTTGCTCTGGGAAGTCGGGGGGGTGGGTGGAGGGGGAGGTTGAAGATTGTGTGGGGATAAAATTGTTGTCTAATTTTTAATAAAATTAAAAGATAGGTAAATGTATTAATAGAGAAGTAAGAAAAGTGGGGGAAATGTCATAATAAAGGAAATGATAATATTAAGATATGATAAATATTGGAGGAGTAAAAAGTAGACACGGAAGATGTATTCAGAAGATATATTGAATGATTGATGATGTACTGTTTGTTTGTTATAAAATAAAATAAAATAAAATTTTAAATAAAAATAAGATATCAAATATAGGAGGGTTCTTTTTTTTTTAACATTTACTGATAATATCGTATATCCTTGTTTGAAGGGAGGCGATGTGAAATTCAGGGTGACCTTGCATTTTGCAAACACGGCTTAATGAGTCTTTTTCAATGCTATCTACAGGGAAGTTGCCCACAGGTGGAACATTAAGGGCTTCTCCCATGCCGTGATCTTGATTAAAATGATTCCAATGCTGTTATTTTTCCCCTGAGAGGTACCAACTTTGGGACGTGGGCAGGGGGCAGTCTTAATCAAAACTATCGTGCCGAGGGAAAGGGTGGCATATCTTTCTCGACGGAACTTGACGGCGATTGAATTCCCCCAATGGAAAATTCTACAAACCGCCAAGTTTAAAGCATCCACATGTTGGCTCTCGGACCATTGGCATTTCTATTATTATTATTATTATTATTATTATTATTATTATTATTATTATTATTATGGTTTTATAAAATACAAAGAAGAGAAGTAAAAATAGGAAATTAAGGGAAGGAAAGGAGGAAAGGGGGGTGAGAGATACAAGTTGAAAGAGAAAAGGAACGAAGAGGGTAATGATCAGAGGTGGTATTCAGCTGGTTCGTACCAGTTCAAGCGAACCGGTAGTGGAGATTGTGGGTGGGTCCACCACCACCCCACTCTGGCTCTATGTCATCCTATTTAGGCACAGTTTTGAGCCCACTGTTCTGCCCCAGCTAGGGACCCCAAAGAACGCAGCACACACAAAGTCCATACAAACCTTAGTTTACTAATTAAGGACTACTAATGAGCTTTCTTAGTAGTTGTTCGAACGCAAGTACAGTTTAAATCAGTCTTTTCTGAACAAGGGCTGTTAATTTAACTTCATTAACAGCCGACAAGAATCCAAAGAATAATAACTCAATTCTGAGGCACAGTATTTCAGATAACCGTAATCTTACTGTGGTTGGCAGAATGCCCAGAAGCAATTTGCAGGAAAACTGACAAGAGATAAACAAGAGCTGAATCAAACGTTTCTGGAATCAAGACACGAAGGAATATGAACGAAGTTGTTTCCTGCAAATTGCCTCAGTCGTCATCCTTCCTTAAATAGGCTAGGGGAGTGGCCAATTAGCCCCAAGCCTTACTCTCGAGGAGACCTCCTCCTGAGGAGCCACTCCTGCTTTTTAACAGCTCTGCGCACTTGTGCATCGAGAAGAGGCTCCTCCTCTTCTTCCTCTTCACTTATGGGAGTTTCTGGAGGTTCTGAAGGCCTTGGCTGAATCCCCGCCTCTGGCACCACATCTTCTCCAGCCTCCTCATTGTCTGACTCAAGCGCCAGCTGCACAGGTTTCTGGCTCAGCACCACACCAGCCTCCTCGCTGTCTGAATCAGCTACTAGCTGCACAGGCCGCTGACAGGTCACAACAGCCGGGCGCATGCAGAAGTGCACAACAGCTGGAAGATGCAAAAATGAGCAAAGTGCATGCGTGGAAGGCCAGGCACATACATGGAAGGTGCGTGTGGAAAGTGACATTTGCATGGCGAAATAGTAGCAACAAAATGTGAAACCCATCGCTGGATATGAAACTTTGGTTCTGCTTTTGTAAACCAGACAGGCTTATTGTTACAGAAATGGCTTATACATACTGTTCTGTAAAAGCAAAAAGTTGTGGTTTGTAATGTTGTTACCTTCGACTGGGCTAAAGAGATGTTGGAAGAAATGTCCATCTGGGTTCAGTTCCAAGTGGGAAAGAAAGACACTGGAAACATGGAGGCTGATTGGAAAGGTGGTTTTATTGATGGGCAGGACCACGTGGGTTTTAGATCCTGGGCAGCTGAACACATTTATACCCTCTCTTGGGCCTTGCCCTTGAGCTTCCTGTTCCTGTGCAAGAAATGTCTTCTATTGGTTGTAGTCAGATTCCCATGTGGAGGTCATGTTTGCCTGAGTCACGTTTGGTAGAACCTTGGGCTGATGTAATGTCCCCAGGTGATTTTGCAATGCAGTGAGCCCTGCTGTTAGATGGGTAGAGGGCTAATCCTATTATGTCCTGAGGGGTCATGTCTTAATCCCATCACCCTGGAGCTGGAAGACTTTTGTCTTGTAGATAAGCTGGCCCAAGCCTGCTGGGGCTCTTAAAAAAAGTGGGGGCTGCTTTCCAAGAGCATGTTTCTCCTTTAGGGAAATATAATTTTTGATTATTGTAATGGGTTTTAATATATGTTTAAATTATATATTTATACATTTATGTATTTTATGTATGCATATTTATATATTTTACGTTTTATTGGGTTTGTTTTTATTTGCTGTGAGCCGCTCTGAGTCCTACAGAGATAGGGCGGCCTACATAAATAAATGAATAAATAAGTAAATAAATAATATTCTACTTTTTTAATATTTCTCAAAATATTTCATTCTTCTAGGACCGTGATGGTGAACCTATGGCACGCATGCCACAGGTGGTACACGTAGCCATATCGGTGGGCATGCAAGCTCAGCACCGGCCAGCTGATTTTCAGGCCTTCTGGGCCCACCAGAAGTAGGGAAACAGGCTGTTTCCTGCCTCCAGAGGGCCTCGGAGGGTGGTGGGGAAGGCTGTTTTTCTCTCTCCCCAGGCTCCAGAGCTTTTCTAGGAGTCTGGGGAGGGTGAAAACAGCCTTCCCCACTCCCCTGGAGGCCTGCCTGAGGCCAGAAATGGCCCTTTTGCCGTTTGCCATTGGTGGGACCAGAAGTTGGCAAATGGGCCCTTTTCAGCTCCGGAAGGCCTCCGGCAGGTGGGGAAGGCATTTTCGTTCTCCCCAGATTCCTAGAAAGGCTCTGTAGGCGAGGGAGAGCAAAAAATGGGCCTACCATGCCATTGCATGCCAGGAGTGGGAGGAGCATGGTGGGGAGCGTGCACATCTGCGGGGGCAGGGTGCATAGAATTATGAGTGTGGGCATGCACGCATGTGACACATACATACACATGCTCCTGGCACATGATGGCAAAAAGGTTAGCCATCACTGTACTAGGAGAAAGGTGGGTGCTAACTTTCTACAGAGAGTTGGAAGTTGGTATCTTTTTCCTTTCTTTTTTCTCCCGCTACATTGTACCCTCTCTTTTTCCCTTCCTCTTACTTTTCCATGGTTTTTTTCCCTTTGTATTTTATACTTCAATAAACTAATAAAAAAGATAAATTAGAAAGAAAGAAAGAAAGAAAGAAAGAAAGAAAGAAAGAAAGAAAGAGGGAAGGAAGGAAGGAAGGAAGGAAGGAAGGAAGGAAGGAAGGAAGGAAGGAAGGAAGGAAGAAAAGAAAGAAAGAAAGAAAGAAAGAAAGAAAGAAAGAAAGAAAGAAAGAAAGAAAGAAAGGATAATGAAGGAGCATTGACTTGCAACTCTTCTTAGCACAGTCCAAGATAAACACAGTCCAACCTCAACTTTTTGCTTTTACACATTAATATATAACCAGCCATTCCTATAACACCAAATTTTTCTAATCAACCAAAGTCAATGTTTCATTTTTTTTCTTTCACAAGACAAATTCCAGAAGTGATATATCCAAATAAAAACATATTTTCCTCTTTGAATAAAATAATCAATTTAACCCTTCCTTGCCATGAAAATCATGTGTATTTCTATTAGCACCTAGTAATCTTTGTAAACCGTCCCCATTTTTATTTACAAAATTCATAATATTCTTTCAAATTCTTTGACTTTAAGGTAAAGGTAAAGGTTCCCCTCGCACATATGTGCTAGTTGTTCCTGACTCTAGGGGGCGGTGCTCATCTCCGTTTCAAAGCCGAAGAGCCAGCGCTGTCCAAAGACGTCTCCATGGTCGTGTGGCCAGCATGACTCAACGCCAAAGGTGCACGGAACGCTGTTACCTTCCCACCAAAGGTGGTCCCTATTTTTCTACTTGCATTTTTTACCTGCTTTCGAACTGCTAGGTTGGCAGAAGCTGGGACAAGTAACGGGAGCTCACCCTGTTACGCGGCACTCAGGATTCGAACCACTGAACTGCCGACCTTTCGATCGACAAGCTCAGTGTCTTAGCCACTGAGCCACCACGTCCCTTCTTTGACGTTACTGAGGGTGGGGTAAAAAAAGGGGGGCGGTTTTTTTCACCCTTTTTTTTTCCTTCAAAGTACTAAACTTTTTTTTTAAACCACTTTTTTAAAATCAAAACTTTCTAATACATCTTTTTCTTTGACTCCTTAACATACAAGCTTGAAACGTCAGCTTAAATCTATAAAACCGCCAAGTTTCAAGTGTCCACGCATTGGCTCTCGGGGCCGTTGACATTTCTAGTCAGGGCTGTTGTGATCTCAACAACGTCCGGCATCAAAATCCGTGCAGGATCTGAGAATGTGAAGAATTTAATCATGTACTTGTTCTCGGCTTTACGTCTCTGTGCTCCTGACTTTGGCTTGATCAGGAAAATAGCCAAAAGACTATTTATGAGCTATTTATGGGTTTGATTTCCACTCTTCTTTATTCTATGCGCTGATCCACTTTCTGGACATTGGCAGCCCTTAAAGCCTCTAACCCAGGGGTGAAATGCTCCCGGTTCGGACCGAATCGCCCGATCTGGTAGCGATGGCGGCAGGTGGTTCGGAGAACCGGTAGCAAAAATCCCTGCGCCCCACCCCCCCACTATGCCCAGCTGAGTCGCACGATCATCAGAGGCTTTTTTTTTCTTTTTACTTTTCAAAGCATTTTTTCTACAACATTTTTCCGCCGAAAAAATGCTTTTAAAAGTAAAAAAAAAAAGCCTCTGATGATCGCGCGGCTCAGCTGGGATCTCAGAGGCTTTTCAAAGCACTTTTTCTGCAACCTCTTCCAGGGAAGAGGTGGTTTAAAAAATGCTTTGAAAAGGCTCTGACGATCCCAGCTGAGTTGCCGGACCGCCAGAGAGACTTTTCAAAGCATTTTTTAAAACCATCAGGCAACTCAGCTGGGATCATCCGAGAGGCTTTTAAAGCATTTTTTTCTGCAACCTCTTCAGCGGAAGAGGTGGTTTTAAAAAATGCTTTGAAAAGGCTCTGACAATCCCAGCTGTGTTCCTGATCGGCAGAGGCTTTTCAAAGCATTTTTTTGCATTTGCAGAAAAAATGCTTTGAAAAGTTAAAATAAAAAAAAAAGTTGGCCACGCCCACCCAGTCACATTAACCCCCCCACCCCACCAAGCCACACGCACAGAACCGGTGGTAACAAATTTTACATTTCACCCCTGCTCTAACCAATCTTTACAGCGACTGTCGGCTTTCTTTCTTTCTTTCTTTCTTTCTTTCTTTCTTTCTTTCTTTCTTCTTTCTTTCTTTCTTTACTTCTTTCCAATATGAAGAGTCAGACTCTGGAAGGCCAAGAGGTTGAATGACTCATCTTGAGCCGAGAACCATTAATTCAGCCTCAGGCGCTAATTACGTAACCCAAAGGAAGGAAGGAAGGATTGTTGGGGATATAAAAAGAAAAAAAGAAAAGAAAAGCAGAAGCAGAAGCAAGAAGCAAAAAGCAAAAAGCAAGAGCCTTGATAGTACAGTGGTCTACGCACCCTGTTATTAACACAGCTGCCTGCAATTTACTGCTGGTTTGAATCTCGCCAAGGCTCAAGGTTGACTCAGCCTTCCATCCTTTCTAAGGTAGGTGAAATGAGGACCCAGTTTGTGGGGGCAATAAGCTGACTTTGTATAAATATACAAAAGTATGAAGGCTATTGCTTAACGCATTGTAAGCCGCCCTGAGTCTCCGGAGAAGGGCGGCATATAAATCAAATTTAAAAAAAAAAAAAAAAGCAGGAAGCAGCTATTCGGGGTCACGCTTTCTTGGATAAATCCATCCGCATGCAAGCCCGTTCTGATTTTTGTCTGTAAAACCATGGGCAGAGAGAGAGAGAGAGAGAGAGAGAGAGAAGGCAAGACACGCTAATCTCTTCGAAGGATGAAAGTAAGAGGAGGCAGCCTTTACGGGAAAAGACTATAAATAGCAAAACTGGCCAAACTCAACACCTAACTGGATTCAGGAAAGTTTTATGCTAGCCGAAGTAACAGGAGCCTATTTCAAAGTCTATAAGAACCCTGGTTGGTGTCAGGCACCATATAAAAAAGATGTGGAGACTCTAGAAAGAGTGCAGAGAAGAGCAACCAGGATGATTAGGAAACTGGAGGCTAAAACGTAGGATGAACAGTTGCAGGAACCGGGCATGGCTAGTCTAGTGAAGAGAAGGACCAAAGGAGACATGATAGCAGTCTTCCAATATTTGAGGGGCTGCCACAGAGAGGAGGAAGGGGGTCAAGCTATTTTCCAAAACACCCAAAGGCCAGAAGGAATGATGGATGGAAACTGAACAAGGAGAGATTCAACCTGGAAATAAGGAGAAATTTTCTGACAGTGAGAACAATCAACCAATAGAAGAGAAGTTGCCTTCAGAAGTTGTGGGAGCTTCATCCCTGGAAGCTTTCAAGGAGAAACTGGACTGCCATATGAGCCGTGGTGGTGCAGTGGTTAGAGTGCAGAACTGCAGGCTACTTCTGCTGATCACCAGCTGCCAGCAGTTTGGCAGATCGAATCTCACCAGGCGCAAGGTTGACTCAGCCTTCCATCCTTCCGAGGTGGGTAAAATGAGGACCCAGATTGTTGGCGGACAATAGGCTGACTCTGCAAATTGCTTAGAGAGGGCTGTAAAGCACTATGAAGCGGTATATAAGTCTAAGTGCTATTGCTATCTGTCAGAAATAGTGTAGGGCCTTCTGCTTGGGTGGGGGGTTGGACTACATGACCCACAAGATCCCTTCCAACTCTGTTAATCTGAATATCTGAATATCATTGGGTATCAAGTGCAATTTTGTGAATGGGTGTCAGGGGGATGCAGTTCTGTAAAAACCCAAAGCAGAATGTGATTGGGGTTTGTTTCAGGGATGGGATTCTACTGGTTCAGACCGGTTCGGGCGAACTGGTAGCTTCGACGATCAGCTGGGAGAAAACTGGTTCATCCTGACAATCAGATGGGCCCACCTGCCCACGCTATTTTCCTACTTTTATCTTCTCAGCTGATTCCCGTGGCAGAGCAGATTGACGCGCCTCAGCTGTGTTTCTCCTCTGAAGAAACGCGGAAGTGAAGATTTCTTCAAACTGTGCATATGTGCGCAGCACGCGTCAGGCACGCGATCATCGAACCGGTTGTTAAACCAGGAGGATCCCACCACTGGTTTGTTTGTTTGTTTTTTTCCTGTATTGGAAGGAATAAAAGCCATAGGGATCCTGGAGTGATTTTAAGGGAAAAATAAGTTTATTTATTTATTATTTTATTTATTCAATTTATATACCGCCCTTCTCCTAATGGACTCAGGGCGGTGCACAGCCAAAACTAAAATACATAACAATACAAAATTTAAAATTAATTAAAAGAATTATATACTTTGGCCGAAGTTAGGGTTGGTGCACATTTCTCTCTTAAAAAGAATACTTTTTCTCAAACGACGTTCAAAGCAGGAATCCGTCAATGTGCAGACCAATCCAAGCAGCTAAATCTACAGTCCCAGCTGAGAATCAGGCTACAAAGTGGGAGTATCAATCTTTCCACAGCTCCAGTCCAAACCCACAAGTATTTACAACGTCGTTGTCACGTTTTCGGCTGATGGATGAACGGTGCGCAATCAATTTGTTACCGTGTTTCCCCGAAAATAAGATCCTGTCTTATTTTATTTTTTTTTTGAACCCTAAAATAAACACTTGGCCTTATTGTCATGCGCTCAAAAGTCCGACTGCGCTTATTATCATTACCTGGGGGAGACAGGATAGATAGATAGATAGATAGATAGATAGATAGATAGATAGATAGATAGATAGATAGATAGATAGGCAGGCAGGCAGGCAGGCAGGCAGGCAGGCAGGCAGACAGACAGACAGACAGACAGACAGACAGACAGACAGATATCATGTTTCCCTGAAAATAAGATCCTGTCTTATATTTTTTGAACCCTGAAATAAGTGCGCTCAAAAGCCCGATTGGGCTTATTATCAGGGGAATGTCTTATTTGGGGGGAAACAGGGTATCTGTCTATGTCTATATCATCTATCTGTCTGTCTGTCTGTCTGTCTGTCTGTCTGTCTGTCTGTCTGTCTGTCTGTCTGTCTTTTGGGGAAAACAGGGTAGCAGTTAAGGTGCCACACGGCTTATTGTTTTTATTCCATTGGGCCTTTTAGTTGCCCTACATGCTATGCAACCGTTTCAGAAATAGTTTTATGAAACGAAAACTGGAGCAGAGGTTGGAACAGCGACATCCTTTAAGGTGTGTTGGCTGTGTTCTCCTTTAATGGAGATGAAATAACAGCCATAACTGACACCATCCTGCATGCAAAAGGCACGTTTCTACAGAAGCCCCATCTGTCCTACTATGTTGTCCAAAGCTGAAATTTTTGGGGGGTGGATCCAAGCCAAGAGAGGCTTTCTTTCTTTTTCTTTCTTTCTTTCTTTCTTTCTTTCTTTCTTTCTTTCTTTCTTTCTTCCTTCCTTCCTTCCTTCCTTCCTTCTTCCTTCCTTCCTTCCTCCCCTCCTCTCCCCTTCCTCACTCCTTCATTTACACTCCCTCCTTTAAATTAAGAAAAACAGCTCTTTTTTTTTCTTTCTTCTTTCTTCTTTCTTCTTTCTTTCTTCCTTCCTTCCTTCCTTTCCTTCCTTCCTTCCTTCCATCCTTCCATCCTCCCCTCCTCTCCCCTCCCTCACTCCTTAATTTACTCTCCCTCCTTTAAATTAAGCAAAACAGCTCTTCTTTCTTTCTTTCTTTCTTTCTTTCTCTCTCTCTCTCTCTCTCCCCCCCTCTCTCTTTCTTTCTTTCTTTTCATTGTGCTGCAATGAGTTAGCCCTTAAGTGAAGCTGTTTCAGCATTTGAGTTTCCATCACCAATCCCTGCAGGTTGTGAACTCTTCGGATCAATGTTCCCTTGTGTTGGGGGCCATCACACAATTCCAAGTCTGTGCTATGTGGATTGCATTTTATCCTCCAGGCTGCACACTGTCGTTCTAAAGAGAAAGTAGAACGTTGTCAAAAAGCAATGGTTAGTGTGTGCTTAAGTAATGCTATATACAGTAGTGGCCAAAATTGTGGAAACCTTTTGGGAAAAGTGTATTTTCTCAAACTAGCTAATAACACCACTTTTGGGGGGAGTAGCATCATAAAATTATATCTCAATGGAAAGATAATTTAATCAAGAATGTCATGCAATAAACATTTATGAAGGATTTGCCATTAGAATAGCAGTTACAGTATAAAGAAGAAAAGTGAAACACATAGAAAAAACAAGATATACAAAAATGATCCCCATGTCAGTGAATCCTCAGTTGGGTAACCTTTAGCATGAATGACGGCCTTACAATGTCTTCCCATGGAGGGAACCAAATCTTTGAGTTCCGCAGCTGTTATCATGTGAAACCAAGATGGAACGATGGCTTCTATTAACTGGGTTTTATTGCTGGGTCGCTTGTGACTAACAAGTTTCTTTCGTCGGCTCCATCTATTTTCAATTGGGTTAAATTCTGGGCTATTCCCAGGCTATTCCAGCAGTGGAATAGGATTATCTTGAAACTCCAAAAAAAAAAAAGAAAAAAGTGGTGTTATTAGCCACATCAAACCTCAAAAATACACTTTCCCCAAAAGGTTTCCACAATTTTGGCCACTGCCGTATATGTTTACTCGTGTTAATGCGAAGATTATGGCAGCCATCTTCCTGCCAACTCATGTCTTCATCTAAAAATACGCTGCTTCGTTCCAGAGGCAACGCACTCACTCACAAGCTGGGAAACCTGTACACCTGTTAGGACAATGCAAAGCAGGGAGAATAATTTCCGATTCCAGCGATGGAGCTCCAAACTGGAGAAGCACAGATGTTCTCTCTTTTTAAAAAAAAGAAAAGAAAACAACCAAGGATCTTGGCTTTTTTTTTTTGTACAATTGGCATTCAACAGGTTTTTGCTGAAGAGCCCATCAATGGCACATCGTACCAATTGTACCAATTTCTTAAGGCAACTGAAGTTCTGTTCAGGAATCTTAGGCAAGTCAGCCAAATCGTGTGCACGTCTGAAAGTCAATTCTTTCTCCTATGTCCTTCCTTCTAACATTTCAAGAAGTACCGTATTTTTCAGAGTATAAGACGCACTTCCCTCCCCCCTAAAAGTGGCTGAAAATTCAGGTGCGTCTTATACTCCGAATGTAGCCCCTGCCACCTGCCAGCCCCCACCCTTCGGCCTCCGTAGTCCTCTTCCTGGCTGCAGTGATTGCCACAGACAATGGTTTGCGTTTTTGGGCTCCACCCCTCGTGTTTTCAGCCTCCAAACGCTCCGTTTGAGAGCCGTTCAAGGCTGCGGGGATCACCAAAGCATATCACCGCCGATCGCTGCCTCCGTGCATCGCATTTTCGACCTCCGCACGCCCCCCGACCTCCACACAACTAGCAAACTAATGTGCTGAAGCTGATTGTTCTGTCCCCATCTCACACACGCACACAAACAGATAGCCAGGGGTTAAATAAAACTGGCAGACAACAAATTCTTTCGATAAGAGGATTGGCAGCAACCCAGTAGCTGCTTGCCAAGAACTTTACTCATAGAGGGAGGGGTTGTTCCTTCGACAGATAAACCCAAACAAGATACACACAGTTTAAGAATTGTCAAGTCCAGTCCGTATTAAATCCAAGGCAGATAACGTTGTTTCAAAGATACAATGTTAGTAGTTAGTTTTGTCCGTCACAGAGTCTGAATGGCCACCTCACCCCCTTTTATCCCCTGTGGGGTGTGGTCCAGTGACTCAGCTTAATCTCTGGCACGCCTCCTTTTCTGTTGCATGCGCTTGTCTCTCCGACGCTGGTGTGGATCCAGCCAAGACTTATCTCCGTCACTGTCCGACTGCGAGGAGATACCTGGCTCCTGGCCAATCTCTTCTCCTTCGGGAGACACCTGAGGCATTGCCAGAGAGGAGGGTCCTGGAGAGGGAGGCCTGGCCAACTCCTTTCCTTCATGTTCGGAGTCTTCTCCCTTCGATAAGTCGGCCTCGGGGTTCGGAGTCACAACACTGACCAGGCTAAGGACGCTAGCCAGATGAATACCTGGTAGGCAGAGGCAGAATTTTTTTCCCCCTATTTTCCTCCCCAAAAACTAAGGTGCATTTTATACTCCGAACAAGATGGTACCTTGGATGGGACTACCATTGCAGGGGTGACAGGATAGCAGTGTTCCAATATTTGAGGGGCTGCCACAAAGAAGAGGGGGTCTACTTAGTCTCCAAAGCATCTGAAGGCAGAACACAAAGCAATGGCTGGAAACCAATCAAGGATAGAAACAATCTAGAACTAAAGAGTAACTGATTTCCTGACAATTAATCAGTGGAACGACTTGCCTCCAGAAGTTGTGGATGCTCCAACACTGGAAGTTTTTAAGAAGAGATTAGAGAACCATTTGTCTGGAATGGTTATAGGGCTGTGGTGGTGAACCTATGACACGCGTGCCACAGGTTGCACACATAGCCATATTGGTCGGCACGTGAGCTCAGCTCCGGCGTGCATGCATGCACTGGCCGGATGATTTTCCAGCCTTCTGGGCCACCTGGAAGTATGGAAACAGGCAGTTTCCTGCCTCCGGAGGGCCTGGGGGTAGGTGGGGAAAGCCCGTTTTTTGCTCTGCCCAGGCTCCAGATGGGAAGTTGGCAAACGGGCCATATTCGGCCTCCGGAGGGCCTCCGGGGGGTTGGGGAAGGCCGTTTTCACCCTCCCCAGGCTCCTAGAGAGGCTCTGGAGCCTGGGGAGAGCAAAAAATGGGCCTACCAGGCGCACTGTGCCAAAAGTGGGGGGGAGCATGGGGGGTCATGCACGCATGCGTGGGGAGTGGGGCATGGCACATAAATTATAGGTGTGGGCACTTGCGCACACGACCCCCCACACACACACTCCCCACGCTTTTGGCACATGATGGCAAAAAGGTTAGCCATGACTGGTATAGGGTTTCCTGCCTGAGCAGGGGTCAGCCTAGCAGACCTCCGAGGTCCCTTCCAACACTATTATTCTGTTATACCCATGATGGCATTTTTGCCATCTACAGCATGCTCCATCAACTTCGAGGCAGGAGAAGTGAGCCAGAAACCTTCCTGGTTTATCATTCCAACCACAGGAAAAATGGAGGAGGAAGTAGCAATGCTTTAACATTCCTAGCTGATCTCAAGGCTCACCTTTGAGATTTAACCCTTTGTTCTACATTTGGGAGGTGTTGGGGAGGGGTATTTTGTCCCAGTATCGCCAGCAAATCATGAGGAGTGGTACGGTGGCCTAGAGGGGGAGCTCTCGCCTCACAATCAGGAGGCTGTGAGTTCGAGCCTAGGTAGAGGCAGGTATTTCTCTCTCTGGGCACAATGAGAATATAACCGTTGAACAAAACTCTGCATTGGTGACAGGTACGGCATCCGGCCATTAAAACACTCTGCTAGCTCCATTCAGCCTGCAAGGGATTATGGGGTCGTTAAAAGATTATGGAAACCAGGAGAGCAGTAAAACGACCGGAAAATGGCCTGTTTTTTGGCCATTTTCAGGACATTTTCCAGCACTCCGCTGCCCGCAAAGACTAGCTGGCTGGCATGCATATTGCTTAACGCACTGTAAGCCGCCCTGAGTCTCCGGAGAAGGGCGGCATATAAATCAATTAAAGAATAAAAAAATAAATGCATGTGCACAATGGAAACCAGAAGAGCAGCTGGCAATGGCACTCGTGCCCACAGAGAGGGCTCTGCATGGCACACGTGCCAGAGGTTCACCATCACGGTGATAGACCTATTTGGATGTGCTGTATCTCTTGAGTTTCACCTCTTAAGAATAATCGCCGTCATGCTGAGCCTTCTAATTCAGATTCAAATCCCTATCTTAACCTAGTTTCCTTCCAAATAACATCCATATTTAAAAAGTGTTTGCTCTGAAAAAGAAGTGTTCTCCACGGCTTCTCTTTCTACTAAATGCACAAGGGGTCACTTAAGCTAGAAGAAAATGATGGTTTCCTGTAACAGATGGTCTTTCCTTGGTGACTGAAGGCTTATAAAGCATTCACCCAGTCTAGCATCTTCTCCGTTGCAGCTTCCATGTCAAATTGTCACAACAATTTTATTTAGAAGTTAACATAAAGTGCTTTGAAAGCACACAGGGGGGAATGTTGATGAGCTTCACTGTCCCATTTTCCTATTCTTAACATGTTTTGGGCATTGTATCATACTGTAGTAGTAAGGTATATGTTAAGAAACTACTATCTAGGCAGGGAGGAGGAGTCAAGCAAGGCTCTAGTCTTGAGTCCTTGCAAAGCCACAAGAGGCAAAAGCACGACCGCACTAAGTTCATGGGGTCTATTTCAGGGGTAGGTTCTAAATTTTTTTTACTACCGGTTCTGTGGGAGTGGCTTATTTTGTGGGCGTGGCTTGATGGTCATGTGACAATTATTTAGGATTTAGTAGAGGTACTGGTCTACCAGGCTTTTAACTGCTTGCAGAGCTGTACCGATCTACCCATTTATTTTTTTCAGGCACTGGTCTACCCATTTATTTTTTTCAGGCACTGATCTACTCATGTATTTTTGCAGGCACTGATCTACTCATGTATTTTTGCAGGCACTGGTCTACCCATTTATTTTTGCAGGCACTGGTCTACTCATGCATTTTTGCAGGCACTGATCTACTCATGTATTTTTGCAGGCACTGATCTACTCATGTATTTTTGCAGGCACTGATCTACTCATGTATTTTTGCAGGCACCGGTCTACTCATTTGTTTGCTTTTAACACTGATCAGCTGTAGGACGGCCCTTTGAAGCCCTGTGGCAAGAGTTTAAACATTTTTTTTCCCTCTAGCCATCAGCTGGGACTCAGGAGGCAGCAATAGATTGGGGGTGGGCCAAATAAAAGGTAAGAATAACGTGGGGGGTGGGGGGGTGGGGCACCGGGGTGGGTGGGGGCAGAACCAGTTCAGTGACGTCATATTGTCACCACTACCGGCTCGGGAGAACCGGGCCAAACCGGGAAGAACCCACCACTGGTCTATGTGTTCCTAAGAGTAGATAAGCAGTCTTAGGGAGATTCCTGTAATATAGGTAGAATGTAATAAAGTGGATCACTCGAACCATTCACAAGTGAATCTTATTGCTTCTGCCTGATAGTAGAATAGCTTGAAACATGTCTCAGCAGATGATAAAACCTTCCTGATTTTGATGGAGCTCAGAAGGTTCGTGCCTGCTTAATATTTGGATGAAAGAAAACTAGGCTGGACTTGGAAGTTGAGAAAACTTCCAGAGAAAACTTGCAACTCATTGCTGCATTATTCCCAAGAAAACCACATGGATGTGTCCACTTTCAGGCCAATGGAGATAAATGGAGGCAAGTGATGAATTTGCTTGATATTGTCACAATACAGTTTCACCATTTATTGTCAGGTGTGAAAGTCCAAATATGAAGAGTCGATTAAGCTGATTTATTGCTAAGAGCCTAGACACAGGAATCTTCTGAACTAACAGTCGGCACCTGTTTAGAGTTAGATAAGGCACTCAATAGCACTCAAAAGCAGTTGGACTTAGTTCTTTTGTGGCTACATAAGGATTCTAGGCTGATTCCCCTTTTCACTCCACCTCCCTTCTCCTACATTTATGGACTTCCATGCAACGTCACAATACCAGGATAAAATATGGAGCCTGCACTATAACAGTAAGATGCAAGTTTCTCTGGTGTTATCATGGCTATGTACGGACACCCATGGACATCAAAGCCAAGTTCAAGAGCCTCACATTGATGTGGATCTAGCCAGGGGTGGGCTTCAAAAATTTTAGCAAGGGGTTCTCTGACTGATTGCTGGGTGGGCATGGCCATGGTGGGTGTGGCCTAGTCGGCCTCCTGCACCACAACGGGGGGGGCAGTTTTGCCCTCCCCAGGCTCCAGAGGTTTTCCTCAACCCTCCGGGAGGGTGGAAACGGCTTCCCCAGGATCCGGAGGCCCACTGGAGGCCAGAAACTGGCCCATTTCTGCCCTTCCCGAAATTCCAGTAGACCTGTTTTTTGCCCTCTCTGAGCCTCTATGCATGCCCTGGATTTACCTGCATCCAAAACAGGCCGCATGGGGACTGGGAGGGGTGGGGTGGGGTGGGAGGGGCCAGCCAGGAGTGGGATTTGGGGGTTCTCTGAACTGCTCAGAATCTTAGCCAGAGGTTCTCCCGAACTTCTGCGAATCCCCAGCAGCCCACCCCTGGATCTAGCATATGTCCTTCCTACTGTGGGACCATGGGATTATTTCCAGTGATGGGTTTCACATTTTGTTACTACCGATTCGCTGCGCACGCACTTGCTCACTTCATGTTTGTGTGCACCATCCATGTATGCACCCAGTCTTCCACACATGCACTTTGCGTATACGCACCCCTTCCACACATGTGCCCAGCCTCAAAAATGTGCCTAAATAAGACGGCATAGTGCCCGGTTGGGTGGGCACCCTACCGGTTCACCCGAAGCGGTCCGAACCGGCTGAATCTCCACTACCGGTTCACCCGAACCGGTCCAAACCGGCTGAATCTCCGCTACCGGTTCACCCAAACCGGTCTGAATCGGCTGAATCTCCGCTACCAGTTCACCCGAACCAGTCCGAACTGGCTGAATCTTCGCTGCCAGTTCACCCGAACTGGTCTGAATTGGCTGAATCTCCACTACCGGTTCACCCGAACCAGTCCGAACCGGCTGAATCTCCGCTACCTGTTCACCCGAACTGGTCCAAACCAGCTGAATACCACCTCTGATTATTTCTCTGCAGAGTCAGATTTTCCTTCGGTATAAAGTGAACGCTAACTTTTCTCATGAGACCAAAGCCTAACATTTGCAAAAGGTTTTACTGGCTTTGTTGATTTAAGCTAAACAGAATGAAGCGGTGAAGATGAACTATTGGGGAGATCTTTAAAAGCTTCAGGCATAGAAGCTGAAACTGGTACCAAAATAGAAAAGGTGCAGTCCGAAATGTCAGGGTTTGCAAGAGAGAGATAGCCAAGAGCCTTATTTAGCTCCTACTGGCATAGTTATAGCCTTCATTTTGGCCAGATTAAATACCAGATTTTGATGGTGGGGAAAGAGAGTGGATGTAAAAATTAAGGATACGCGACTTAGTCATTTGGAATGTAAGAAAGTGAGATTTTTCTTCACCTAGCTTCTTTAGGAGCTCCAAATGTTTAGAGAGAGATCTTGTTAAAAAAAGATTTTAAAAATACAGATGAAATAATTCTACCCGACATTTGACCATCAGGGTTTCAGTTATGAAGGATAATGTCCTGACCTGAGTCATGCTGGTGAGGCAGGTGTTAGTTAAAGTCAGTTTATTACTCACGCATCAGCCAACAACTCATCAATGGGGCTGTTTATTATCTAATATCTATCTAGCTATCTAGTTTTATCTAGCTAGCTAGCTAGAAATTTATATCTCTATCTACCTACCTATGTAACTATCTCTATCGATCTATCTGTCTGTCTATCTCTATCTATCTCTGTATCTCTATCTCTCTATCTCTATCAATCTATCTAATCTATCTCTCTATTTTTATCTATCTATCTATTTCTATTTATCTATCTAATCTATCTATTTATCTCTATCTATCTATCTATGTCTATCTCTATCTATCTATCTATTTATCTACCCTGTTTTCCCAAAAATAAGACATCCCCTGATAATAAGCCCAATCAGGCTTTTGAGCGCATGTGCTAAAATAAGGCCCCCCTGAAAATAATCCCTCCCCAAAAATATTTAAACGCATGCACAGTCGGTCCCCACCATTTCCTCTGGTTTCCTCCATGTGCCCCAAAATAATAAGATCTCCCCAAAAATAATACTTATTTCGGGGTTCAAAAAATATAAGACAGGGTCTTATTTTCGGGAAACATGGTACCTATCTATCTCTCTCTATTTCTATCAATCTACCTATCTATGTCTATCTCTATCTATCTCTATCTCTATGTATCTAATCTATCTATCTCTATCTTCCTACCTACCTATATCTATCTATCTCTATCTCTATCAATCTATGTCTATCTCTGTCTATCTCTCTATCTCTATCATCTCAACTTATCTAACCTATCTATCTCTATCTCTTATCTATCTCTATCTATCTCTATCTATCTAATCTATCTCTATCTACCTATCTACCTACCTATATCTATCTCTATCTCTATCAATCTATTTATCTATCATCTATCATCTATCTATCATCTATTGATCGATCGAATTATCCATCTATTGATCTATCATTTATTTATCTATCTCCATTTATCTATTTCTTATCTCTGATAGCTTACACAACATTCATATTTAAGGGGAGAAAAGTTTGTTCCACACTTAATTTTTAATGACTTTTTCCAGAAGTTTTCAATCTTTCTGTCTAAGCCCTGCTTAGTACTTAGATAGAGACCACTAGGAAATGGTCTCGGGGCAGCTGAACTGAAAAGTTAAGAAAGCATCTGTTTTCATGTGGGTGCCCAGGACACGAGACCTTTTCATTCGTTATATCTAATTATCTAATAATTTGACAATCTAATAATAATTTGACAAACGTTTCTGGAAACTATGTAGCATATATAAGGAAAATAATAGACGTAAGCAGATAAGAACTTTCTTTGGGCATCTGTTAGTCCCCTTCCCCTATTTAATTTTTCTTTTTAAAAAACCATAATTTTATAATAATTTTTTTTTTTAAGAAATATGTAATGCTGATCTTGCTGGAAAGCAAAAATCATAACAACTGACCTGAGTAATATTTCCCTGAATGTCACTGAACTCCATACAGCCTCAAGAAGTATGTGGAAAAATGGAAAAATAGAAGCTGGCTGCAATCTATTATCGTGATTGGAGGTGTGTACATTTACTCAGAACAGAGGACAAAGTTAACCCTTAGGTGTTTTGCAGCTTCCTGAGTATTTGTATTGGCATTATTATTTTTCTCTTCTTTTTTTATGTATGTGTAAGGAAGCCATAAGCTATATCTAATTCTCCAAACACTTTTATTTGATCTAGTGCAGCATTTCTAACCTTAGGGACTTTAAGACGGGTGGAGCTGGCTGGCTAGGGAATTCTGGGAGTTGAATAACAGAATAACAGAGTTGGAAAGGGATGTTGGAGATCTTCTAGTCCAACCCTCTGCTGAGGCCGGAGACCCTACACCAGTGGTGGGATTCAGCCAGTTCGCACCTATTCGGTAGAACCAGCTGTTAACTTTCTAAGCAGTTCAGAGAACTGGTTGTGGGGAAGAAATCTTATTTTGTTTTTTCCCACTTTACAGGGCTAATCCTGTAAGGAAGGAAACATTCTGGTGTTGTTTCTAGCCTAATTTTTATTGCCCCGCTTACAGAAACTGCCTCTCTGGTTAACCCTTGTTACATTGTAACAGCTAAGCGCCATCGACATAAGTGACGTTGAGTTGGCCACGCCCACACGGTCACATGACCACTGAGCCACGCCTACCCAGCTGGTCATTAGGGCAGAGAACTGGTTGTTAAATTATTTGAATCCCGCCACTGCCCTACACCTGTGATGGCGAACCTGTGGCACACTTGCGAGAGGGGGCATGCAGTGGCCTCTCTGTGGGCATGTGAGCCATTGCCCCAGTTCAGCTCTGCCGCACATGCGTGCGTGCGTGACTCCCGCCGGCCAGCTGCTCTTTGGGTCTCTGCTGTGCATGCACGGAGGGCAGGGCACATGCAAGGGGCATGTGCACATGTGGGGGGGGTAGGGGCACATATGGGGGGTGCGTGTGCAATAGTAGTGGGTTTCAAAAAATTTTACTACCGGTTCTGTGGGTGTGGCTTGGTGGGCGTGGCATGTTTTGGTGGGCGTGGCAGGGGAAGGAAAATCTCCATTTCTACCCCACTCTGGGATTGAAGAATACTGCAAAATCCCCATTTCCTCCCGATCAGCTGGGACTTGGGAGGCAGGGAATAGATGGGGGCAGGGCCAGTCAGAATTTTTACTACTGGTTCTCCGAACTACTCAAAATTTCCGCTACCGGTTCTCCAGAACTGGTCAGAACCTGCTGAAACCCACCTCTGGTGTGTATGCGTGGGGGGTGAGGCGCATGCACAGGGGCCACACGCGCATTGCATTTTGGGGGTTTGGTTTTGGACACACGGTCCAGAAAAGGTTAGCATCACTGCCCTACACTGTTTCAGACAAAGTGTTGTCCAATCTCTTCTTCACAACTTCCAATGTTGGAACGCTTGCAAGTTCCAGAAAAGGGGGCATCAAAATCGATTTCATTGAGGGCCACATCAGGGTTGTGTTTGACCTTGGAGGGCCATGGTGGCCATGGTTATGGTGGGCATGGCCAGCACAGCTTCACTCATGTAGGGGGCACCTGTGGTGGCCAAGTGCTAAGGCAGGACTTCCCTGAGACTCTCCCTCCATTATAATTTATTTCCTTCCTTCCTTCCTTCCTTCCTTCCTTCCTTCCTTCCTTCCTTTTCCTTCCTGCTTCATTCTCCTTTCTTCTTCCTTCCCCTCTTTCCTTATTTTTCCTTTCTTGCTCTCTTCCCCTCTTTTTCTTTGTCTTTCCTTTTTTTCCCTTTCTCCTTTCCTGTCCCTTCTTGCATGCTCAAATGCAAAAAGGGGAAATGATTTCTTCTTTTGTTTTCTTTTTAGTTTGTTTTGATAGCCCCCCCTGCCAGCAAAAATAGGTTCTGGAGAACCGGTAGCGGAAATTTTGAGCAGTTCAGAGAACCAGTAGCGGAAATTTTGAGCAGTTCGGAGAACCGGTAGCGGAAATTTTGAGCAGTTCGGAGAACCGGTAGTGGAAATTTTCAGTAGTTTGGAGATATTCCAATCGGAAAAGGAGTTGATGGGCTACTTCATTTCAGCCTTTAGAATGGCATAACAAACATCCCTTCCAGATAAGATGGACAGCAGACAAATCTTAACAAGCCGACATCAAGTCTTGTGCGTCCCCTTGTTTTTTGCAGCTTAGACAAGGAAGCCACTCTTTTCATAAGGATCAACCGGTTAATTTGCCTGAAGTGGTATAGGGTTTCTCCCTTCCAACTCTGCTATTCTATTCTATTCTATTCTATTCTATTCTATTCTATTCTATTCTATTCTATTCCATTCCATTCCGTTCCGTTCCGTTCTATTCTATTTTCCGATATTATTCTATTCTATTCTATTTTCAGATATTATTCTATTCTATTCCATTCCATTCCATTCTATTTTCCGATATTATTCTATTCTATTCTATTCTATTCTATTCCATTCCATTCCATTCCATTCCATTCCATTCTATTCTATTTTCCAATATTATTCTATTCTATTCTATTTTCAGATATTATTCTATTCTATTCTATTCTATTCTATTCTATTCTATTCTATTCTATTCCATTCCATTCCATTCCATTCTATTCTATTTTCCGATATTATTCTATTCTATTCTATTCTATTCTATTCTATTCTATTCTATTCTATTCTATTCTATTCTATTCTATTCCATTCCATTCCATTCCATTCCATTCTATTTTCCAATATTATTCTATTCTATTCTATTTTCCGATATTATTCTATTCTGTTCTGTTCTGTTCTGTTCTGTTCTGTTCTGTTCTGTTCTATTCACACACCCACACCCAAAAAACCCAAGAATTTTAAAGAAACTGGATAACCTGAGGCTGTTCTCAAAGAACTATGTTGCAAAAATAATACCAGTGAAGTTAGGTGCTATGCTTGGCTTAGTGGCAAATTTTTTTTTTTTTTAAAAAAAAATCATTTTTATTTAAAAATAAATAAATAAATATAAATATAACAATTAATTTTTTTAAGAAGTCCGTTAGGGCAGGGAGACTAATAAATGTGAAGAGGAAATCCTTCTATTCTACTTATTTATTCTATTCTACATTGTTTCTAGGGGAAAAAAAACAGTTGTCAAAGACAGCATTGGATAATATTATATAATAGAAGGACCTTGTCTCCTTCACTCCTGAGGCCAACTGGAAACGATTTGATTCCTTCTGTGACACAATCATGTATACCGCTTATTTTTAACTTGCCCTTCATTCTAGGATGATAGGCCAATTGTTAAGAGTACAATAAAAAATAAAAACTAACATGCTGCAATATCATCCAATAAAATGGTGAAGCTCTCATCACGATAAAAACTCAAGCATAAAGAGAGCATAGGAACAAACTAAACCCATCATTTAAACTCATCTTGAGGAGAAGAAAAAAGAAAGAGGAAACCTTGGCAATGAAACGATAGCGTTACCAGCATTAATGAAGATTTGATAGAAGGATGTTCGGCTTTGTTTCAGTAGTGGGTTCTAGAATGGAATAGAATAACAGAGTTGGAAGGGACCTTGGAGGTCTTCTAGTCCAACCCCCTGCTTAGGCAGGAAACTCTACGCCACTTCAGACAAATGGTTATCCAACATCTTCTTTAAAAATTCCAGTGTTGGAGCATTCACAACTTCTTGTTCCACTTATTAATTGTTCTAACTGGCAGGAAATTTCTCCTTAGTTCTAAGTTGCTTCTCTCCTTGATTAGTTTCCACCCATTGCTTCTTGTCCTACTCTCAGGTCTTTGGAGAATAGCTTGACTGCCTCTTCTTTGTGGCAGCCCCTGAGATATTGGAAGACTGCTATCATGTCTCCCCTAGTCCTTCTCTTCATTAAACTAGACATGCCCAGTTCCTGCAACCGTTCTTCATATGTTTTAGCCTCCAGTCCCCTCATCGTCTTCATTGCTCTTCTCTGCACTCTTTCTAGAGTCTCAACATCTTCTTTACATCGTGGCGACCAAAACTGGATGCAATATTCCAAGTGTGGCCTTACCAAGGCATTATAAAGTGATATTAACATTTCATGTGATCTTGATTCTATCCCTCTGTTGATGCAGCCTAGAACTGTGTTGGCTTTTTTGGCAGCTGCTGCACATGGCTGGCTCATATCTAAATGGTTGTCCACTAGGACTCCAAGATCCCTTTCACAGTTACTACTATTGAGCAAGGTACCACATATATGGTACCCGTGCATTTTAGTTTAGTTTAGTTTTTAGTTTTATTAGTTTTATTAAATTTGTATACCGCCCTACTCCCAAAGGACTCAGGGCGGTGAACAGGCACAAGATAAAATACAGCAATACAAAAGTTAAAAACAATTTAAAACCAAATTAAATAATATTGGCCCACGACAATTAAAATCCCAATAAATTTAAAACAAATTAAAATTTCAATTTAAAATTTAAAAGAAAGGGGAGAAAATTAGGCCAGGCCCGCCTGGTGAAATAAAAAGATCTTTAGAGCGCGGCGGAAGGTGCGCAGATCCGGGATCCTCCGTATCTCCGGGGAGAGCTCGTTCCAGATAGTGGGTGCCCCCACAGAGAAGGCCCTCCCCCTGGGGGCCGCCAGTCGACACTGCTTGGCTGATGGCACCCGGAGGAGACCCTCTCTATGAGAGCGTACCGGCCGGTGGGAGGCTATTTGTGGTAGTAGGCGGTCCCGTAAATAACCAGGTCCTAAGCCATGGAGCGTTTTAAAGGTGGTAACCAAAAACTTGAAGCGCACACGGAAGACCACCGGGAGCCAGTGCAGCTCACGCAGGAGAGGTGTCACACGGGAGCGTTTTGGTTTTCTTCCCTAAATGTAAAACCTTGCTTTTTTCACCGTTGAATTTCATTTTGTTAGATAGCGCCCAATGTTCAAGTCTGTCCAGATCCTTCTGTATCTTGAGCCTATCTTCTGGAGTGTTGGCTATTCCTGCCAGCTTGGTGTCCTCTGCAAATTTGATGAGTTCCCCATCTATCCCCTCGTCCAAGTCATTGAACTCAGACGAGGAGATAGATGGGGAAGGTTTCACGTACCTTCGCTACTGGTTCGGAACTCTGAGCGCGCGTACGCGTACACGTACGCGCCTCCCGCTGCCGCCGCTACCAGTTTACCCGAACAGGAGCGATCCAGTAGAAACCCATCACTAGCTTATTTGTTTTATTCCCTTTATTTTTTTTTCAAAAAAGTTTTTTCTTTTTATTTCTCATAAACACATTTACATGTACAGTCATCTATCCATCATTTTTCATTCGTCTTAATCTTTTAACTTTCATTTTTCATTTTTATTTTTTCCGGACTGCTCTTTTACCCTTTACCTTTACTCCAACCTTTCTTCTTCTCCTCCCCTTCTTTTCCTTCCTCTTTCTCCTCCTAGTTTCTTCGTTCTTCCTCTCCTTCTCTTTCCTACTTCCCCTTCCCTTCCCTTCCCCCACTCCTCTCCTCTTCCCCCCTTCTAACCTTCTTCTACTCCTCTTTCCCCTCCCTTTTCTTCCTCTCCTTTTCCCTTTCTTCTTTCTCGTCTCCTCTCTTTTTCCCTCCTTCTAACCTTCTCCTCTGCTCCTCTTTCCCCCTCCCTTTTCTTTCTCTCCTTTTCCCTTTCTTTCTCCTCTCCTCTCTTCTCCCTTCCTCTCTCTCTACTCCTTCCCCTCTCTCTCGTTGTTTCCCTTTTCAGTTCAATCTAAAGTGGTATTCGAGGAGTCCCGATTTTCTAATTATCTTTATTTTCATTTCAATTTCTTATTCAGTTGATATTTATTTTTATGTCATCATTTGTGTACATTTTTATAATATCTCACTTTTCCCCCTTTTTACCCCCCCTCCCCTTTCTCCTTTTACTTGGCATCATCTGGGTATCTATTTTTCTAATTAGAATGTGCAGAAATGAATAGATTAACACTGAGAATAAAAGATAAAGAGGAGTCGATGTATTTCAAGGCATGGGAAAATTTTTATGATTGGTTAGAAAGGAAATAGAAATAAGGGTATAGAGATAAAATAGATAGAGAACAGATGGGTTTGTTTTATTCCTGTTCCTGCAACTTGTATGGCAGAAAAGAACAAGTATTCCCTTCAAAACATAGGCAGTTTGTATATAGGAGGACACTTATCCAAGCTTCTTTCACTCTGAAATATAATTTTACGTGTAAAAACTAGGGTGAACAACTATGGCCTCTTTACAAGTTTTGGACTTCAAATCCCAGAATTCTTGAACCTGCCATACATGCATTTTTTTTTTACTTTTTTATGTATGTGTAAGGAAGCTAAAATGCTGATCTTGTTAATTGAAAGGTCGGCAGTTCAGCAGTTCGAATCCCTAGTGCCGCGTAACGGGGTGAGCTCCCGTTACGGAGCTGGAGAAGCTCCACCTTCTGCCAACCTAGGATTTTGAAAGCACGTAAAAAAAAATGCAAGTAGAAAAATAGGGACCGCCTTTGGTGGGAAGGGAAGAGCGTTCCATGCGCCTTTGGCATTGAGTCATGCCGGCCACATGACCACGGAGACGTCTTCGGACAACGCTGGCTCTTTGGCTTTGAAACGGAGATGAGCACCGCCCCCTAGAGTCGGGAACGACTAGCACACATGTGCGAGGGGAACCTTTACAGTGGTGAAATCAAAAATTTTTTACTACCGGTTCTGTGGGCGTGGCTTGGTGGGCATGGTGTGGCTTGGTGGGCATGGCTTGGTGGGCATGGCAGGGGAAGGATACTGCAAAAACTCCATTCCCACCCCACTCCAGGGGAAGGATTTTGCAAAATCCCCATTCCCTCCCCACTCCTGGGGGAAGGATATTGCAAAATCTCTATTCCTACTCCACTCTGGGGCCAGTCAGAGGTGGTATTTCCCGGTTCTCTGAACTGCTCAAAATTTCCGCTACCAGTTCTCCAGAACCTGTCAGAACCTGCTGGATTTCACCCCTGAACCTTTACCTTTAAGGAAGCTATGAGCCAAGTCTAATTTTCCAACCATTTTTATTTGAACTAGTGCAATGTTTCTAAACCCAGCAATGTTAATACAGGCGGACATGGCTGCCTCGGGAATTCTGGGAGTTGAAGTCCGCAGGTCGTAGAGTCGCCAGCGTTGCCCATCCCTGGAGTAGAGAGATATTCGTGGAATCTGTTTTTCGCTAAAATGTAGATAGGTTTATTTTGGAAAAAGGAAGAATTAGGCAAATGAGAGCAGTGTTTCTTAACCTGGGCAGCTTTAACATGTGTGGACGGTCACGTGAAGTGGTAATAACACGCTATAATGCTTTGGTAAAACCACTCTTGGAATATTGCATCCATTTTTGGTCGCCACGCTGTAAAAAAGATGTTGAGACTCTAGAAAGAATGCAGAGAAGAGCAACCGAGATGCTGAGGGGACCGGAGGCTAAAATATATGAAGAACGGTTGCAGGAACTGGGTATGTCCAGTTTAATAAAAAGTGACTGAGGAGTGAATGATAACAGTCTTCCAACATCTAAGGAGCTACCACAAAGAGGAGGTCAAGCTATTCTCCAAAGCACCAGAAGACAGGACCAGGAGCAATGGATGAAAACCTATCAAGGAGAAAGCCAACCTAGAACTAAGGAGTTCTAGGTTCTTCTAGTTTTTCTTCTTCTGTAAGGAGAACAATTAACCAGTAGAACAGCTTGCCTTCAGAAGCTGTGGGTGCTTCATCACTGGAGGCTTTGAACAAGAGATTGAACAGTCGTCTCTCTGAAATGGTATAGGATCTCCTGCTCGAGTAGGGGGTTGGAGTAGATGACCTCCAAGGACCCTTCCAACTCTTGTTATTCTATCATCTAAAAAGATATTTGGGTTGTATTTTCCCCTTTCCCCCACATAACTCTTCTAGGTTGTGCTCAATTCTAGACCTGTCCAGTTAAGCAGGTGGTCTCCTGACCAAGACTAACCAAGATCAACCCACTCAAAAGATTGGATATTCATTTGTCTGGGATGGTATCTTCTCTTCTCTTCTTTTTCACCTCTCATCTTTCCTACTACCATCCCCTATTGGTATATTATGATTTATCAATAGTTGTTTGTACCTTATGATTTATGATGGTATCTAATGATCTATTTTATGATTTATGATATCACTTTGTTGTTTGTATGTACACTGAGAGCTTGTGCACCGGAGAAAAATTCCTTGTGTGACCAATCACACTTGTCCAATAAATAATTCTATTCTATTCTATTCTATTCTCTACTTTCTACTCTACTCTACTCTACTCTACTCTACTCTACTCTACTCTGCTCTACTCTACTCTACTACCTCTACTCTACTGTATTCTACTCTACTGTACTCTACTCTATTCTACTCTACTCTACTCTACTCTACTCTACTCTACTCTACTCTAGTCTAGTCTAGTCTATCCTATCCTATCCTATCCTATCCTATCCTATCCTATTCTTCATTCCATTGTTCTGTTCTGTTCTGTTCTATTCTATTATATTCTTCATTCCATTGTTCTGTTCTATCCTATCCTATTCTTCATTCCATTGTTCTGTTCTGTTCTGTTCTATTCTATTCTATTTTTCATTCCATAATTTTGTTCTGTTCTGTTCTATTATATTCTTCATTCCATTGTTCTGTTCTGTTCTGTTCTGTTCTGTTCTGTTCTGTTCTGTTCTGTTCTATTCTATTCTATTCTATTCTATTCTTCTTCATTCCATTATCCTATGCTATCCTATCCTATTTTTCATTCCATTAGTTTGTTCTGTTCTGCTCTGCTCTGCTCTGTTCAGTTCTAGACTCCTACCTTGGGGAGGGGGTTGGACTAGAAGACCTCCAAGGTCCCTTCCAGGCCCAGGATTCTAGGTCTCCCTTTCCTTGTGGGAAGCCAACCCCTCGAGACCTGCTCTCTCTTTCTCTCCCTCCTCCCAGCGTTGAGGCTTACACCGACAGAACCAGGAGCTGGGATTGCGTGACTTTCCGCTCCCACCAGATGCTGGCAAGGCGGAGGCGCCCCGTTTTTTTCCCCCTTTACCTCGGATCGGATGCTCTGGTCCTCTTGGCCTTAAAGAAGCCGCAGCAGTTTCGAGACTTTCTCCCTCCGGTTGAAGACCCCTGGGGTGCCGGCTCGCCCCCTCCCGCAGGGACCCCAGGGATGACCCCCCCTCCCCGGTCCTGCCTCTCTGCTCCAGCCAGCAAGCCCGCCCCCTGGAGGGAAGGTCCTTCGCTTGATCCCCTTCTTTCCTTTGCTCCCACCTCGGGGAAGGGCGGCGGAGGGTGGGGGGGGGGGAAGGGAGGGTGGAGAGATCGCTTTGGTGAATAAATCCTCCTTTCCATCTCCTCCTCCGACCCTCCTCCTCCTCTTCCTCTTCTTCTTCTTTTCTTCCTCTTCCTCTTCTTCTTCTTCTGATCCTTCTCCTGATCCTCCTCCTCCTCCTCCTCCTGCTACTTCTTCTCCTTCTTCTCTTCTCCTCCTCCTCCTCTTCCTCTTCTCCTTCTCTCCTTCTCCTTCTTCTCTCCTTCACCTTCTTCCTCTTCCCCCTCTCCTTCTTCTTCCTCCTCCTCTTCTTCTTCTCCTTCTCTCCTTTTCCTTCTCCTCCTCCTCCTCTTCTCCTTCTCTCCTTCTCCTTCCCCTTCTTCCTCTTCCTCTTCCCTTCCCTTTCTTTCTCCTTCCTCTTCTCCTTCCTCCTCCTCCTCCTCCTCCTCCTCTTCTGATCCTTCTTCTTCTCCTCCTCCTGCTTCTTCCTCTCCTCCTCCTCTTCTTCTTCTCCTTCTCTCCTTCTCCTTCTCCTTCTCCTTCCCCTTCTTCCTCTTCCTCTTCCCTTCCCTTTCTCCTTCCTCTTCTCCTTCCTCCTCCTCCTCCTCTTCTTCTTCTTCTCCTTCTCCTTCTTCTTCTCCTCCTCCTCCTCCACCTCTTCTTCTTCTCCTCCTCCTCCTCATCATCATCCACTTCTTCTCCTCCTCCTCCTCCTCCTCCTCCTCCTCCTCCTCCAAGGCTTCGGCGAGGAGAACCAAACGGCTTTGCTCCCCGCCTGCCGGCTGAGTTTCTTTCCTATGAAGCAAAAAAAAAAGAAAGAAAAAACTCCTATCGGGAAGGGGCGGTGGAGGAGGCGACCCACGCGAGACCCCCCCTTCCCCTCCTCCCCTCTCCCCCTCCCCCCTCCGCGTGTGGTTTCTTCCCAAGAGCCCAGCGGTGCCTTGACGCGGATGCTTGGCCGGCTGGGATCTCCGCGTGGTCTCCCCTCCCCTCCTTCCTTCCCTCCCTCGCCGGCCGGAGCGTTGCGTAAAGCGGGCTTGGGGGGGGTGGGGAGCGCTTGCATTTAAGAGCCGAAGTTGCCGGGGCCAAAGCTCTTGGAAGACGAAGCAGCGGAGGGCGCCGGGATTCCTCCTTGAGGACTAGAAGCAGCCCGGTTGGCGGAAAGTTTTTCTCTCGGCGAGACTCCCCCTCCCCCCCCCCCATTCCCTCCACCCGGGCGCCGAGACAGGCCGAGGAGGAGCCGCCGCCGCCGCCGGGTAGGGAAAGCCCGCCGGAGGAGGGGTTTGGCGGGGTGGGTGGGGGGGGGGGACGAGCGGCGTCGCCCTTCTGCCAAAGGACGAGCCGGGGCGGCGGAGGCGGAGGGATGTGGCCGGCTGGCACGGCCGGCAAGCCGTCGGCTCCGCGGGATTCGGCGCTGCGGAAAGCGGCTTTCTCCGGCAACCTCTCGGCTCTGCCGCTGCACCTGGCGCCCAGCGGTCGGAGCGTGCGGGTCTTCATCAGCGCCAACCCCGAAGGTGAGACGGCCTTCCTTCCTTCCTTTGCGTTCCTTCCTTCCCTCCTTCCTTCTTCCCTCCTTTGCATTCCTTCCTTCCCTCCTTCTTTCCTATTTCACTTGTCTCCCTCCCTCTTTCTGTTCCATCCTTCCTTCCTTCTCCTTCCTTCCTCTCTTTCCTTCTTTCTTTCCTTCCTTCCCTCCTTCCTTCCTTCCTTCCTTCCTTCCTTTGCATTCCTTCCTTCCTTTGCCTTCCTTCCTTCCCTCCTTTGCATTCCTTCCTTCCCTCCTTCCTTCCTTTGCATTCCTTCCTTCCTTCCTTCTTTCCTATTTCACTTGTCTCCCTCCCTCTTTCTGTTCCATCCTTCCTTCCTTCTCCTTCCTTCCTCTCTTCCTTCTTTCTTTCCTTCCTTCCTTTGCATTCCTTCCTTCCTTCCTTCCTTCCTCCCTCCTTCCTCCTTCCTTCCCTCCTTCCTTCCTTCTTGCTTCCTTCCTTCCTTCCTTCCTTTGCCTTCCTTCCTTCCTTCCTTCCTTCCTTCCTTCCTTCCTTCTTCTCCTTCCTTCCTTCCTTTCATTCCTTCCTTCCTTTCCTTCCTCCTTCCCTTCCTTCCTTTGCATTCCTTCCTTCATTCCTTCCTTCCTTTCCTTCCTTCCTTCCTTTCCTCCTTCCGTCCTCTCCTTCCTTCCATTCCTTCCTTCCTTTGCCTTCCTTCCCTTCCTTCCTCCTTCCTTCCTTCCTTCCTCCCTTCCTTCCTTTGCATTCCTTCCTTCCTTCCTTCCTTTGCATTCCTTCCTTCCTTCCTTCCTTCCTTCCTTCCTTCCTCCTTCCTTTGCATTCCTTCCTTCCTTCCTTCCTTTGCATTTCCTTCCTTCCTTCCTTTGCATTCCTTCCTTCCTTCCTTCCTTTCCTTCCTTCTTCCTTCCTTCTCCTTCCTTCCTTCTTCCTTCCCTTCCTTCCCTATTCTCCTTCCTTCCTTCCTTTCCTTCCCTTCCTTCATTCCTTCCTTCCTTCCTTCCTTCTTCCTTTGCCTTCCTTCCTTCCTTTCCTCCTTTGCTTTCCTCTCCCTTCCTTCCTTTCCTTCCTTCCTTCCTTCTTCTTCTCCTTCCCTTCCTTCTTCCTTCTCCTTCCTTCCTTCTTCCTTCCTTCCTTTCCTTCTTCTTCTTCCTTCCTTCCTCCCTTCTCCTCCCTCTCTTCCTTCCCTCCTCTCCTTCTTATTTCCCTTCCTCCTTCTCCCTCTTCTTTCCTTCCTTCCTTCTTTCCTTCCTTCTTCTTCCTTCCTTCCTCCTTCTTCCTTTCTCTCCCTCCCTCCTTCTCTATTTCATCTTGTCTCCTCCCTCTTTTCTTCCATCCTTCCTCTTCTTCCTTCCTTCCTCCTTCCTTCTTTCCTCCCTCCCTCTTATTTCATTGTCTCCCTCCCTCTTTCCATCCATCCTTCCTTCCTTCTCCTTCCTTCCTTCCTCCCTTCCTTCTTTCCCTCCCTCTATTTCACTTTGTCTCCCTCCCTCTTTCCATCCATCCTTCCTTCCTTCTCTTTCCTTCCTTCCTTCCTTCTTTCCTCCCTTCCTTCCCTCGTATTTCACTTGTCTCCCTCCCTCTTTCATTCTATATCCTTTCTTTTCCTTCCTCCCTTCCTTCTTTCCTCCCTCCCTCCTTCCTATTTCATTCCTTCCTTCTGTCCTTCCTTCCTTCCTATTTCACTGTCTCCCTCCCTCTTTCCTTCCTCCCTTCTTTCCTTCTTTCCTTCTTTCCTCCTCCCTCCCTTCCTTCGCTTGCTTGCTTGCTTGGATCTTCTCGGAGCTGTGCCTTTGGCCGGACTCAAAGGGGAGAAGAGGGGGCAGCCGAGATTCTGGGTTGGCTTTGCACTGGGCCAACTTTCCATGACACCCAGAACCGCCCGAGGGGTCTGGAGCCCAGTTAGGCTCGAGGGAATTGTGAATTAGGCAAGAAAAGGTCATGGGTATGGAAGCTGGGATGCAGCTTCCTAGCAGGGCCTCACATTAGACGATGTGCTCTCGTTTCTAATTTTTATTTAATTTCTACTCTGACTTTAAAGGGGAGGTGGAGTGGGGAGTACCTCTGCCACCATCCTAAAGCCAGCTTTAAAAGAAAGCATGGTTGGCAGTCTGGGGAGAAGGGGGGGGGAGTATTTAAGGGTGTCTGCAAAGTTTCAGGCGTCTGTTTTGTCTGCAAAAGCATCTCTCCCTCTCCCCTCTTTCTTTCCTTTTTTTTAAAGAAGACGTTTAAAAAGAGAAAAAGTTGATTTCTCTGGAGGCATCAGCACTAGCAGGCTGCCTCTAAGGCCTGCAGTCCATCTTATTTGCCCTAGGAAAAAATGCTGCATTTTCTGGCAACTAAGAGAGGAGTGACTAGAAGGTGCTATTTTTTCCCTAATTCAAAGGAGGGTAAGTGAGTGAGTGGAGAGGAGGGAGGGAGGGAGGGAGGGAGGGAGGGAAGGAAGGAAGGAAGGAAGGAAGGAAGGAAGGAAGGAAGGAAGGAAGGAAGGAAAGATGGAAAGAAAGAAAGATGGAGAAAAAGGGAAAGAGAAAGAGAGAGAAAGATGAAAGAAAGAGAGAGAAAGAAAGATGGAAGGAATGAAAGGTGGAAGGAAACAAAGATGGAAAGAAAGGGAAAGAGAAAGAGAGAGAGAAAGATGAAAGAAAGAGAGAGAGAGAAAGATGGAAGGAATGAAAGGTGGAAAGAAACAAGGTTGGAAAGAAAGGGAAAGAAAGAGAGTAGGAAGGAAAGAAAGAAAGAAAGAAAGAAAGGAAGGAAGGAAGGAAGAAAGAAAGAAAGAAAGAAAGAAAGAAAGAAAGAAAGAAAGAAAAAAGGAAGGAAGGAAGGAAGGAAGGAAGAAAGAAAGAAAGAAAGAAAGAAAGAAAGAAAGAAAGAAAGAAAGGATGGAAGGAATGAAAGATGGAAGGAAACAAAGATGGAAAGAAAGGAAGAGAAAGAGAGAGAGAAAGATGAAAGAAAGAGAGAGAAAGAAAGATGGAAGGAATGAAAGATGGAAGGAACAAAGATGGAAAGAAAGGGAAAGAAAGAGAGAGAAAGAAAGAGAGTAGGAAGGAGGAAAAGAAAGAAAAAAGGAAGGAAGAAAGGAAGAAAGAAAGAAAGAAAGAAAGAAAGAAAGAAAGAAAGAAAGAAAGAAAAGAAAAGAAAGAAAGAAAGAAAGAAAGAAAAAGATTGACCTTCTTGTCTTTCACCTCTCAAAGAGATTCAGTAAAATGTTCTGTTTTGGTCTTTTCTCGAAAGTGGGGAAGTCTTGAACGCTGTATGACAGGTTCTGCTTCAAGGAAAGGCCCCAACGTTTCAGCACAATACTTGGGAGAATTGTGACCGTAGCATCCACCTATTAGGCAATTGTGCAAAAGGGAGCAGGTTTTCACCTTGGGAGTTACATCGCATTTAAAGCCGCAGACTTTGTCTTCCTGTTCCACTTTGCTATGTGTGTCAATTAACCCTTTCCAAAATAGGAATTCAAAGTATATCTCTTTGAGTTCTGCGACTAGGAGCTTGGAATAATTCTGAAACTAAATAACTGTTTTGTTGAGTGCTTCCTTCTTGAACATATTATACATTGGAACTGTTATGCATTTTTTTTTTAAAAAAAAAAACAGATTAAATAACTTCTGGACTCTTTTGCAAACCTAAGTACATGTACGCGATGCGATGCAACCGTCTTTCATGTTCTATTTTCAGTGAGCAGAGTCTCCTTGTTGCTCATCCTATTCTCATTTTACTTCGCCCTTGAGCCGAAAGTTCATTAAATTATATTGCTCTTCAGTTTGCAGTGACAGGAGACATTCCTACCTGTCTGTCTGGTTTTTTTTTTTATTTTTATTATGATGATGATTACTGTGTCCAGTCCTCCGTTGAAATACAGCGGGAGAGAAGATTGAGTCCTCTAAAGCTCAGAGTTTGCAATAGATGTACACAGTGTCCCAGGAAAACTGGCAAGTAGCCCACTTCTTAAAAGACAAACAGTAAGGATGAGAAAAAGATGTTTCTAATTTCTTTGGCAAAAACCTCTTTCGGAGATTGAAGTCAGGCGGAGAGGCAGAAGGTCTTTTCCGGAGTTGTTTATTGCCAAAGACGAAAAGCCCGGATTGTCTGCTGAATTATTGCTCCACAAAAGACGTGGCTACTCGTGAGAGGAGCCTCACGCCCTCTTCGCAAGAGGTCTTAATTCATTTCCTCTTTTTAATCTAATTATCACTGTCTGATTCAGACGGGTTTTTTTTTAGAGAAAGGGCAAGTTCGAAGCAAGTTCTTGCAAAGGGAACTGTCCGTGGTGCTGAAAATGAGATGGCATGTTGGAAGCGATGGGATGGGATGGGATGGGATGGGATGGGATGGGATGGGATGGGATGGGATGGGATAGAATAGAATAGAATAGAATAGAATAGAATAGAATAGAATAGAATATTGACTGTTTCCCTATGACTATCATTAAGTGTTGTACCTTATGATTCTTGACGAATGTATTTTTTCTTTTATGTACTCCAAGAGCGTATGCACCAAGACAAATTCCTTGGGTGTCCAATCACACTTGGCCAATAAATAATTCTATTCTATTCTATTCTATTCTATTCTATTCTATTCTATTCTATTCTATTCTATTCTACTCTACTCTACTCTACTCTACTCTACTTCTACTACTCTACTCTACTCTACTCTATTCTGTTCCATTTATTTCCATTCCATTTATTTTCTATTCTATTCTATTCTATTCTATTCTATTCTATTCTATTCTATTCTATTCTATTCTATTCTATTCTACTCTACTCTACTCTACTCTATTCTATTCCATTTATTTCCATTCCATTTATTTCTATTCTATTCTATTCTATTCTATTCTATTCTATTCTATTCTATTCTATTCTATTCTATTCTATTCTACTCTACTCTACTCTACTCTATTCTATTCTATCCATTTATTTCCATTCCATTTATTTCCATTCCATTTATTTCTATTCTATTCTATTCTATTCTATTCTATTCTATTCTATTCTATTCCATTCCATTCCATTCCATTCCATTCCATTCTATTCTATTCTATTCTATTCTATTCTATTCTATTCTATTCTATTCTATTCTACTTACTCTACTCTACTCTACTCTACTCTACTCTACTCTTCGGGTAGGGTAGGGTGGGTAGGGTCGGGTAGGGTAGAGTAGAGTAGAGTAGAGTAGAGTAGAGTAGAGTAGAGTAGAATAGAATAGAATAGAATAGAATAGAATAGAATAAATAGAATAGAATAGAATAGAATAGAATAGAATAGAATAGAATAGAATAGAATAGAATAGAATAGAATAGAATAGAATAGAATAGAATAGAATTCTTTATTGGTCAAGTGTGATTTGACATACAAGGAATTTGTCTTCGGTGCATAAGCTCTCAGTGTACATAAAGATATATAAGTGATAAATCATGATCATAGTCATCATAAATACAGTTGCTCCAAAATCATTCAAATTGCTACAGTACAAGAGCTGGTTGCCAATATTATAATGTCAAGAGCAAGCAAACATGAATGTCTGCGGTTGTAAATTAGCAGAAAATTTTAGTTAAAACCCATCTACATGTTAGAAAAACTTACTTTAAGATATTGTGAGGTGCAGCTGCATATGTAACTACTTCAGAGTTGCATGCTTAATTCTAATTCTGGAGTAAACTTGCATCTAAATGAGGCACAGTAAGATAAAAATTTCCAGGTGCCAATAGCAATATTTCAGGTTCCTGTACTTATTTGTGAAAGCATTTAGGGTTTCTGATTATTTTTTTGTATCAAACTACTATACAAACTATAGTAATATTTACTTAACCATTCTTTGTTTGTTTTTAGCAAACTACTATACAAACTATAGTAACATTTACTTACCCATTGTTGTTTTTATCAAACTACTATACAAACTATAGTGACATTTACTTAACCATTCTTTTTTTTTGTTTGTATCAAACTACTATACAAACTATAGTAAAATTTCTTAACCATTCTTTGTTTGTTTTTAGCAAACTACTATACAAACTATAGTAACATTTACTTAACCATTGTTGTTTTTATCAAACTACTATACAACCTATAGTAACATTTACTTAACCATTCTTTTTTTGTTTGTATCAAACTACTATACAAACTATAGTAACATTTACTTAACCATTCTTTGTTTGTTTTTAGCAAACTACTATACAAACTATAGTAACATTTACTTAACCATTGTTGTTTTTAGCAAACTACTATACAAACTATAGTAACATTTTCTTAACCATTTTTTTTTGTTTGTATCAAACTACTGTACTATACAAACTACAGTAACATTTACTTAACCATTCTTTGTTTTTAGCAAACTACTATACAAACTATAGTAACATTTCCTTAACCATTCTTTGTTTGTTTTTAGCAAACTACTATACAAACTATAGTAACATTTCCTTAACTATTCTTTTTTTGTTTGTATCAAACTACTATACAAACTATAGTAACATTTACTTAACCATTCTTTGTTTGTTCTTTTTCAAACTACTATAGTAACATTTACTTAATCTTTCTTCAGTCTGGTTAGCCCTTCATAAAGGGATCTGCACCAAGTTATGCCACCTTTCACGATTTCTTTCAAACAACATTTCATGCAATTTTATTTTATTCGACGATCGACCCCAAATTAGAAACCCAAATGTAATAAATTCTGGGAACAGCATAACATTTAAAATTGAAGAGACCGTTTTTGAAAAACTCAGCCAAAGAATCTAAGACTGTACGTGGAGTTTCACAGCTTCACATCGGCTAAACGTTGTGTGATAAATGTACAGGTTTTAATGAAAATATAATTTTCTGACTGTGTCTTTGGAAGAATGATTAACTTCCTTCGCATTGTGCAAAAGAGGAATTTTATTAAAGGCTATCATTTGATCTTAATTGGAAGCTGCAGAAAGGATTAGCTCAGAGGAATCAAAGTACTTGCCTTAAACCTGAAGTGGCACGAGGACCCATGTCGCCTGGCATGCGCGGCATCGCCTGTTCGTCTTCCGGGTTTCTGGCACACGCGCGTGCGACGATCGGTTCGCCTTTTTGCAGGTCCTATGCTTCCTTGTGTGAGCATCTGCGCTGGCAGTGGTGGAATTCAAATTTTTTTACTACCGGTTCTGTGCGCGTTGCTTGGGCATGGCTTGGTGGAGGAGGCAGGGGAAGGATACTGCAAAATCCCCATTCCCTCCCCACTCCAGGGGAAGGATATTGCAAAATCCCCATTCCCTACCCACTCCAGGGGAAGGATATTGCAAAATCCCCATTCCCACCACACTCCAGGGGAAGGATGCTGCAAAATCTCCATTCCCACCCCACTCCAGGGGAAGGATACTGCAAAATCCCAATTCCCTCCCCTCTCCTGGGGGAAGGATATTGCAAAATCTCCATTCCTACCCCACTCCAGGAGATGGATATTGCAAAATCCCCATTCCCTCCCCACTCCTGGGGGAAGGATATTGCAAAATCTCCATTCCCACCCCACTCCAGGGGAAGGATACTGCAAAATCTCCATTCCCTCCCCTCTCCTGGGGGAAGGATACTGCAAAATCCCCATTCCCACCCCACTCCAGGAGAAGGATACTGCAAAATCTCCATTCCCTCCCCACTCCAGGAGATGGATATTGCAAAATCCCCATTCCCTCCAAACTCCTGGGAGAAGGATTTTGCAAAATCTCCATTCCCAACCTACTCCAGGGGAAGGATACTGCAAAATCCCCATTCCCTGCCCACTCCTGGGGAAGGATACTGCAAAATCCCCATTCCCACCCCACTCTGGGGCCAGCCAGAGGTGGTATTTGCCGGTTCTCCGAACTACACAAAATTTCCGCTACCGGTTCTCCAGAACCCGTCAGAACCTGCACGCTGGCAATCTGATTCTCGCATGTGCATGCACTCCAGAAACCCGGAAGAGTAGCTGGCTAAAACCGGAAGTTCAGTAGCTGAAACCGAAAGTTCATTTTTGGGGGCATGCATGCACCCTGGGCAGCTCCTCTTCCGGGTTGCCGAAAAGTACTATACAAACTATAGTAACATTTACTTAACCATTCTTTGTTTGTTCTTTTTCAAACTACTATAGTAACATTTACTTAATCTTTCTTCAGTCTGGTTAGCCCTTCATAAAGGGATCTGCACCAAGTTATGCCACCTTTCACGATTTCTTTCAAACAACATTTCATGCAATTTTATTTTATTCGACGATCGACCCCAAATTAGAAACCCAAATGTAATAAATTCTGGGAACAGCATAACATTTAAAATTGAAGAGACCGTTTTTGGAAAAACTCAGCCAAAGAATCTAAGACTGTACGTGGAGTTTCACAGCTTCACATCGGCTAAACGTTGTGTGATAAATGTACAGGTTTTAATGAAAATATAATTTTCTGACTGTGTCTTTGGAAGAATGATTAACTTCCTTCGCATTGTGCAAAAGAGGAATTTTATTAAAGGCTATCATTTGATCTTAATTGGAAGCTGCAGAAAGGATTAGCTCAGAGGAATCAAAGTACTTGCCTTAAACCTGAAGTGGCACGAGGAGCCATGTTGCCTGGCACGCGCGGCATCGCCCGTTCGTCTTCCGGGTTTCTGGCACACGCGCGTGCGATGATCGGTTCGCCTTTTTTGCAGGTCCTATGCTTCCTTGCGTGAGCATCTGCCCTGGCAGTGGTGGAATTCAAATTTTTTTACTACCGGTTCTGTGTGCGTTGCTTGGGCATGGCTTGGTGGACGTGGCAGGGGAAGGATACTGCAAAATCCCCATTCCCTCCCCACTCCAGGGGAAGGATATTGCAAAATCCCCATTCCCTACCCACTCCAGGGGAAGGATATTGCAAAATCCCCATTCCCTCCCCACTCCAGGGGAAGGATGCTGCAAAATCCCCATTCCCTACCCACTCCAGGGGAAGGATATTGCAAAATCCCCATTCCCTACCCACTCCAGGGGAAGGATAGTGCAAAATCTTCATTCCCACCCCATTCCAGGGGAAGGATACTGCAAAATCCCCATTCCCTCCCCACTCCAGGGGAAGGATACTGCAAAATCTTCATTCCCACCCAACTCCAGGGGAAGGATACTGCAAAATCCCCATTCCCTCCCCTCTCCTGGGGGAGGGATATTGCAAAATCTCCATTCTCTCCCCACTCCAGGAGATGGATATTGCAAAATCCCCATTCCCTCCCCATTCCTGGGGGAAGGATATTGCAAAATCTCCATTCCCACCCCACCCCAGGGGAAAGATATTGCAAAATCTCCATTCCCAACCTACTCCACAGGGAAGGATACTGCAAAATCTCCATTCCCTCTCCACTCCAGGGGAAGGATACTGCAAAATCTCCATTCCCACCCCACTCCTGGGGAAAGATACTGCAAAATCTCCATTCCCACCCCACTCTGGGGCCAGCCAGAGGTGGTATTTGCCGGTTCTCCGAACTACTCAAAATTTCCGCTACCGGTTCTCCAGAACCCGTCAGAACCTGCTGAATAGGACCCCTGCACGCCGGCCATCTGATTGTCGCAGGTGCATGAACTCCAGAAACCCGGAAGAGTAGCTGGCTAAAACCGGAAGTTCATTTTTGGGGGCATGCATGCGCCCTGGGCAGCTCCTCTTCCGGGTTGCCGGAAAGTTTCACCATCACTGGCATAAACCATAACTAAAATACAGGAAGTCCTCGAGTTATGAAACACAATTGAGCCCAACATTTTTTGTAGCTAAGCGAAACATTGGCTAAGTGAGTTTTGTTCCATGTTGCCACCTTTCTTGCCACCGTTGTTAAATGAATTCTGCAGCAGTTAAGTTAGTAACGTAATGGTTGTTAAGTGAATCTGGTTCCCATATTGGATTTGGCTGGTCAGAAGGTCACGAAAGGCGACCCCAGGGCATGACCACCGTCGTAAATATGAGTCATTTTAAATTGCAGTTTTAAAATACAGGTAGTCCTGAAATTTAATGGAGTCCAAAATCTTTGTTGTTGTTGTTAATTGCAAAATCGTGTCTGACCCATCGCGACCCCATGGACCACGTTCCTCCAGGCCTTCCTGTCCTCTACCATCCCGTGGAGTCCATTTATGCTCACACCAACTGCTTCAGGGACTCCATCCAGCCACCTCGTTCTCTGCCGTCCCCTTCTTCTTTTGCCCTCCATCCTTCCCAGCATGAGGCTCTTCTCCAGGGAGTCCTTCCTTCTCATCAGGTGGCCAAACTATTTGAGTTTCATCTTCAGGATCTGGCCTTCTAAAGAGCAGTCAGGGTTGATCTCCTCTAGGACCGACCGGTTTGATCGCCTTGCAGTCCAAGGGACTCGCAGGAGTCTTCTCCAGCACCAGTCCAAAATTTATGGAATGTAATTGAGTCCAAAATTTACGTTGCTAAGCAAGACAGTTGTTTTGTTCAGTGAGTTTTGCCCCATTTTATGACCTTCCTTGCCACGGTTGTTAAGCGAATCACTGCAGCGGTTAAGTTAGGAGCACGGCTGAGAAGCGAATCTGGTGTCCCCATGGATTTTCCTCATCAGAAGGTCGCAAAATGGGATCACCTGACCGTCATAAATAGGAACCAATTGGCAAGCGTCTGAATTTTGATCACGTGGCCACAAGGAGGTTGCAACGGTCGTAAGCGTGAAAAACGGTCGTGAGTCACTTTTTCCCGTGCCCTTGTAACGTCGAACGGTCCCTAAGTGAGCTGTTGTAAGTCAAGGACTGTCTATGCAGGCATCAGTGGTGGGTTGCTCCCAGTTCGCACCGGTTCCCAAGAACCGATAGTAAAAATTTGCAGTAGTTCTTAATTATTAACTGAAGATTGCACCATCTAACCATATTTGACGGATCTCAAGCAAGGTGATGCTTGTTTAGTATTTGAATGGAAGACAATCTGGAAATCTTTTAGCTGGCTGGGAAGTCAGAAAGACATTCTAGGGAAAAAAATGACCTATCATTTCCATAACGTCACTAGTAAAACTTTAAAGAAATATCTGTAATCATCAAGAGGGTAGTTGAATTCAAGTGTCTTTCCCCCCCCATGTATATTTATTTCGTTCAGAAGAAAATTAAAATACAAAACTCGCCCCCCAAAAATTCAAGAAGACAAAAACGAAAAACAAAACAGACAAATTGTTTAGGTAAGTTGCATTAAAAAAACACACTAGACACCTATTGAATACTGATTAATGTATTACTACAACATTAGATACCACCTCTTGTAAAATAGCCCCCCCCCCAAAAAAAAATTTTTAAACCACTAGATCTATTTGCAACTTGTTGGCCTGTCTTCTATATGTTGTACTAGCTGGACAGCCGTGTTTCGCTATGAAACGATGTCATCGGGCATGATAAATTGACACTTAAAGTCTGAAACTTAATGTAGAATGTGTAACTCTGTAGCATCAGAGTGTGTTAATATAAGGCAGTTGGAACAGAGGGGGAGGGGGAGTAGAATATCCCAGCCCGCAGGCCGGATGAGTCATGCTCTGGCCACGCCTATGCCCGGTTTAGCGAACGGGAAGCATCAGAGCATGTTAATATAAGGCAACTGGCAGTTGGGACAGAGTTCCTTTCAGATGGGGAGGGGGGGAGTAGAACATTTAACTCCTTAGCATCAGAGCATGTTAATATAATACTGTATATGAAATACTAATGCTCTGATGGTCATTTGGAACACTCCTTTCTTAGTGAGCACCTAGAAGCCAAGAGGAACATACATGGCAAATTTCAAGTTTGTAGACTTTACGGTTCTGGAGATTTTGTGATTATGGCATGAGTGGTTTTTGCTTTTATATATATAGAAAATAGATTAGTGACAAAGTAGTTAAACAGGAAAAATGATAATAGGCTAACAGAACAAAATTAAAGTTTCCAAACTCCCTACGCTGTTTTATGTCATCCACTCTTATCGATCCCAAATCATCCCAAAAGTTATAAATAGATTATCCTGGGTCAAATATCCATGTTTGTTTCTTAATGGCCTCTTTTAATAGCCTGTCTTAATATCCCAGTCTCTATCTACCCTGAGCTCAAGTGTCTTAATATGTCTGAATTAGAGAGGGAGGTGGAAGGTTAAGAAATATGAAAAATAAATAAATAAATAAATAAGTTTATAAAACATTTAAAAATGGGAAACAACCTCTGAATTTGTTTTTTGACTATTAGTCAACCCATGTATTGATTTAATTTAATATATTTTCTACTGGCAGTCAATTTTAGAATCCCTCAAGATATTAAACAGTATTTGCACATCAAGTTTATTGATAATTGTTCTGGAGAAAATGAATATTTTCTTTTCCTTTTTCTTTTCCTTTTTTTTTTTTTTTTGAAAAACCTTTATTAACACATAAAATCCGAAAATACAAGTTAAAATACCTCTATAACAAAAATACATCCGTAATAATTATACAATTCAACGTCTTTCTGACAGTACTTAATTCTTAACTTTCTTCGTCTATTCCCACATATTCCTACTTAATCGACATATTTAATCCCATTTTATATCTTATTTTGTTCTATACATTCCTTATTTTTAATTTCTATCCAGGGATACCAATTGTCCCAAGTTAAGTAATATTCCGAGTCTTCCTTATTATTTAATTCTAAAGTAAGTTTGTCCATTTCTGCACATTTGAAAATTTTCCAGATTATTGCACAGTCTGTTGGAATAGTGGACATTTTCCAAGTACAATTCTAGCTGCTGTAGTTATATGAATAAATATTTTATCCTTTTAGGGTAATTTTCTTTAATAATCCCCAGAAGAAACAGTTCAGGTTTAAATTCTATTTTATAGTGTGTAATTTAAATGAAAATGAATATGTTCATTTGCATTTCTTGTAGCACTGGCATAACCACAGCCAAATAGTCTCGACATCAATTTGTTTTGTTATGTCATGTCATGTTATTGTATTATTGTATTGTATTGCGTTGCATTGCATCGCATTGCGTCATATCATCATATTATATTATTATATTAATACAGCTTGTATATCATCACATTTCTACGGAATTCATATCTCTTTGAAATCTCCTTTCTTAATTAATCTAATTTGAGAACAGGGACACGGTGGCTCAGTGGCTAAGACGCTGAGCTTGTCGATCAAAAGGTCAGCAGTTCAGCGGTTCGAATCCCTAGTGCCGTGTGACAGGGTGAGCTCCCATTCCTTGTCCCAGCTTCTGCCAACCTAGCAGTTCGAAAGCACGTAAAAAATGCAAGTAGAAAAATAGGGACCACCTTTGGTGGGAAGATAACAGCATTCCGTGCGCCTTTGGCATTGAGTCATGCCGGCCACATGACCACCGAGACGTCTTCGGACAGCACTGGCTCTTCGGCTTTGAAACGGAGATGAGCACCGCCCCCTAGAGTCGGGAACGACTAGCACATATGCGCGAGGGGAACCTTTACCTTTACCTTTAATTTGAGAACCTTAATAACAAAAACTGATTCCTGTTTTTGTTCTTGCTCATTTTTAGGTTGTTTTTTTTAACCATTTTAAAAAAATAAACCACTCTTAGAAACAGTCTAATTGGCCAAAAAAAAAAAAATGAAACAAGATTAGAAATACTAGTCTGCTTTACTTTCTCATCTACGCCTAGAAAATTACACCCGTTACTATTCCTCGTTTACTTTTAAATAAAACAAACCATCAAATGTGAGTTTTACTCAGGTTGTTGGAGTTGTGAGGGATTCTGAAAATTGAAAAAAAAATGAAAGAAGGAAGACTGACTGGCTTAAAGGTTCAGTAGAATATTAGTTACACACTGCAGAATATTGGTTACGCTACACTACGTCACAACAGTTTGTTTAGTGACTGTTCGAAGTTATAACGGCAGTGAAAAATGTGACTTTGGATCAGAGGTGGTATTCAGCCGGTTCGAGAAAACTGGTAGCGGAAATCGCAGGTGGGCTTGTCCAGCTGCCCCGGCTCTATGCTGTCCTATTGAGGCAAATTTTTGAGGCCAGACGTATGCAAGGAAGGGGCACATGTGAGCAAAGTTCATGCACGGAAGGCTGGGCACATGTGCAGAGGGCTAAGCACATTTGCGGAGGGCCGGGCATATGCGCGGAGTGCCAGGCGCAGACACTCATATTTTCAGTGCTGGGCGAACTGGTGGGTAAATTATGTGAGTCCCCCCTCTGCTTGGGACCATTTTTCACACGTACAACCATGGCAGCATGCCCATGGTCACGTGATCAAAATTCAGATGCTTGGCAATTGGTTCATATTTACAACGGGATCATGTGATCAACTTTTCTAACCTCCTGACAAGCAAAGTCAACGGGGAAGCCAGATTCACCGAACAACTGTGTTCGGTGGTGAGAACCGTGGTGAGAAAAGTCATAAAATAGAGCAATAATCGCTTAACTCATGTCTCACTTAGCAACATAAATTTGGGGCCCAATTGTGGTCATAAGTCAAGGACTACCTGTAATTGAAAAACAGAACCTAGTACAAAGGAAAACATATACATCAGTTATTTTTGTTACTATGTTAATCAGTGGAGGGTTTCTACCGGTTCGCACCGGTTCGGACAAAACGGTAGAGGCGGTAGTGGGAGGCTCTGTTCACCCACCTGGATGTCATCACGGGCGCTCTTCACATGCACAGTAGCGCCATGCGCGCTCACAGTTCTGAATTGGGAGCGAAGGTAAGTGGAAACCACTACTGATGTTAATGTAATATTTTCCAATTTTAATAGGCCCCAAATTCTTATTATGCAGACAAAAGCAGGTCACAACGTAATATCAAACGGGGGCTTTATCATGTCTGCATGGAGATTTCAGATATGATAAATTTCCATCCTGGATAAGAATTTCATTCCAATCCTAATATATCATCTGCCGTTATTAAATGTGTATAGAGCAGGGGTGAAATGCTCCCGGTTCGGAATGGATCGCCCGATCCGATAGCAAAAAGAGGGTGGTTCGGAGAACCGGTAGCAAAAATCCCTGCGCCCCCCCCACCATGCCCAGCTGAGCCGTGTGATCATTGGAGGCTGTTTTTTTTACTTTTAAAAGCATTTTTTTCTGCAACTTCTTCGGCCGAAGAGGTTGTAGAAAAAAAAATGCCTTTAAAAGCCTCTGGCGATCCCAGCTGAGTTGACTGATCATCAGAGGCTTCTAAAAGCATTTTTTTTCTGCAACCCCTTCAGCCGAAGAGGTTGTAGAAAAAAAATGCCTTTAAAAGCCTCTGCTGATCCCAGCTGAGTTGCCTGATCGTCAGACACTTCTAAAAGCATTTTTTTCTGCAACCCCTTCGGCGAAAGAGGTTGTAGAAAAAAAAATGCCTTTAAAAGCCTCTGGCGATCCCAGCTGAGTTGCCTGATCGTCAGAGGCTTCTAAAAGCATTTTTTTCTGCAACCCCTTCGGCCGAAGAGGTTGTAGGGAAAAAAAATGCCTTTAAAAGCCTCTGGTGATCCCAGCTGAGTTGCCTGATCGTCAGAGGCTTCTAAAAGCAATTTTTTCTGCAACCCCTTAAGGTTTTAGAAAAAAATGTTTTTAAAAGTAAAAAAAAAAAAAAAAGTTGGCTATGCCTGCCCAGTCACATTACCCCTCCCCCCCACACCACCAAGCCACGCCCACAGAACCGGTAGTAAGAAATTTTATATTTCGCCCCTGGTATAGAGTCATACACATGGGTTTTATATTTATTTTATTGCATGCTCAGAGCAGAATTTCTAACTTTGGAAAGTAATAGCTATGGATACATCTGTCATATTCTGGTTTATTTGTGTCATAACGTTGAGGAAAGGAAGGGGATAATAAATGTTTTTTTTTTTAACTAATTGCAGGTTGTTGTTATACTATAATTAACTGAAAAGTGAGGAGTGACATCTTGTTTTTATAATAAAGCATGATTAAGTGATAAGTGCAGCTTTGCATTTTCAATCAGCAAAGTGATATGTGGCAAATGAACCACTGTTGTCTCGCCTTGGGATCTTGCTTGTTTATTTGTGAGATTAATATCTTACGTTGCGCTGAAAGAAATATCAAAGTTCCTTGCATAAAATACGTACATTAGGAAATAAGTCGAAAAGTACAACGATGTCCAAAAAATAAATCAAGAATAATAAATCATTATTGGGGCTACTGGCAAAGAGGCAGAGGGAAAAACAATGAACGAAATGGTTTTTGATGCCAAAAGCTGGATGCTTGGTTTATGATGTAATTGTTCCATGTCGAAGACCATGTAATGTCCAGGAAGACTTTTTTTTTTCATGTCATGAATGTCACAAAAAGGAATGCGACCTTCCACACCAAACCTGAATTAAGATCAGTAAATTTGGATGGATGGATGGATTACAGAGATGAGAGGGGGAGAAGGGGGAGAGATGATAGGTGGGTAGGTAGGTAGGTAGGTAGGTAGGTAGGTAGGTAGGTAGGTAGATAGATAGATAGATAGATAGATAGATAGATAGATAGATAGATAGATAGATAGATACTGTAGGTAGGTAGGTAATAGATAGATAGATAGATAGATAGATAGATAGATAGATAGATAGATAGATAGATAGATAGATAGATGATGGATGGATGGATAGAGTAGGTAGCTAGGTAGATCAATCGATAGATAGATGATGGATGATGGATAATGGATATCATGGATGGATGGATGGATGGATGGATGGATGGATGGATGGGAGAGAGAAAGAGATAATAGATTCATGGATGGATGGATGGATGGATGGATAGATAGATAGATAGATAGATGATAGATGGATGATGGATAGATAGATAGATAGATAGATAGATAGATAGATAGATAGATAGTAGATGATGGATGGATGGATGGATGGTTCAATCGATCAATCGATCGATGGAGGGATGGATTACAGAGATAAGAGGGAGAAGCGGGAGAGATGATAGATAGATAGATAGATAGATAGATAGATAGATAGATAGACAGACAGACAGACAGACAGACAGACAGACAGACAGACAGACAGACAGACCCACTTCCAGCACAAACAAACATCCCAGCCCTTGGACCCATCAACCCACAAAGCTTCATTTTACCCTTGTCATGTTTTAGCCTACTCCTCCCATGGACTCCACCACCGTGTCCAGCCTCACATCGCGTCCCATGAAGAAACCGTTACGTTGATCAAGGCATGTTGATGACGCCTTGCTTCAAATCCCACCATGACTCAGACAGAGAGTAAATATCGCTGGGGATATAAAGTTTTACAGCGTCCTGGCTGCCTGCCAATCTCTTTAAGGCCACTTCCCATAATTGGATTCAGAGGTTGAAGTTCCTCCAGCAGCAACAACAGCAGCCAAATCAATTCTGTCCCCGAAGCCTAAGCTAAATCCAAAAATGAAAGGCGGCCTAGGATGCCCCCACCACAAAAAAAAAAAAGGATCCTGTAAGTTATGCTCCACCCTCTCAAGGAAAGGATATATTTTGGTTGTCAATCCATCTTGTTTTCGGTCTCTTTCATGGATGCTTTTTATCAAGTGAGATCCTTTCTGTGACTGCCTTGCTCTGTCGGCCATCAGTTCTTCTTGCTCTGTGACCATTTCCATTGCAATTCTTTTCTTCTCTTGATGATATCGTAGACTTCGGCTTGTTCTCTAATCTGCACGTGGGTCTTTCTATCCTGTCTTGTAATTGTGTGTATGTGTGTGTGTGTGTTCTGACCCAGCCTTAGCAGAAACAAGAAACCGACTCCTTGTGTTGTGGTCCGCCAGCAGCCTGCGGAGCTGGCAGCAGAGTTGGACAGCGATGAGGCTGAGGAAGAACGTGGGCCAGTCCTGGAGGCTGGGGAAGGCCCAGATGAGGGCTCGGTGTCGGAGGCAGAGATGGGGCCAGGGCCATCGGGGAGTGATGTGCGGACTTTGGAGCCTCCAGAGGCTGACAGCAGAGAGGCAGAGGAACAGATGGAGCCTGTTCCTAATGCATGTATGAGAAGCGCTGCCAGAAGGCAGGAGCAGTTAAAGCAGAGAGGACGACTCAGGAGTAAGGCCATGAGATGATTGGCCCCTCCCATAAGGCTTAAAAGACCAGCAACAGCTCTTGGGCTCTTTGCCGGAAAACAACCGTTGAGAGAATTGCTTCTTGTTTGGCTGTAGTTATTTCTTCTGTTCCTGAACTGTTGCCAAGAAAAGCCTTTGGCAGTTTGCCTAATTATCCCAAGATCAGAGATAAACTAAAGACTGGTGTTTTGAGGACTTTGCTTTCATTTAATTTAGAATACGCTGAGAATCAGTTCATTCTCAGCTCTTTTAATACAATCTGTTTGTTTTCTGGAACTTAGTTTTGCATTTAATATCAACTATGTGGGCCTGGGTCACAACACCTTGTCACGAAAAAAAACCCTCTTTATTTTATCAGTTCTTTGAAATAATTGCCAGGCTGGGAGCTTCCAGCCGCAAAGCTGGAAGCTCTGAGGCACGAAACACAATGAGCAAAACCTTCAGAAATACGAACAGTTGTCTCCTACGACCACCACTCCCCTTTTCTTCTATTTATTCCCCAGCCAGGGAGGGGCCATTCAGCGTCCACGTGTGCTTTGCTTCCTAAGTCGACTCCTTGTCCTCCGTTGTTCTCCTCTCCTAACAGCTCTGCGCATATGCGCTTCTGGAACAGGCCCCAGCTGTTCTTCCTCCTCACTCATCTCAGCCTCCAAAGGCAGCTGCCTCTCTGGTGGCTGGGAAATGTCAGACGGCCCTGGCTCTATGTCTGTGTCTGATGCAGAGCATCCATCAGAGTCTTCGCCAGACTCCAGCACTGGCCCACGTTTTTCCCCAACCTCCTCATCATCTTGAGTCTGCCACCAGCTCTGCTGGCGGCTGGTGGGCCACAACAGTATGTGTTTTCCATGGCTCTTTGCCCCCACTTTCATTCCCTTTATATCCATTGTGCGGTTAGTGTCCATGTTTCATACGTTAGAGCAGGTAGAGCACCCTGATTGAAAACTTTTCTCTTCAGGCATAGGGGAAGATTGTTGTTGAAAATTACACTTAGCTTGCACTTATACTTCGATTCCTACTATGGACGAATGGTTGTAGAAGTTGATGGAGTTGGCCGAGAGGGCAAAATTGAGTACCGTATTTTTCAGAGTATAAGACGCACCTTTTCCCCCCCTAAAAGTGGGTGAAAATTTAGGTGCGTCTTATACACCGAATGTAGCCCCACCTACCCATTGGCCCCCACCCTTTGGCCTCTGCCTCCCAGCAGTTTACCTCCTTGCAGCAAGCAGCAAGAAGAAACAGCTCCTTTCAGCTTCAGCACAGCCTAATTAGCACAAGTTGATTGGATCGGCCTCCTGACTCTCAGCTGTTTTGCTCTCAGCTGTTTTGCAGGGGCCTCTGCTGCTTGCTGCAAAGAGGTAAATTGCTGGAGTAGATTTTTTTTTCCCTTGTGCTAATCAAGCTATGTTGAAAATGAAACCGAAAGTAAAGCAGGCTGTTTGCTGCAATGAGGCAAAATTGCTGGGAGGCAGAGGCAGATTTCTTTTTCTTCTTCTCCTCACCAAAAAAGGTAGTCCGGTGAGTCTTATACTCCAAAAAATACGGTACTTTGATTAAAAAAAAGAACATAAGTAACTTTCGTTTCCATTTGGAGATCACTTCTGAATTTCGTGCGTGAAGTGGAAACGAATGAAACTATGATTTTGGGGTTTTTACCGAGTAGATTGAGAAATCTTTACAGAAATGGCTGGTTCATATTATTATGGCAAAGGAAAAAATTGTGATTTTATGTTAATGCCTGATTTTACTGCAAGAGAAAGAGTTGAAAGTCAAATGGGTCTTTTTCTTTTCTTTTATTCATATCCTTCCTCACTTCTCGTCCCCTTTTTCCTCCCCTTCTGCTCTTCTGTGTACCTTTTGCATTTTACAATCTTTTATAACTCCATAAAATGTTAAAAACTGAAAATTGCGCTTAGCTTGCTGAATGCCTGCCAACCACCGTTCAATTTCCTTTACTGTATCTCCGTCCATTGAGATAGGTTAGCCAAGGTATATTCCCCAGCTTAACACATTTTAACAAGCAACGGTGCTGTTTTCTATGTACTCTGCTCCAACATCTTGATTGTGTGGTTTTTTTTTGTTTTGTTTTTGTTTTTGGTTCCAACTCAGATACAATAGCCCAGGGGTGAAATCCAGCAGGTTCTTACAGTTTCTGGAGAACCGGTAGTGGAAAGTTTGAGTAGTTTGGAGAACCGGTAGTGGAAAGTTTGAGTAGTTTGGAGAACTGGTAGTGGAAATTTTGAGTAGTTTGGAGAACGGTAGTGGAAGTTTTGAATAGTTCAGAGAACCGTAGCGGAAATTTTGAGTAGTTCGAAGAACGGTAGCGGAAATTTTGAGTAGTTCAGAGAACTGTTAGTGGAAATTTTGAGTAGTTGGAGGAGAAGCGGTACCGGAAATTTTGAGTAGTTTGGAGAACCGGTAGTGGAAATTTTGAGTAGTTTGGAGAACTGGTAGCGAAATTTTGAGTAGTTTGGAGAACTGTTAGTGGAAATTTTGAGTAGTTTGGAGAACAAGTAGCGGAAATTTTGAGTAGTTTGGAGAACCGGTAGTGGAAGTTTTGAATAGTTCAGAGAACGGTAGCAGAAATTTTGAGTAGTTCGAAGAACCGGTAGCGGAAATTTTGAGTAGTTCAGAGAACTGTTAGTGGAAATTTTGAGTAGTTCGGAGAGAAGCGGGTACCGGAAATTTTGAGTAGTTTGGAGAACCGGTTAGTGGAAATTTTGAGTAGTTTGGAGAACTGGTAGCGAAAATTTTGAGTAGTTTGGAGAACTGTTAGTGGAAATTTTGAGTAGTTTGGAGAACAGTAGCGGAAATTTTGAGTAGTTCGGAGAACTGTTAGTGGAAATTTTGAATAGTTCGGAGAACCGGTAGCGGAAATTTTGAGTAGTTTGGAGAACCGGTAGTGGAAATTTTGAGTAGTTTGGAGAACCGCGGTAGCGGAAATTTTGAGTAGTTTGGAGAACTGGTAGCAGAAATTTTGAGTAGTTTGGGAAACTGTTACTGGTTTTATTTTCCTTCCTGTCGATTT
>NW_026844029.1:220526-335526 GCF_029531705.1 Pantherophis guttatus | reverse complement strand
ACAGTAGAGTAGAGTAGAGTAGAGTAGAGTAGAGTAGTGTAGAGTAGAGTAGAGTAGAGTAGAATAGAGAAGAATGGAATGGAATGGAATGGAATGGAATGGAATGGAATGGAATGGAATGGAGTAGGGTAGGGTAGGGTAGGGTAGGGTAGAGTAGAGTAGAGTAGAGTAGAGTAGAGTAGAATTCTTTATTGGCTAAGTGTGATTGGACACACAAGGAATTTGTCTTGGTTTATATGCTCTCGGTGTACACAAAAGAAAAGATACATTCATCAAGAATCATAAGGTACGACACTTAATGATAGTCGTAGGGAAACAGTCAATATAAATCTTAAGGATACCAGCAAGTTAGCGTTGTGCCAAAGCAAAAATCTCTCATTCTTTTTCTCAAAAAAAGAGGAACTATCTTCCACTCGAAACCTTGAGTTGTACAAGGCCATCTGTCCAAGATGCTTTAATCATCCAAGTTTCCAACGCTGGGATTCTATGCCGGCTGCAAAGTTGTTTATATCTCGATCTGTAATTATTAACAGTTGGATTAGGGCCAGCATTTTTTTTTTAAATGTTGTTTATTTCATCGCCTTGAAAAGATCCTGAAATAGTTGGGAAGCAGCTGAATTGGGTGTCCTTGTGGCCAAAAACAAATAACACCGGAGCCTTGTTGTGTTTTAGAAACAAGCTGCATATTTACAAATATGTCCAGAGAGTAGAAAGAACAGACGCTTATATCACAATTTCAGATCGCTAGATACAACAGCAATCATTTCTGGAAACTGGACGTATCTGGGGATGAAAAAAAAAAATTGTTGAACTCTTCCCCCATGTATCTTTTGTATTCAGAATGATCTGTATCACTCTACTTTACTTTTATTTATTTTTTTGCCTGGACAAGATAGACATACTTCCAATCAAAGCATTGACTTATAGCAGTGATGGCTAACCTTTTTTCTCTTAGTGGGCCAAAAGCGTGCGGCGTTAGCGAACACGCGTGTCGGCACCCATAATGCATTGCATGCTCCCCACCGCATGTGTACGTGCCCCCCACACCTCCCACGCAAGCGTGCATGCCCCCCAATGCTTTCCCGCCCCCCGCGCATCTGCGCCGAGGAGTGGGATTCAAAAATTTTAGCAACTGGTTCTCTACCCAGTTGCTGGGTGGGCGTAGCCATGGTGGACATGGCCTACTCGGCCTCCTGCACCATGGTGGGGGGGTTGTTTTCACCCTCCCCAGGCTCCAGATGCTTTCTTCGAGCCTCTGGGAGGGCGAAAATGGCCTCCTCCGGGCTCCGGAGGCCCAAAACAGGCATGTTTCCGGACTTCCAGGAGGCCAATTTTTCGCCCCACTCCAGACTCCGGAGGCTTTCCTCGAGCCTCTGGGAGGGTGAAAACGGCCTCCCCCAGACTCCAGAGGCCCTCCAGAGGCTGGAAACGGGCCCGTTTCCGGACTTCCCGAACTTCCAGGCCCGTTTTCCCCCCCTGCATTCCACCCCGCCCCCCACACATGCATGTGTGACCCCCCTGCCCCCCTGCACATGCATGTGCAACCCCCACACATGCACACGCATCTCCTGTATGTGCCCCGCCTCCTGCGCATCCCAAAAATCAGCTGGCTGGGGGGAGGCGCTGGTGCACATGTGCAATGGAGCTGAGTTGGGCGACAGCTCGTGTGCCCACGCTGAGGGCCCTGCGTGCCTGCTGTGGCACACATGCATCACGGACTTATAGACACCCACCATTTATATGTCTATCAAAATGTTAGATCTGTAACCTCTACAGACATGTTTTGGACCCCAAAGCGTATACTGGAATGCAAGACCAGTCCAACACCATAGCAATTTATTCCACGCTTCTTCTTGAGTCTTATAATCAATCCGAGCTGCATTCAAGTTGGTTTTCCATCTCTTTCGATTTTCCAAAAGCAACTTGTCAATTAGGAGTGGATTTTTGTTTGTTTGGTTGGTTTTTGTTGTTGTTCCTCTGCTGTTTGGACAATTTCCTTTCTGCTCTGGTGGAGAGATCTTGTTTTCAACTCGATGCTGTTGGATTGAGTCAGTTATCGCCCAATTTGCAATTCAAAAGTTGTTGGGAAGCATTTTTATTTGGCATTTTTATCCATCTATTAAATCCTTCCCAAGGACTTGAGATAGGCAGATATGGATGCTTGATGGTGTTAGAGATACCATTGCAGGATGTAAGCTGCTCTGACTGAAGCTGCCTTTTGTGATTGACTGATGGTGTTATCGTCAATGCCAACAGTATTCAAGAGATGGTCTAGATGTTTTGTCAGGGCTGCCATCCTGCTATGCCATCCATGCTTCACCAGCTGTCACTCTATCATACACAACAAGGAGGACGAAGCTGCGGGGAGATACCGGGGAGGGGGGCTAGCATAAGGGGAATCGAAACTACTCGTTGTGCCATCCTGTGAGAGCTGTTGGCCATTCCAAGGTGACACCATCCAACCTGCCAAGCCAGGATCTGTTAGTCAAACAATTTTTTTGAATGTAATTGGACAAATAAAGGTAACCAAGGGGGAAGGTGGGAAGAAGCTAAAAGTTAACCAGATGCTTTGGGCGCGAAAGTTCAGATCCGGCTTTGCTACATTATAACCACTTGGCTTTAGTAAAGTGTACTTTAGTTAACAATGGATTTCAGAGTCTTGTCTTTTCTAATTGACCAATTTAGGACAGCTGACAGGTTTTGGGATTGTGCCTATTACTATTGGCACTGTCTTTGGTCATAAGATGGGGTGTGATGGCTCATCGGTTAAAGATGCTGAGTCTGTTGGCTGGAAAACGGACATCCCGGGTTCAAGACCTGAGAGCCATCCAACAGGAGTGAGCTCCCGTTCCTTGCCCCAGCTCCTGCCCATCTAGCAGTTCGAAAACATGCAAATGCAAGTAGATAAATAGGTACCACTTTGGTGGGAAGGGAACAGTATTCTGTGCACCTCGATGTATAGTCATGCTGGCCACATGACCACGAAAGTGTCTTCAGACAATGCTGGCACCCTTGGCCAAGAAACAGAAAAGAACATCGCCCCCTAGAGTCATAAACTTTCTACTTCTGTTTGCATGTCTTTATATATATTTTTTAGAACATAGAATAGAATAACAACAGTTGGAAGGGACCTTGGAGGTCTTCTAGTCCAACCTCCTGCCTAGGCACCACTTCAGACAAATGGTTATCTAACATCTTCTTAAAAATTTCCAATGTTGGAACATTCACAACTTCTGGAGGCAAGGTGTTCCACTGATTAATTGTTCGAAATTTCTCCTTAGTTCTAAGTTGCTTCTCTCCTTGATTAGTTTCCACCCATTGCTTCTTGTCCTGCCCTCAGGTGCTTTGGAGAATAGCTTGACGCCCTCTTCTTTGTGGCAGCCCCTGAAATATTGGAACACTGCTCTCATGTCTCCCCTAGTCCTTCTCTTCATTAAACTAGACATACCCAGTTCCTGCAACCGTACTTCATATGTTTTAGCCTCCAGTCCCCTAATCCTCTTTGTTGTTCTTCTCTGCACTCTTTTTAGAGTGTCCACATCTTTTTTACATCGTGGCAACCAAAACTGAATGCAGGATTCCAAGCGTGACCTTACCAAGGCATTATAAAGTGGTATTAACACTTCACATGATCTTGATTCTATCCCTCTGTTTAGGCAGCCTAGAACTGTGTTGGCTTTTTTGGCAGCTGCTGCACACGGCTGGCTCATATCTAAATGGTTGTCCACTAGGACTCCAAGATCCCTCTCACAGTTACTACTATTGAGCAAGGTACCACATATACGGTACCCGTGCATTTTGGTTTTCTTGCCTAAATGTAGAACCTTCCTTTTTTCACCGTTGAATTTCATTTTGTTCGATAGCGCCCAATGTTCAAGTCTGTCAAGATCCTTCCGTATCTTTCTCTTATTATATAAATATATGATATTTATTTTATATCTTTATATTTTTGGGATTTTCTCCAATTCTTTCTCTTCTCTGGTGCTAACTCCAGGTACTTCAACATCTGGTATCCAGATTTTTTTTTCTTGCCAACAGTTGTTAAGTCTGGGGTGTTGTTATTATTATTATAATAATAACATGTATGGTGCCAAACTCTCAATTCTTTCAATAGTTTAACTAAGAACATATTATATGTGAAGAGTCATTAATTCGTCGCACTTTAACTGTAATATTGCTTTTCATTGTGGTTATAATTTTTGTAGAAATCACCTAGGAAACATATTCATTCACTGCGGTTTAACTGTAATGTTGCTTCTGATTATAGTGAGAGTTTTTTGCAGAAATCACACAGGAAATATATTCAGAGGACAAAGAGTACTTGTTATAAAATTAATTTTTGATTACAGTGATTCTGGTCCTTCTAGACTTGGCTGTTTGCGGCTTTTAATTGCAATCAACAGCGATATTCTGTGTGAGCAATTTTTAAACTTACCGTATTTTTTGGAGTATAAGACGCACCTTTCCCCCCTAAAAGGGGTTGAAAATTTAGGTGCGTCTTATGCACCGAATGTAGCCCCGCCCACTCACTGGCCCCCACCCTTTGGCCTCTGCCTCCCACCAATTTACCTCCTTGCAGCAAGCAGCAAGAAGAAACAGCTCGTTTCAGCTTTAGCACAGCCAAATTAGCACAAGTTATTTATTTATTTATTTATTTATTTATTTATTTATTTATTTATTTATTTATTTATTTATTTATTTTGTATACTGCCCTTCTCCCAGAAGGGACTCAGGGCGGTGAAGTTGATTGGATCGGCCTCCCGACTCTCAGCTGTTGTGCTCTCAGCTGTTTTGCGGGGGCCTCTGCTGCTTGCTGCAAAGAGGTAAATTGCTGGAGTAGATTTTTTTTTTCCTTGTGCTAATCAAGCTATGCTGAAAATGAAACTGAAAGTAAAGCAGGCTGTTTGCTGTTTGCTTCAATGAGGCAAAATTGCTGGGAGGCAGAGGCAGATTTCTTTTTCTTCTTTTCCTCACCAAAAAAGGTAGGTGCGTCTTATACTCCGGTGCGTCTTATACTCGGAAAAATATGGTAATCTACACTTAACTCTCAATTCCACTTGCCTCAAGAGTTAAATGAATGGTACCAAAGGAGTTTTTAAAAGGCAGAACAGGAGTGGCATTCACTTACTTTCCCTACCGGTTCGCAAATGTGAGCGTGTGTGAACTTCCACGCATGTGCATGTCCTTCCGTACATGTGTTTTGCTCACGTGACCCTGGGGATGCTTCTTCTCTGTTAATGTTGTATTACTAAATAGAGCATACAAAACCTTTGCTAGACCAATTCTTGAATACAGTTCATCTGTCTGGAACCCGCACTGCATATCGGACATAAATACAATCGAGAGAGTCCCGAGATATTTTACGAGAAAAGTCCTCCACTCCTCTAACCGCAATAAAATACCTTATGCCACCAGACTCCAAATTTTGGGCTTAGACAACCTAGAACTACGCCGACTTCAGTCTGACCTAAGCATAGTACATAAAATTATCTGCCACAATGTCCTTCCTGTCAACGACTACTTCAGCTTCAACCACAACAATACACGAGCAAATAATAGATACAAACTTAAGGTAAACCGCTCCAAACTCGATTGCAGAAAATACGACTTCAGCAACAGAGTGGTCAATGCCTGGAATGCACTACCTGACTCTGTGGTTTCTTCCCCCAAACCCCCAAAACTTTAACCTCAGACTGTCTACTGTTGACCTCACCCCCTTCCTAAGAGGTCTGTAAGGGGTGTTCATAAGCGCACCAGTGTGCCTACCGTCCCTGTCCTAATATTCCTTTTTACTTACTCTTTTCATGTATTCAAATTACGTTTATACCTTTACCTGTTATCTTATATATACTTAGACAAATAAACTTATGATTATGATTATAATGCAGCAATGGTCGTAAGTGTGAAAAACAGTCATAAGTCCCATTGTAACTTTGAATGGTCACTAAATGAACCGCTGTAAGGGCTACCTACATCGGAAGAGAAAAGAGAGTCTGATCATTTTCCGAATGTGTTCGAATCTTGTTGTCGGTTTAAGGGAAGTATTTAAAAAGTCTCTTTGCCCCCTCAAGCAAATTGCCAAAAATAAAGAAATCGGTCAGTGGTGGGTTACTACCAGTTCGTACCGGTTCGAGCGAACCAGTAGCGGTGGTGGCGGAAGGCAGACATGTGCAGAAACGTTGCGCGCACGAGCGCACGCATGCCCACGAGTGAACCGGTAGCGACGGATTTTGAAGCCTGCCCCTGAAATTTTCATTCCAAGGGACTCCATGCCTTGAATTCAATACCTCAAGCGACAGGATAGAATCACAAGAGGCTCATATCAGGCTCCTGATTGCAAAACAGCAGGAAATCTCCAAATTGGAGGCTATTAAGGATGTCAGTATAACAGGATGTTTATTATACTGTTATATAAACTGAGGCATAGAATCAAGATCAATTGAAGCACTAGTATCGCTTTATAAAACTCTAGTTTAAAGGCCACACACTGCAACCAATTTTGGTCACCACACACTACAAAAATGGTGTTGAGACTTTGGAGAAGAGCAACTAAGATGATCAAAGGCCTGGAGACTAAAAGATAGGAAGAATGGCTGCGTTGGGTTTGGCTAGTCTAGAGAAAAAAAGGATTAGGGGGCGACATGATAGCAGTATTCCAGTATTTGAGGGGCTGCCCCAATGAAGAGGGGGGTCAAATTGTTCGCCTTGGTAGTACAGGGGTTTAAGGCACCCTGTTATTAAGCTTATTAAGACCAGCTGCCTGCAATTACTGCAGGGTTCGAATCTCGCCAAGGCTCAAGGTTGACTCAGCCTTCCATCCTTTCTAAGGTAGGTGAAATGAGGACCCAGTTTGTGGGGGCAATAAGCTGACTTTGTATAAAATATACAAAAGAATGAAGGCTATTGCTGAGCACATTGTAAGCCGCCCTGAGTCTTCGGAGAAGGGCGGCATATAAATCAAAATTTAAAAATTTAAAAAAAAAAATCACCTAAAGGCAGGGCAAGAAACCAATGGTTGGAAACTAACCAAAGAGAGAAGCAACCTGGAATTGAGGAGAAGCATCCTAACAGTGAGGACAGTTAGCCAGTGGAACAGAAGTTGCCTTCAGAAGTTGTAGGTGCTCCATCACTGGAGGTTTTTAAGAAGAAACTAGACAATCACTAGTCTGAGATGGTATTGGTCCGTGATGGCAAACCTATGGAACGCTTGCCACAGGTGGCACACAGAGCCATATCAGTGGGCACGCGAGCTCAGTTCCAACGTGCATCCGCCTGTTGGCCAGCTGATATTTGGGCCTTCTGGGAAACAGGCTGTTTCTGGCCTCCAGAGGGCCTCCGGAGGGTTGGGAAAGGCCATTTTCGCCCTCCCCAGACTCCTAGAAAGGCTCTGGAGCCTGGGGAAAGCGAAAAACGGGCCTACCGGGTCCACCATGCCATCACATGCCAAAAGCGGGGGAGCGTGGGGAGTGTGTGTAATGCGCGCATGCACAGGGGGTGGGGCGCATAGAATTATGGGTGTGGGCACGCACGCACCCCTGCACTCCCCCCGCTTTTGGCACGCGATGGCAAAAAGGTTAGCCATCACTAGTATAGGTTCTCCTTCTTGAGCAGGGGGTTGGACTAGAAGACCTCCAAGGTCCCTTCCAGCTCTGTTCTGTTCTGTTCTGTTCTACTCTATTCTTTATTCTTCTGTTCTGTTCTGTTCTGTTTTGTTCTGTTCTACTCTACTCTACTCTATTCTAAACTATTCTATTCTATTCTGTTCTACTCTACTCTACTCTACTCTACTCTTTATTCTTCTATTCTATTCTATTCTATTCTACTCTACTCTACTCTATTCTAAACTATTCTATTCTACTCTACTCTACTCTACTCTACTCTAAACTATTCTATTCTACTCTACTCTACTCTACTCTACTCTGTTCTATTCTATTCTATTCTATTCTGTTCTGTTCTGTTCTATTCTACTCTACTCTACTCTACTCTACTCTACTCTTTATTCTTCTATTCTATTCTCAAGGCATGGATGCCTTTCAACTTGGTGACTTTTCTCTGCTTAGGCTGGTAGTTATGTAACCTACTTAAAACAGCATACATTGGAAGGAAAGAAGGAAAGAATCATAGAGACAGTGCTAAATCTGGGTAGACTGAAATGATCCCTCTTCCCCCAGAGAAGTTTGAGAGAGCACCAACAGATGCTGTGTTGTTTGCCGATCAGCCCAGTGGGAGAAAGTATTATTCAATTCCGAGATCCTGGAGCTCAGGAGTCCCCCAAGAAGGAAACTGTAACAAAACAATTCCTTCCTTTCCACCCTGTTTGGAAAAAGAGTCAGATGAAAGTGTAGGCAGAACTGCATATAGTGGGTGTTGTTCCTGGAGAATATTAGAGGATGAAGCAATATTGCTCTAGCCCTCAAAGATGAACATCTCTAATAAAAAAAAATAATATTTGTAGCTTAGGGTTGAACTGGGCGATGCCAATTAAACCCCTTTTGAGCTTGGTGACTTTACCGCAGATATTTCATGACCCAACTGGAGACATCATCAGTGGAAAAAGTTTAGGCAGTGAGGTTTGCAAGGAGGAGGAGGAAGAAGAGGAGGAGGAGGAGGAAGAGGACGAGGACGAGGACAAGGATGAGGACGAAGATGAGGAGGACGACGACTGTGGAATCCTTGGTGGTTTCTGAGCTTGGTGACTTTACTGCAGATGTTTCATGACCCAACTGGAGACATCATCAGTGGAAAAAGTTTAGGCAGTGAGGTTTGCAAGGAGAAGGAGGAAGAGGAGGAGGAGGAGGAGGAGGAGGAGGAGGAGGAGGAGGAGGAGGAGGGGAGGAGGAGGAGGAGGAGGAGGAGGAGGAGGAGGAGGAGGATGACGAGTGTGGAATCCTTGGTGGTTTCTGAGCTTGGTGACTTTACTGCAGATGTTTCATGACCCAACTGGGGGCATCATCAGTGCAAGAAGGCAGTAGGGTTTGCAGAGAGGAGGAGGAGGAGGAGGAGGAGGAGAGCTTGGTGGTTTTGTTGTAGTTATTGCATGACCCAACTGGAGACATCAACAGTGCAAGAAGGCAGTAGGGTTTGCAGAGAAGAGGAGGAGGAAGAGGAGAGCTTGGTGACTTTACTGTAGATATTTCATGGTCCAACTGGGGGCATCATCAGTGCAAGAAGGCAGTAGGGTTTGCAGAGAAGAGGAGGAGGGGGGGGGGGGGGGGGAGGAGGAGGAGGAGGAGGAGGAGGAGGACTTTGGAATCCTTGGTGGTCTCTGAGCTTGATGGCTTTACTGCAGATATTTCACAACTGGGGACATCATCAGTGCAAGAAGGCAGTGGGGTTTGCGAGGAGGAGGACGAGGAGGAGGAGGAGGTGGTTTTGAGCTTGGTGGCTTTCTTGCAGATGTTTCATGACCCAACTGGGGACATCATCAGTGCAAAAAGGCAGTGGGGTTTGTGAGGAGAGGAGGAAAAGGAAGAGGAAGAGGACAAGGATTGTGGAATCCTTGGTGGTCTCTGAGCTTGGTGGGATTTTTGCACCGATATTGCTGTTGTTGGGTAGCTGTTGTTATTAACGTTTATTCGTTGCACAGTCAGCCAGATGTTCAGACTGAATTTGGCATTTTTCTCCACCTATCGAGTCCTTCCAAAGGACCTGGGATAGGCAGATGCAGATTATTATTCTTATTATTACCGAATTGATCAGCCGCCCCATCTCGTGGTTCAAGCAGCTGGTTGGGTAATGAAACATCTTCTGCGTCAGAGGCAGAGAAAGGGCTATCTGGGAGGTATGTTCTACCTCCAGAGCCTCAAAAGTTGGACCTCAGCGAGGCAGAGGAATAAGGGGAGCCTGTTCCTAGTGCACGCATGCGCAGAGCTGCCAGAAGACAAGAACAGTTAAAACAAAAGGGACGACTCAGGAGTAACGCTTGGAGATGATTGGCCCCTCCCATAAGACTTAAAAGAGGAGCAAAGGCACGTGGGACTTTGCAGGAAGCAACGTTGTTAATTCTGTGCGGTTTAAAGTCTGAAGCTCTGTTTGATTCTGGAGTCCGCGTGGCTTTGCCAATTAGGTCTTTGGCAGCGTGTCAAGGGAGATAAAGGTGGGTGATTATCAGCCTGAAGGACTCTTTACAACTATTTGGGACTCAGCTGTGAATGAACAGAATTCACAGCTGTTAAAATAAAACAGGTTTTGGGACTACTCCTATGTTTTAATGACTCAGGAAGCCTAGGTCAGAACCAAACCAGATTGACTTAACAACCGGGCTACTCACTTAAGAACTGCAGTGTTTGACTTAACAACGGTGGCAAGAAAGGTTGTAAAATGGGGCAAAACTCACTTAACAAAGGTCTCCCTTAGCAACATAAATTTTGGGCTCAATTGTGGGTGTAATTCGAGGACTACCTGTACACAAGAACATGCTAGAAAATTTAGTTAGCCAAATAGAGAAGACCGCATTTTTGCTGGCGGAGGATTGCAGGAGGCCATCGCAGCTGAAAACAGAGCTCGGGATCCCGTTTCCGCTGGCAGAGCGCTCGGGCTACCACAAGCGCCCCCAACACGAGTGACGTCGAGTTGGCCACGTCCACCCCAGCCACGTCTGCCCCAGCCCCCCAAAGTCAAACACAACCCTGACGCAGCCCTCAATAAAATCGAGTTTGACACCCTTTGTCTAGACAAAGTAGACAATGGAAGATACGCAGCAAACTGTACTGAGGACTATAATGAAGGGGCCTCCTTCACCTTTTAATTAGCAATAATTTATTGTTCCTTTGCATGTTTACTCAGGAGGTTTTCCTGCATTCATTTCGGCTTAACAATCACAGGTGTTTGTTTAGGAAAATACTTTCAAACAATGGACATGCACAGATGAAAGCTGTCTAAAGCAGCGGAACTAATTCGGAAAAAGGACTCGTGTTCAGCCTAAAATTATCTGCCTGCTAAAGTATTGAGCGATGAAACAGCATGCTGGCATACTAATTATGACTGCACTGCTCAGCTGAAGCCCCTGATCTGTCCCAGAAGTGCAGGCAGTCCTTGATTTACGACCGTAATTGAGCCCCAAATGTCTGTTGCAAAGCGAAATATTTGTTAAGGGAACTGCACTCCATGTTACGACTTTTTTCACCACGGCTGTTAAGCGAATCACTGCAGTTGGGAAGTTACTAACACAGTTGTTAAGCAAATCTGGCTTCCCCACGGAATTTGCTTGTCAGAAGGTCGCAGAAGGGGGTCATATGGCCCCAGGGACACTGCAACCGTCATAAATACGAGTCGGTTGCCAAGCGTCAGAATTTGGATCATGCAACCATGGGGGTGCCACCACGGTCGTAAGTGTGAAAAACGGTCACTTTTTCCAGTGCCGTGGTACTGGAAACTCTTTCCTTCAAATTTTATATTATTGTTTAAGTATTTTAAAAATCATACTGTACCCGTGTTTCCCTGAAAATAAGAGCCTGTCTTATATTTTTTTGAACCCCAAAATAAGTGCTTGGCCTTATTTTGGGGGAGGTCTTATTATTTTGGGGCGCATGGAGAAAGACGGGGCTCCTCTTGCCATCTTACCTGATTTCCAGCTCTGTCTCCCTAACCCTAACCAGAGGAAATGGCGGGGACCAGCTGCACATGTGTTTAAATATTTTCAGGAAGGGCTTATTTTCGGGGAGGGCTTATTTTAGCGCATGGGCTCAAAAGCCCAATTGGGCTTATTATCAGGGGATGTCTTATTTTAGGGGAAACAGGGTATCCATGACCAATTTTTTAATAGGTTGGGTGTAGATAGCGCACTCACCACACCTGTGGCTCTGGTCCAAAACAAAGAAAAAAAGAAATTAATAACCTTGTATTCCTGGCTGGAGAGTAAACATAAAAACTTAAGGGATGCTTTTGTGACGAGATCGAATTGTAAATAGAAGTCAAGATAATTTAGATAAAGATGTAAGTTTAAGATACAGATATTTAGAAGTAGAATTTGTGTAAAGAGGTTAAATAGGCTAGAGATACCGTTGCAGAAAAGTTGTTATTCGTATTGAAATTTTGATGCGTTCGTTTTTGGTTGTTTATATTTTTTGGTTTGTGTGTGTGTGTTTTTCTTGCTTTTTGTGTGTGTGTGTATTATGTTTCTTTTTGTACTGTGTATTTTAATCTTTGGAAATTTAATAAATATTATTTTTTTTTAAAAAAAGAAATGAATAACCTTGTTTTGAATTTTCGCCGTTCTGTGTGGAGAAAGATACAAAAATATCTGGAGGTTTGTATTATAATACAAAATCTTGATGCAACCGAGGCCCGTGGAAAGTTATTCTGGATTAAGACAGGATATTTTTATATAGTTGTTCCTCTTTTTTTTTGCCTACAATCCATAACGCTGGCTCAGCCTCTTTAAACAAGCAGGAATAATATGTCTGGATTCATATTTATAGCTCTAAATATTACATTCCAATAAATAAAATCATCGTGCCAGACTATGAATGTGCAATCATATAATCATTAGGGCTTCAAAAGAAAGAAACAGTTGTTATTTTGGTCTGCGTTTTTATAGATTTTATCTTTAGTACAGGCTGGTACTTAATTCATACGATTCAAAAAAATAACTTTTTTCTTTCCACGTTAGCAACGAGAAAAGAACGCTATTTGGCTTCTCAAAAGGCAGATATTTAAGAAGCTCTTTCCACATTGAAAATGAAAAAAATAATGGTTTTATTTCGTTGCGAAGTAGACTCATTTGCTAGCCATCCCACCTTGAAAAGGGGGAGGGTCTGATAAATTTATACAATTAAATTAGATGACCTGTCGGTCATCCTAATTAATTTATTCCTTCTTATTTATCGTTGCTGTCTTTTCCAACGCTCCGATATAGGGGAGGTACATGGTAAAACAAGTTTTGCATGGTAGAACAAGTTGGCCTTTCGAAATGCACTCTGTATTATGCACGCTGAATTTCACACTTATTCGAGTAAAAATAAATTTCCATAATTAAGCCAAAATAGGTCTTCTCATTCTTTGAATTGGTTTTCCTGAATAATTGCATTCATTGGAACTTTACGATAGTTCAACTTTAGTTCCAAGGCTGAGAAATTCCAGGTATACAAGAATAGAACAAGTCAGTTGCTGAACTCTATAACTGGTTAATTTTCAGTCTTGTCTCCTTCATTTAATCGAATTACGGCAGTTCTATACACTAGGTCAGGAGTTAGCAACCCGCAGCTCTGGAGCCGCATGTGGCTCTTTCATCCCTCTATTGCGGCTCTCTATCGCCGGTCGGTGCCACAATTTTGAGAGGATCTTCTGGTTATGGGGGGAAGCACAGGGCACCAGGAGGAGACTCCATGGCAAGGGACGGATTTTCCGGTCAGCTCCACAATTGATAGGGCTTTTAATTAGGACAGGTAGAGGAAAAAGGACACCGCGCTATGAGGAGACTCTATGGTGAGGAAACTGGACTTCCGGTCAGCTCCAGAATTGAACGGGGGGCTTCTGGTTAGGACCTTGTGGCTCCCGGTGTTTTCTTTTCTCACTTAAATATGAGCCAGAAGTATGATGCAGCTGCCAAAAAAGCTAATGCAATCCTAGGCTATATTAATAGAGGGATAGAATCAAGATTGTGTGAAGTTCTAGAACTGTTTTACAAAGTCTTAGTAAGACCACACTTGGAACTCTGCATTCGGTTCTGGACACCACAGTATGGAAAAGATGTTGAGACTCTGGAAAGAGTGCAGAGAAGAGCAACAAAAATGATTAGGGGGATGGAGGCGAAAACATATTTATTTTTTATTTTATTTTTATTTGATTTGATTTATATGCCGCCCTTCTCTGGAGACTCAGGGCGGCTTACAATGCATTAAGCAATAGCCTTCATACTTTTGTATATTTATACAAAGTCAGCTTATTGCCCCCACAAACTGGGTCCTCATTTCACCTACCTTAGAAAGGATGGAAGGCTGAGTCAACCTTGAGCCTTGGAGAGATTCGAACCAGCAGTAATTGCAGGCAGCTGTGTTAATAACAGGGTGCTTAGACCACTGTACTATCAAGGCTCCATATGAGGAATGGTTACAGGAACTGGGTATGTGTCTGTACTCTAGAGAAATGAAGGATTAGGGGAGACATGATAGCACTCTTCCAATTTTTGAGGGGCTCCTACAAAGAAGAATGGGTCAACCTATTCTCCAAAGCACCAAAAGACAACATAAGTGTCAGGTTTCGAGGTCGTCTCAAATAAATTGCATTTCAAAAAAAGTCTTTGAAGAAAACTCATGCTTTATTTAGCACGACATTCTAACTCCGACTGCATCGCAGCCAACACTGACTTCCAGACCCAAAACCCTCCCTTTTCATTTCCCACTCCCCTGCACTCATTGGCCATCTTCCAAGTCACTCTACCCCTAATCTACTGCTCCAGCTCAAAGGAATTTCCCCCCTCCCATCCCATCTCCTAGGGGATATTATCTCCAGGGAAAATAAGTAGGTGAAAAGTCAAACGTCCCTTTCCAGACGCCTCCGCTTCTCCTTCTTATGTCAGCACTAGAGTAAATGCAGCTTGAAGTGCTGACAATAAGAAGCAATGGATGGAAACTAAATAAGGAGAGAAGCAACCTAGAACTAAGAAGGAATTTCCTGACAATGAGAACAATTAATCAGTGGAACAGAAGTTGCCTCCAGAAGTTGGGGGTGCTCCATCACTGGAGGCTTTCAAAAAGATACTGGACAACCATTTGTCTGAAATGATATAGGGCAGGGGTCTGCAATGTTAAATACTCAAAGAGCCATTTGGATCTGTTTCCCACAGAAAAGAAAACACCGGAAGCCACAAAACCTGAGTGGGCGTGGCCAACTCGATGTCACTCACTTCCACCAGTCACATGACCCCCCCTAGCCATGCCTACCCATCTGGTCATTAGGGCAGAGAACCAGTTGTTAAAAAACATCAGGAACCACAAAATCATTTTGACATCTCTCGCTCTCCCTTCCTTCCTTCTCTCCCTCCCTCCTTCTCTTCCTCCTCTCTCTCTCTCTCTCTCTGTATCTCTCTATGTCTCTCTCTCTCTCTCCCCCTCTCTCTGTATCTCTCTGTCTCTGCCCTGGCCACTTCTCTATCCCCCCACTGTCGCCCTTACCTTCTCAGGCCAGGCGAGGAGTGACTGGGAGAGGAGGGCGAGGGGCGGGGCCAGTCAGTGATGGGATCACTTGACAGGGAGCCACAGCAGCGGGCCCAAAGAGCCACATGCGGCTCCAGAGCCGCAGTTTGCTGACCCCTGGTATAGCAGGAACCTGCAGAATTTGCACCAGAAAGATCTCCGAGGTCCCTTCCATCTCTGTTATTCTATGTTTTCTGTTTGTTGTTAACTGCAATGGGTAAACGACCTCTGATCATCCGGAGCTTTTGAGCTCCGAAGAAAGCTGCTTCAGTTTTGCCGTTAATTGACTTAATAGCCCATTCAAACATTGGAAGTAATTGAGCATGGAAACACTATTTTTAGCGGAAACCACAGGATATAGCTAAACCAGTGACTGATCTCTGAACCGACGTAAAAGAAGGCCGACTTACCTTCTTTAAATATTGCAAACTTTAATCATGGAGGAAAAAAGTTCAATGCGGGTCTTTGTTGCTGCTTTGAGGGTATCTAAAAATGTAAATTGTGTCGTTTTACACATGGGAGTAGAAAGGACATCATCAGTTAAATTGGGAAAAAAAGTTTTAACTCTTAATTTATGGTTAAAGCAATTTGCTTGGCGCTCAAAGCATTTGATTTCTCATCCAGTTTTAAAATCATTTAAAAATCCGGGGTTTAAGTCTCTTTCCATCTCGCTACAGGTAGTCCTCGACTTATATGACCACAATTGAGCCCAAAATGTATGTTGCTAAGTGAGACATTTGTTAAAGGGAGTTTTGCTCCATTTCACCACCTTGCTTGCCACAGTTGTTAAATGAATCACAACCGTTGTTAAGTTAGTAACGTGGTTATTAAGTGAATCTGCCCTCCCTATTGGCTTTGTTTGTCAGATCATCACAAAAGGGGATGACGTGACCCCTGAACATTGCAATCGTCATAAATATGAGTCAGTTGCCAAACATCCCAGTTTTGATCACGTGAGCATGGGGTTGCTGCAAAGGGTCATAAGTGTATACAATGGCTGTAAGTCACTTTTTTTGACTGCCGTTGTACGGTCTCTAAATGAAGTGTTGTAAGTCAAGGACTATCTCTATAGAAAACGGGTTTAAAGACTAGAGGCCAGTGGTGGGCTGCTGCCGGTTCGGGTGAACCGGTAGTTCCAACAATCAGCTGGCCCCACCCACTGGGCTCTACCCTATTCTGTCCTATATTTCCTTCTTTCTGGATCAGCTGATTGGCGCAGAACAGCTGATTTCGACGCCTCCACTGTTCTATTTACCGGGGCTGCCTTAGAAAGTAAGCAGCTGAGCTTCAAATTGCTGTGTTTTGAACGCCGTGCGCAGGTGCCTTAGGCGTGCGTTCACAGAGCAGGTTGTTTAACTGGTTGCAGCCCACCACTGCTAGAGACCAGGGTTGAAATGTAAAATTTGTTACTACCGGTTCTGTGGGCGTGGCTTGAGGGGGGGTAATGTGACTGGGTGGGCGTGGCCAACTTTTTTAAAAAAAACTTTTCAAAGCATTTTTTCTAATGCTTTGAAAAGCCTCTGCCGATCAGGCAACTCAGCTGGGATCGTCAGGGAGGCTTTTTAAAAATGCTTTGAAAAGCCTCTCTGCCGATCAGGCAACTCAGCTGGTATCGTCAGAGACTTTTCAAAGCATTTTTTTTTAACCACCTCTTCGGCCAAGAGGTTGAAGAAAAAAATGCTTTGAAAAGCCTCTGACGATCCCAGCTGAGCCGCGTGATCACCAGAGGCTTTTTTTTTTTTACTTTTAAAAGAATTTTTTTGTCGGAAGTAGTTGTAGAAAAAATGCTTTTAAAAGTTTTTAAAAAAAGAGCCTCTGATGATCATGCGGCTCAGCTGGGCATGGTGGGGGGGGGCGCAGGGATTTTTGCTACCGGTTCTCCGAACCACCCGCCACCATCGCTACCGGATCGGGCGATCCGGTCCGAACCGGTTGCAGCCCACCACTCTAGAGACCTTATGAAATTAAAATATTATAATGCTATTGTAGGACCGAGTGTACTAGATATTGAATAACAACCTACATTCGCAGGTGCTAATGGATTCGGCTTTAAAGTTACATTCCGAATTCTCTGAATGAAAGTCGGCTTTTAATGGTGTTCCTGAGTTCGGTAGAAAAACTCATCCAGCAGAAGAGAATATTTATAGCTCAGGGTTCAACTGTGCACTCTTGAGTTTGATTGCTTTCGCCTTTCTAAAAACTCAGTTAGGAAGGAAGGAAGGAAGGAAGGAAGGAAGGAAGGAAGGAAGAAAGAAAGAAAGAAAGAAAGAAAGAAAGAAAGAAAGAAAGAAAGAATAGGAGTCACCTGCAAAATACAGTAACAGCCACTTTGTAGGACCAGTCGTCATTTAATGGTGCTTTTACTGCACAGTTCTGATCTTTGTTGATGTAGGCTGCAGAATATTTGTTTTCCAAGTGTCTGTGGAGATACTCCATCATCCAGGTCATAGTTGTCCCAAAGGTTCTTTTTTTCTGGACTGGACTTTCTGGTTTTTCTTTGGTCTCTTCTCATCCAAGAAGCTTCTTCCGTTCCGACTATCGTGTTTCCCCGAAAATAGGACATGTCCCGAAAATAAGGCCAAGCCTGATTTTTGGGGTGGGCCTGTTGTGGCCCCGCCGTCTGAGCCTATCCCATCGGAGGAAGAAAGCTCCAAGCATGAGGAAGAGGAGTCAGCCAGGCCTCCCTCTCCAGGCCCCTCCCCTCTGGCACTGTCTCAGGTGCCGGCCGAGGGAGAGGAGATTAGCAGGGAGACAGGTGTCTCGGATGAGAGTGAAGGAGAGACATCATTCCTGGACGCATGCCTCCGAAGGCGTGATAAACGATTGCAGCAGCTCAGGAGGCGTGCTAGGGATTAGAACTGAGTCACTGGACCACACCCCAGAGACTATATAATAGAGGGTGGTGGCCAGTGATCCCTGTGACGAATAAAAATAAACCTTGGATAGTCACTAGAGCATCGTCCGAAACTGCTGAGAGGAATATTTATTTTTGTTGGACTCTTGTACGCTGAGTATATTATCTTTCTGTTTCTGTGGAAATAAAAGCACTTGGCAGACAGTGTGTATATCGCTGCCAAGTTGGAGATAAAGACCTGGGTGTGTGCCAAGTGCTTCCTTAACCCTCGGCTGGCTGTGTTTGTGTGTGTGTGTGGACGGGGACAGATCAGGGCCTAAATATACGCCCTCCCCTGAAAATAAGCTCCCCCCTCTCTCTCTCTCTCTCTCTCTCACACACACACACACAGAGGTCACTCACACCCCCAAACCTCCCAAGGCAGCCACATCCCTGTGAACTCCTGTGCCCCCCGCCCCTTTCACCGCCCGTGGCACCGACCATAGACCTCGAGCGCCTGCTCCTGCACCATGGTGGCAGCCCGCCCGCTCTCGCCTCCATGTCCAGGTGCCGCGTCCACATAGCCCGCGCTACCAAGTGCCCACCACAGCAGTCCCAGCGCAAGCATCACCGCCCCGGGGCTTCCTTTGCAGGGCGGCCACCAGCGGTAGAGAGGCCTCCATGCAGAGCGGGCAGTCACGGAGGACTACAACGGCAGTCCTGGCGCATCCCGCAGCTGGGCGCAGGTCTCGTCGGGGATGGCTGAGGAGCTGCAGGTGTTGCTGCTGCTAGTGCCGCGGCCTGCGGAGGCCCGGAGGCCCCCTGTGGCCAAGCTCAGCCGCGGGTGAGGAGTGTAGGCCGTGGCTGGGCCAGCTGAGCTGTGTCTGTCGGGGCTGCCCTCTGCTCAGCTGCCCGGCGTCTCACTGTCGGGCGCCTAGAAAGAGTAAACTGGACCTGCGGGAGGAAAGGAGGGCAGGCAAGGGTCCTGGGCACACCTGGGGACTGAGACTTAAGGAGACATTGTGGGGAGGGAGATTTATCGGGAACAAACACTGAATTCCTGGAGTGTTGAAGTGTTGTTGCCAACATTTGAAGTTTCCTGGATTTCCTGCTTTCTTCCTGACTTCCTGGATTAATTGCCTTGCTCCTTGGCTTCCTGGACTCCTCACGGTGTTGGACTGGACTACTCGCAGACTGACCTTTTGCCCCCCAATCCCTCCCTTTCCGATCCCCAAATCTCTGCTTCTCATTGGCTATCTTCCAAGTCATTCTTCAGACTTCTTTTTCTCATCATCTCCCAGGAATGTGCCCCCTCCCTCATTTCCACGACAACCCGACTTCAAAGGGATTTAGCAGGCAAAAGTTTCAGAGTTTATCTCTCGCTCTCCTCTGCTCTCTATGCCAGCGTTGAAACGCTGACACAGAGGCTACTAGAGGGGGGGGGTGTGTGATCATTTTGCTTTGGGACTTGCCAAAAACATGGAAGTGTTTGGGGAAATTTGGAGCAATAAAGGAACGGTTTGAACTGCCAATTTTCTGTGTTTCCTCTGTGCTGTGCCCTGGGTCCAGAGGTGGGTTTCAGCAGGTTCTGACCAGTTCTGCAGAACCGGTAGCAGAAATTTTGAGTAGTTCAGAGAACTGGTAAATATCACCTCTGACTGGCCCCGCCCCCATCTATTTTCTGCCTCCTGAGTCCCAGCTGATCGGGAGGAAATGGGGATTTTGCAGTAACCTTCCCCTGGATTGGGATGGGAATGGAGATTTTACAGTATCCTTTCCCTGCCACGCCCACCAAGCCACACCCACAGAACCAGTAGTAAAACATTTCGAAACCCACCACCGCCCGAGTCATTCCCAGTCACCCAACTGTTCCTGTGCCAAAATAAATGCCATGAATTCAAGCTTTCCATCACCTCAATCAATGTCGGTTTATTGCAGAAATGCTCTAATTTCCAACGTGGAGACTGCTTCTGTCTCATTACAGCTTTCACAGCCTGCTTTGGTGGAGTAAGACGGCATCCTACGAAAGACAACAACCTCAGAATATCCAAGAGAGAGAGGATGAAAAAAGTAGACTGTTCAAAATATATATATATTAAATGTCACAGTGAATTATTGTCACAGTCAGAGACTCCAAGGCTTCCTTATAATGGCTTGATATACTGGTCTTATCTTTCCAGAGTTACTGCTATGTAAATATATATATATATATGCATCCCAAATCTGTGTCATGTATAAACATTCTGCTGAATTATTGCCATAAGTGTTCAACTACATTTGGGTAAATGTCACAGTAAGTGTTTTCTGTTCAACAAGCTATTCCCTAGAGCACCGAATCAAGGTTTGTGCCTTACGCTTGTGTTCACAATTTTTAAAATAAGCATTGTTGTTCTTTTCTACCTCCTCGCTTACAGATACGGTTGCCGAAAGGAACGCTTTACGAGAACACATCTATCCCAAGCTGCGGGAATTCTGCAGGGAAAACTATGGGATGGAATTTCAGGTACTGTTTCCGACGGGTCGAAATTTTAAGCCGGGATGTTCGTATGCTTGCTAAATGGAAATCTGTTAGCCGTTGGTTCCTCTGGAGCTCAGCTGATTGATTGATTTAATTAGTTTCAGAAAGCAAAACCTCGTGTTAAATATTGGTTTTTGAGAGTTATTTTTTTAAACCAAAAAAAAAAAAGAGAGAGAGAGAAAAGAAATAGCTCGGTTTAAAGATAAATTGATACCTGGGATAAAACTGCGATTCGAGGTACGGTTGCCATTAACCTTACTGAATTTCTATGTACCGACCAGCGTGACCCATTTTGCCTTTCTTAATTCAGAATTGATTCTGTATCTTTACTTGACAATTTTTTCCCCCCTAAACCTTAACAAGGCTACTGCCAAATGGGATTAAATCATAGCCTTTTCCTCAGGGAATTCTTGAAACTACCATTTTTGCAAGACTGGAAGAGATCTCTACTCATTTTTTTTCCCCAAAAGAATAACTCCCAGGAAATTAGAATAGAAATAGAAATAAAGTAGAACAGAACAGAACAGAACAGAACAGAACAGAACAGAACAGAACAGAACAGAACAGAATAGAATAGAATAGAATAGAATAAACAGAGTTGGAAGGGACCTTGGAGGTCTTCTAGTCCAACCCCCTGCTTAGGCAGGAAACCCTATAGAGCAGTGATGGCTATCCTTTTTGCCGTCGCCTCCCCTCTCCCCCCCCCCCGGTGCATGCACATGTGACCCCCCCCGCACTCCCCCCACTTTTGGCACATGATGTCCTGGTGGGCCCGGTAGGCCCGTTTTTCACCCTCCGCAGGCTCCAGAGGCTTTCTTGGAATCTGGGGAGGGCAAAAACAGCCTTCCCCACTCCCCAGAGGCTGTCTGGAGGCTGGAAACGGTCCCTTTGCTGACTTCCGGTGGGACTTAGAAAGCCTCTGGAGCCTGTGGGGAGAGCAAAAATATCCTTCCCCCAGGAGTGGGGAGGGAATGGGGATTTTGCAGTATCCTTCCCCTAGAGTGGGGTGGGAATGGAGATTTTGCAGTATCCTTCCCCTGCCATGCCCACCAAGCCACACCATGCCCACCAAGCCACGCCCACAGAACCAGTAGTAAAAAAATTTGGATTTCACCACTGGCGTGCGCCTAACACACTTCCTCACAGCATTCAAAATATAGCAATTTGAAGCTCAGCTGCTTACCTTCTAAGGCAGCCCTGGTAAGAAGAACAGTGGAGGCATGGAAATCAGCTGTGCCGTGCGAATCAGCTGAGCCAGAAAGAAGGAAATAAAGGACAGGATTGGGCGGGTGCGGGTGGGTGGGGCCAGCTGATTGTCAGACCTACCGGTTCGCCCAAACCAATCCTAACCAGCTGAATAGCACCTCTGGTATGATGGAACAATAATGGCCATTGGATTTGCGGACTTCCCCAAGAATTGCCTTCTGTTGGTTTTCTTCTGCGACAAAGGATAGCATGCCGACAACATTCGTTTGTGGGTTGCAATGCTAAATGTACACCCACCTAATCAATATGTGAGCCCAAGTGTTGTGTTTTGGCTGTTGTCTCCATGGCACTAACTTAAAAATCATCGTCACAGCCGGAAGATACTGTCTGGTATTAAGTCTAGGGGACATTTGTGTAGCCTCACAAAACGAAACAGCCATGCGGCACCTTCAGATTTCACAGCCAAGGGTAATCATGTGCCATTATTGTTTGATCCATTTTTGTCTGGCTCACTCCACCGTTTTATTCTCACCTTCGAATCGGAATTGCCCTTTAACTTAAAAAGTGGTGTCTCGTTGCTCTTGTGATGCCCATTGGTAGAGTTGCGTGTGCTGTGAAATTGCTAGTATTATGATTATTCACCACGTCTCAGCAGAGGTGGTATTCAGCCGGTTTGGATCGGTTCAGGTGAACCGGTAGCGGAAATTTTAACTGGTTCGCCGAACCGACAAATACCACCTCTGACTAGCTCTGCCTCCGCCCGCCCGGTTGCCACTCGCCCCTACCCAGTTGCTGCTTGCCTGCTCCGCCCTCCTGCTCGCCCCACCCTGCCCTATATATGTTGCCTTTGCCACGCGGCCTAGCTAATCACCTCGCCTCGCCTCCGCGCCTCGCCCGCTCTGCTCACCAAAGGTAAGCATGCTGCCCATTCGCCCGTTCACCTCGGGTCGGGGGCCCAGGAACATGCCATTCCCCAGGACCCCAGAGCCTCTGCCCTCTCACCTCAGCTGGGTCGGGGAACAAGCCATTCCTCGGCTCCGCCCTTTCCCCGGAGCCTTCGCCCGCTCGCTGTTTGCCTTGGCCAGTTCAGGGAATGTGCCATTCCCTGGCTCTGGCCTTCCCCGGGGCCTCTGCCCACATGCCGTCCACTCACCCTCTGCCTCAAGTCAGGGGACACGCCAGTCCCTGGCTCTGGCCTTCTCCGGGGCCTCCACCGGACTGTGCTTCAGGTTTAGCCCAGGTCAGTTATGCATGCCAATCTGTCTGCCGGCGTCAAATCATCACAATTTTAGCAACAGAGACTCCTGATTCCAATCTCATCCAAGGCTAAGAGGAGCAATATTGACAGCTTATGTACAAAAGAGGCCGTTTTTGCATAATTTGACACACAACTGTGAGGGGGAAAAGAAGAGGGATGAGAGGAGTAATTGGGATATGTTTTCTTTTTAATGCAGCAATTTGTGCGCACACTCAATCAGGCATCAAATCACTTCAGTTCAGTGGTCAAAAATGTTGGAGAGCCATGATGTGATTACGCCTGGCACATGAAAAATCAGAAGTAGGACAGCAATATGCCAGTTTATGCTAAAGGCAGGTCTTTCTTTTGTAATTTATTTTATTTTTATTTATTTTTTGAAGGTCAACTGGTTTTTCGAGTTTCAGAAAGCAAAGCTGCCGAGCCTGAATTTGACATACATGTAGCCATTTTATTTAGCTCTTTCGCATACTCATTTATTCCTTTTCTTTCTCTTTCCTATGTAAGGGGGTTTTTCGGGCTCGCCACATTCTTAAGGTGGGGGGAAGGAGATAATAGAGTAGAGTAGAGTAGAGTAGAGTAGAGTAGAGTAGAGTAGAGTAGAGTAGAATAGAATGAGCCTTGGTAGTACAGTGGTCTAAAGCACCCTGTTATTAAGACCAGCTGCCTGCAATTACTGCAGGTTCGAATCTGGCCAGGCTCAAGGTTGACTAAGCCTTCCATCCTTTCTAAGGTAGGTAAATTGAGGACCCAGTTGTGGGGGCAATAAGCTGACTTTGTATAAATATACAAAAGGATGAAGGCTATTGCTTAGCGCATTGTAAGCCACCCTGAGTCTCCGGAGAAGGGCGGCATATAAATCAAATAAAAATTTTTTAAAAAAAATTAGAATAGAATAGAATAGAATAGAATAGAATAGAATAGAATAGAATAGAATAGAATAGAATTCTTTATTGGCCAAGCCAACACACAAGGAATTTGTCTTTGGTGCATACGCTCTCAGTGTACCTAAAATAAAAGATGCGTTCATCAAGAATCATAAGGTACAACACTTAATGATAGTCATAGGGAACAAATAAGAAATCAAATCATATTAGGAAACAATCAGTATAAACCGTAAGGATACAAGCAACAAGGTTACAGTCATAAAATCGTAAGTGGGAGAAGATGGGTGATAGGAACTATGAGAAGAGAAATAGTAGTGCAGACTTAGTGAATAGTTTGACAGCGTTGAGGGAATTATTTGTTTAGCAGAGTGATGGCGTTCGGGAAAAAACTGTCCTTGTGTCTAGTTGTTCTGGTGTGCAGTGCTCTATAGCGTCGTTTTGAGGGTAGAAATTGAAGCAATTTATGTCCAGGATGCGAGGGGTCTGTAGATATTTTCACAGCCCTCTTTTTGACTCGTGCAGAATACAGGTCCTCCATGGAAGGCAGGTTGGTAGCCATTGTTTTTTCTGCAGTTCTGATTATCCTCTGAAGTTTGTGTCTGTCTTGTTGGGTTGCAGAACTAAACCAGATAGTGAGGATTTTTTTGGCTAGGTGACTTTCTTTCCCGTGGGAACGGAGGCTGCTCCTGGTGAGAATCGAAGGTGGAGTTTGACGACATCGGGAAATGGGGATTGAGTGTTTATTGGAGAATGTGACTTTTGAGGGATGTTTCTAACTTGCAATATTATGTGGTGTAATTCCGGTTTGTGTCACATCCAGAATTACAACAATCAACTTTGCCAATTTGATTCTTACTTAAATAGAAGAAAATTTGTTTTGGAAGATGGACTTGGCTTTTTTTAAAAAAAAATTTGGATGGGTTTCATCACTGGAAACCTGACAAAAGCCTTATGTTAAATACTGACTCTTGAGAGTTGTTGATGTTTTTGGGTTTTTTTTAAGAAATAGCTCAGTTTAAAGATAAATTGATACCTAAGATAAAACTGCCATTCGAGGTACGGTTGCCATTAACCTTATTGGATTTCTATGTACCAACCAGTGTGTGACCTTTCTGAATTCAGAATTGACTCCATATCTTGGCTTGACATTTTTTCCCCCCCTAAAATAGGGGTCAGCAACCTGTGGCTCTGGAGCCGCATGTGGCTCTTTCATCCCTCTGCTGCAGCTCCCTGTCGCAGGTCGGCGCTACAATTTTGAGAGGAGCTTCCAGTTGCGGGGGGGCATGGAGTGCTAGGAGGAGACTCTATGGCAAGGGGCAGATTTTCCAGTTGGCTCCACAATTGATGGGTTTATGGTTAGGAAAAGTAGAGGAAAAAGGACACCGCACTAGGAGGAGACTCTATGGTGGGGGAACCGGACTTCCGGTCGGCTCCAGAATTGTCCGGTTAGGACATTTGTGGCTCTTTGAGGGTTTAAGGTTGCTGACCCCTGCCCTAAATCTTAACAAGGTTTTAGTGGCTACTGCCAAACGGGATTAAGTCACAGCCTTTTCCTCAGGGAATTCTCAAAACCACCATTTTTGCAAGAAGGTCTTTACTCGTTTTTCTTTTTCCCCAAAAAAATAACTCCCAGGATTTATTAGAGTAGGGGTGTCAAACTCAAGGCCGTGGGCCAGATCCGGCTCACGGGGTACTTAGATCTGGCCTGTGGGGCCACCCTGGAAAGAGCAAAGGACTGGCCCCGTTTTTGGTTGAGGCCCTCCCAGGCCCTATTTTCAGCTGCAACAACATCCTGCAGCTCTCTGCCAGTGAAAATGGAGCTCAGGGGGGGGAATGCATGTACTCCCCCCCCCAAACTCCGTTTTCGCTGGCAGAGGGGTAGCAAAACAAACTAAAAACAAAGCAAAAGGAGAAACATTTCCCCTTTTGCATTTAAGCATGCAAGAAGGGACAGGAAAGAAGAAAGAAAAAGAAAAAGGAGGAAAGATGGGAGGAGTGCAAGGAAGGAAAAATAAGGAAAGAGGAGAAGGAAGAAGGAAGGAGAAGGAAGAGGGAAGGAAAAGGAAGGAAGGAAGGAAGGAAGGAAGGAAGGAAGGAAGGAAGGAAGGAAGGAAGGAAGGAAATAAATTATAATGAGAGTGAGGGAGAGTCTCAGGGAAGTCCTGCTTTAGCACTTGGCCACCTCAGGTGCCCCCTACAAGAGTGACATTGAACTGGCCACACCCACCATGACTATGACCACCATGGCCACGCCCCCAGCCCTCTGAGGTAATGAGCGCGAGGGAGAGTCTGAGGGAAGCGCTGCCTTAACATCTGGCCACCACAGGTATTCCCGATACGGGTGATGTTGAGCTGGCCACGCCCACCCCCTGAGGTCAAACACAACCCTGATGCAGCCTTCAACGAAATCGGGTTTGACACCTCGAAAAGGTGAGGCGCCGGCGCCCCGGACAGCTGGTCTTTGCACCAGAAACAGGGAGACCATCTACTCTTGCGGTTTTCAGGGGGCGCGCACACGCTCCCATTTCGGCACACGGTGCCGAAAAGGTTTGCCAACACTGGTTTATTACATCTTGGAGCAAGTTCCATTCAATTCAGTAAGAGCTCTTTTTTTTTTTTTTCTCTCAGTGGACATATATAGAATTAAACTGTTAAAACATTACAGAAGTGACAGAAGGCTCGCTGTACGTGTTTCAGATCTATTCCTAAGTGAAATGTTTCCTTTCGTGACTCATTTATTAGGACATTGTGAGCATCCAACAAATGATAACACAACACAGGCACTTTAATGCTGTTAAACTCTCCATTCATAGTCTATATTTGTCATGTTTCCACTTGTAGCTCAAGGAGCACTAGTTCCTACCCCCTAAAAACCTTTTGGGTTGCTCTCACATTGCGTCCAAACGTCTAAAGTAGCTGATCAGAAAGGTCGGCAGTTCGGCGGTTCGAATCCCTAGTGCCGCGTAACGGGGTGAGCTCCCGTTCCTTGTCCCAGCTTCTGCCAACCTAGCAGTTCGAAAGCAAGTAGAAAAATAGGGACTGCCTTTGGTGGGAAGGTAATATCGTTCCGTGCGCCTTTGGCGTTGAGTCATGCCGGCCACATGACCACGGAGACGTCTTCGGACAGCGCTGGCTCTTCGGCTTTGAAACGGAGATGAGCACCGCCCTCTAGAGTCAGGAACGACTAGCACATATGTGTGAGGGGAACCTTTACCTTTACCTTTTAAGCCGCCTTGAGTTGCCATAATATAAATTTTCCAAATCAATAAATAAATGATCATAATTCCAGGCTCAGTTACGGTCGTAAATCAAGGACTATCTGTAACATGCTTCTATCCACGTGAGGTAAAAATGAAATCACACTGTATTACTTCATTTCTTTAAATAAACATATCGGGGTTTTCTTTTTCTTTTTTTCTGTTTTTCTCCCCTCCTCCGTGTGAGGGCTTACATCTAAGATTATTCAGACTGGCTCTGTAGGCAGAAAAGAAAATGTGAACAATTAAAACATCTGCTATTTTAAAGGCTCAGTATTATGGCAACCCAAACAACAAAATATGAAATATTTTAAAAATAGTACTGTGAATACATGACTAGCGCTCGCTGTTACAAGACCAAGTTAGATAATTCTTATGACGATTGGCTCGGTGTACAGAGAATCTCTAGATTATGGGTGTCAAAACTCACCGTGTCACGTTGTTGTCACGTAACGAATCGCGATGTTTTTTCCCTTCACGGAGCCGGGGTGGGCGTTGCCTGCTGGTGATGCATCCATCCCACAGGCCACCATTGACACCCCTGCTCTAGATCATTAGGGAAAGGGGTTCATTTTTCCTATCACAATACACAACGTCCTTGCTGTCCTCCACGGTACCCCAAGAATAAAGAATAAAATGGGGCTGTACAGAGTCACTGTCAGACCTGCCCCAGTCTGATCCCTTAGGGAAGAAAGACTCTCGACTCCATTTGGTTGAAGCGAAAGGTATTTTGCTGAGAGATGCTCATTGCAGTAGAGTCAGGCAGAACCTGAGCATCAATACAGAACTAACCCCTTGGTTCCCCCAGCCTTCCTCCCATGGTCCGTCCATGTGTAGCCAATCCAGCACTGCCAAGATGTTTTGGGAAACTCTGCGAGTGTTAGGCTGGGGAAATTCCAGTCTCAGATTAAACAGCCTTGAAGATGCCAGGCACAGCCAGATTCCCAAATGCTCGGTTCTTCCTCAAATGTCAATCCCCACTCCCAATTTCCCACCGTAGAGCAGAGGTGAAATCCAGCAGGTTCTGACAGGTTCTGGAGAACCGGTAGCGGAAATTTTGAGCATTTCGGAGAACCGGTAGCGGAAATTTTGAGTAGTTCAGAGAACCGGCAAATACCACCTCTGGCTGGCCCCAGAGTGGAGTGGGAATGGAGATTTTGCAATATCCTTCCCCTGCCACGCCCAACAAGCCACACCATGCCCAACAAGCCACGCCCACAGAACCTGTAGTAAAAAAAATTGGATTTCACCACTGGGTGTGGCCCTAAGTGTTGTCAAAATTGATTCTTCGCTACTGTCATAAATACATGAAGTGAAACCCCAGGTCCTTAAACTATTGCCTTTGGTGTGTTGTTTTTTTTTCAAAATGTTGAGTCACAAACTGATTTACTATTCATGACTAATACTACATATATCTATGATAATATTATTTGTTGGCTTTCTAGGTCATTGATCTGTACTGGGGAGTAGAACCAGAAGAATGGGACAGCCCAGATCTCCAAAAGACACGTATGAGGCTCTTAGAAGACTGCCTGAAAACATCAGCAGGTCCATGTTTTGTTGTGGGTATAAAATAAAGTTTTACTTAATTAATCTAGTTTTGTTTTGTTTTTTTAATGGAGGGGTGGCCTTTTCTTAAGGATGCATATTTAACGTAAGATCTCCTCAGAGATTTAGTTGTTGTTGTGGGGCAGATTCCAGAGATGCCTCTGAATATTTCATATAATATTTCATCATCATCATCATTTCTACATTGCTGAACAGAGGATGGGCAGATTGGGTTAAGAACTGATTTGTCTAACACATCTGATACGTTCATGTTTAGAATGACATCTCAGAAATAATATTAGTCTAATATGTTTGTTCCCCTTCATTTATTTTATTTTATTTTATTTTATTTTATTATTATCTCATATTATTATATTATTTCATTTTATTATTATTATATTATACCGTATCATATTATTGTGATGTGATGTGATGTGATGGGGTGTTATGTTATTTATTATATTATATTATATTATATTATATTATATTATATTATATTATATTATATTATATTATTGTCAGCATTCTGATGCTGCCATAAAAAGACGAGGCTTGACTTTTCACCTACTTATTTTCTCTGTAGATAATATCCCCTAGGAGATGGGATGGGAGGGGGGAAACATTCCTGTGGGGTGAGGTCAGAAGCTGGGGAGACTGACTTGGAAGATGGCCAATGAGAAGATGAGAATTGGGGAACGGAAAGGGAAGGGTTTGGGGGTCAGAGGGTTAGTATCGGCTACGACGAAGTCAGGACCAGATCTGTCTTACTCAATAAATGGAATATTTCAGCAAAGATTAATTGTTTGGGAGTGCAATTTATTTGAGATGACATCGAAACCTGACAATTATATTATATTATATTATATTATTATATTATATTATTAAATATTATTAAATATTATTTCATTATATTATATTATTTCATTATATTATATTATATTCTTATTATATTATTAAATATTATATTATTAAATATTATATTAAGCATATCATAATCAATGCTGGCCCACTCATCAGAGTACTGATGATGTTAGCTAGTTGGGTAATGAAACGCCCGCAAAAAAAGCACCAAGCTCAGGGAGCACCAAGGACCCCACAGTTCAACCCTGAGCTACGATTATTCTCTTCTATTCCAAGATATTTCAGACAGACAGTTCCACGAAATAATTCTTTCTATAAAGTTGAAAAATCTTATCTTGTCCGTTGAACTTTCGGCAGAAAAAATCACATCCGGGGCAATTAAAATATATGCTCCTCAGCCAATTCACTGAAAATGTCTCTCTATTTTTTTAAAAAATATCCAACCGTAAAACGTCCCCTATGCTTTTACTCCTAATAGAAGGAAAGTGATTATCTTTGTTGCTGTTGGCAGTTTCTCTTTTATGCAGACATTCCATTTGCTCCTAATTGCTGGTTTTGCCAACATATTTGAACGTAGCTCATTTCTAACAATTTTCTAATCACATTTTAGATTTTAAAAGCATTGCGGTTTTATAATGCAGACTGAATTCCCCGAGAATAGTTTTTTAAAACTATTCACGTTCTTTGATAGGGTGTAAAATTGCCTCTTTTGTGTTTTAGATTGTTCGCTGGATGTGACATTTTGGATAAGGTTAAAAGCAACAGATTCCTTTTATTTAAGAAAAAGTGTGCAGCCAGACAAGATTAGGAAGGGAACTGTAGTTATTGCCATTGTCCAAGAATACTGACGAACAATTAATAAAACATTTCCTTTCTCCAAGCATCCTGTTCCATAATACGGGAGGGGTTAATTTAATACAATAAAAGTTTTATTTAAAATTCATAGCGTACTACTGAAGGGGCATACTACTAGAAAAGTAATACTGGAGGCTAAATGAAATAAACCTCTGAAGGGGAAATTACTTCCACTGCTGGTAAGTGAATAGTAACCTAAGTGTATACTGCATCTGTCAAAAGAGCCAATGCAGTTTCTTGGCTGCATCAACAGAAGAATTGCATCAGATTAACAGATTAACAGAGTTGGAAGGGACATTGCAGGTCATCTAGTCCAACCTCCCACCCAAGAAGGAGACCCTACACCATTTCTGACAAATGGCAATCCAATCTCTTCTTAAAAGCCTCCAGTGATGAAGCTCCCACAACTTCCGAAGGCAACTTCTGTTCCACTGGTTGATTGTTCTCACTGTCGGAAAATTTCTCCTTATTTCTAGGCTGAATCTCTCCTTGTTCAGTTTCCATCCATTATTCCTTGCCTGGCCTTCAGGTGCTTTGGAAAATAGCTTGGCCCCCTCCTCTCTGTGGCAGCCCCTCAAATACTGGAAGACTGCTATCATGTCTCCTCTGGTCCTTCTCTTCACTAGACTAGCCAGGCCCAGTTCCTGCAACTGTTTATCGTATGTTTTAGCTTCCAGTCCCTTCATCATCTTGGTTGCTCTTCTCTGCACTCTTTCTAGAGTCTCAACGTCTTTTTTATAGTGTGGTGACCAACACTGGATGCATTATTTTAGGTGTGGTCTTACTAAAGCTTTATAGAGTGGTATTAGTACCTCACTTTTTTTTTTTAATTTGATTTATATGCCGCCCTTCTCCGGAGACGCAGGGCGGCTTACAATGCGTTAAGCAATAGCCTTCATCCTTTTTGTATATTTATACAAAGTCAGCTTATTGCCCCCACAAACCGGGTCCTCATTTTACCTACCTTAGAAAGGATGGAAGGCTGAGTCAACCTTGAGCCTGGTGAGATTCGAACTTACAGTAATTGCAGACAGCTGGTGTTAATCACAATGCTATCAGTCTGCTGAGCCACCAGGCCCAACTTGTATCAAGATTATGAGAAGTGATAATACCACTGTACACTATGCTAGTGAGGTCATATTGTTGCATTGTTTTATTCTCTGTTGTAAGCCGCCCAGAGTCCCTTGGGAGTTGGGCGGCATAGAAATGCGACAAAATAAATAAAATAAAATAAATAAATAAATATTTGGAAAATTGTCTCCAATTTTGGTTACTACAATAAAAAATAATTTTAAAAAAAAGATACTGAGGCCCTAGAAAGAGTGCAGAGAAGAACAATGTGGATGTTAGAAGGTCTGGAGATCACATCATACAATGAATGGCTGAGGGAAATAGGACGTTTAGAGTAACAAAGGACAGACATGATGGCATCTCCCAATACTTGAAGGGCTATCCCAGAGAAATGGGCATCGATTCAGTCTCCATAACACCTGAGGGCAGGAGAACTTTAATAACTTTATGTTATGTGGATTTCAACCTCCAGAATTCCCTAGCCAGCATGTGGCTGTCAGGTTTCGATGCTATCTCAAAATAAATGAATTTCCAAACTGCCGATCTTTAAGGAAATTTTCTCTTTATTCGAGCACAGCGATCTGATCCTGGGTCTTTCACGGTCAGTACTGACCTTTGCCCCCCAATCCCTCCCTTTCTGATCCCCAATTCTCTGCTTCTCATTGGCTATCTTCCAAGTCACTTTCCTGATCTCTTCTTCGTCAGATCACAGGAATGTCTCCCCCCTCTCCCATCTCCGAGGAGAGAGAATCTTCAAAGGGATTTAGTAGGCAAAAGTTCAAGCTTCTCCTCTCTTTATTATATGTCAGTGCTGGGACGCTGACACTGGCAATATACATGAACTGTCAATGGCAGGGGTATTAAACTCAAGGCCCGGGATCCGGCCTGCGGGTTTATTAGATCTGGCCTGTAGGGCCACCTTGGAAATAGCAAAGGACTGGCCCACGGCGCCTCTGCCAGTGAAAACAGAGCTCGGGTGGGCCGCAGAGGGTTGCAGGAGGCTGTTTGCCACTGAAAACTGAGCTCGTGAGGGCTGTGGACAGCACTCCCGAGCTCCATTTCTGCTGGTAGATGTTTGCAGGAGGCCGCCACAGCCGAAAACGGAACTCGGAAGCCCATTTTTGCTAGCAGAGTGCTCGGGCCACCACAGGCACCCACGACATGAGTGACGTTGAGCTGACCACGCCCATACCCGGCCACACCCAACCCCCACCCCCAAAGTCAAACACAATGTTGATGTGGCCCTCAATGAAATCGAGTTTGACACCCTTGATCTATGGAGATTCTCAGTCATCCAGGTTGTCCCAAAAGTGCTTTTTCAAGAGGCAACTGGACTTTCTTGCAGAGGTGGGTTTCAGCAAGTTCTGACCAGTTCTGGAGAACTGGTAGCGGAAATTTTGAGTAGTTCGGAGAACCGGTAGTAAAAATTCTGACTGGCCCCGCCCCCATCTATTCTCTGCCTCCTGAGTCCCAGCTGATAGGGAGGAAATGGGGATTTTGCAGTAACCTTCCCCTGGAATGGGGAGGGAATGGAGATTTTACAATATCATTCCCCTGCCATGCCCACCAAGCCACGCCCACTGCTTTCTTGTGTTTGCTTGAAGATGTTTCCCTTCTCATCCAAGACTTTTCTTTAGTTCTGACTGAACTGATATTATGAAGATGATACTATGGCAACCAGCCTCTTCAGCACAGTTTGCGATGTGTCCTCATGCTGAAGTGAGTGGCACATGAGAGCAAACTAGATTTAATCGCAAGGCAATTAGCAATCAGTTAAGACCATTGAACCACTCTTACCGTGAAGAATACTCATGAGGCCATCAGTCCTAAAGGTGCTTATTTCAAGAGGCAACTAGACTTCCTTGTTTTTCTTTGAAGACGTTTCGCTTCTCAACCCAGAAGCTTCTTCAGCTCTGATTGGATGGTGGGGAATAGAAGGATTGATATTCCTTGCAGACAGCTGGTCATTTGCATTCTTTTAGAGGGGTATTGATGCCACTTGGAGATTTATCTATGTCCTCAGGATCACCTGAGTAGTGCAAAATGGGTGCGGAGCCTTCTTGGAACTGCTGAAAGGATTGTGTTGTGGGGCAATCATGACCTGAGTGACTGAGAATCTCTACAGACCTTTAGCTATGCAATTACTGTACAATTTAACTATGCGCACCACTTCAAAGCAGGGGTGAAATCCAGCAGGATCAGATAGGTTCTGGCGAACCGGTAGCGGAAATTTTGAGCAGTTCGGAGAACCGGTAGCGGAAATTTTGAGTAGTTTGGAGAACTGGCAAATACCACCTCTGGCTGGCCCCAGAGTGGGGTGGGAATGGAGATTTTGCCGTATCCTTCTCTGCCATACCCACCAAGCCACACCAAGCCCACCAAGCCACGCCCACAGAACCGGTAGTAAAAAAAAAATGGATTTCACCACTGCTTCAAAGAAACAACACATAACTAAACCATTTTTTTTAGGTCCAAAAGTAAAAAAAGAGAAAAATCTTCAAAACCTGAAATCTGCAGAATTGGATTTCTGTAAAACATTCCACTCTATTTATAAAGTGCTAAATGTCACACTAGATATTGTTCTAAATAATAAAATGTTCATCCCGCTTAAATGTTCGGGAATAAAATAAATCACCAAAGGTAGATTGAATATTAAGACCAGGGGGGTCCAAGATCGTCCTATTTATTCACAGCTAAACTCTAATTACTTGCCACATTTGGCTAATGAATTTTATATATTTTCAAAAGTGAACATTGTTAAACAGTTTTTTTTATTATTTAAAAAAAACGAATAGAATCGTTGGCCGTTCTTTGTCATTGCTAAATATAATTTTGAGAGTTTGTAATTCAGAGATACGTCGAAAGGTAATACATTGGAATTTGGGTTCAGTTGTTGTTGTTAGTTGAGAAGTCGTGTCCGACCCATCGTGACCCCATGGACAAAGTTCCTCCAGGCCTTCCTGTCCTCTACCATCCTCTGGAGTCCATTTAAGCTCACACCAACTGCTTCAGTGACTCCATCCAACCACTTTGTTCTCTGCCGTCCCATTCTTCTTTTGCTCTCCATCTTTCCTAGCATTAAGCTCTTCTCCAGGGAGTCCTTCCTTCTCATTAGGTGGCCAAAGAATTTTGAGTTTCCTCTTCAGGATCTGACCTTCTAAAGAGCAGTCAGGGTTGATCTCCTCTAGGACTGACCGGTTTGATGGCCTTGCAGTCCAAGGGACTCACAGGAGTCTTCTCCAGCACCAGAGTTCAAAGGCCTCCATTCTTTGGCCTTCTCAGCCTTCCTTATGGTCCAACTTTCACAGCCATTTTGGGTTCAGATCAGTGGTGAAATCCAAATTTTTTTACTACTAGTTCTGAGGGCCTGGCTTGGTGGGCATGGTGTGGCTTGGTGGGCGTGGCAGGGGAAGGATACTGCAAACTCCCCATTCCCACCCCACTCTTGGGGGAAGGATATTGCAAAATCTCCATTCCCACCCCACTCTTGGGCCAGCCAGAGATGGCATTTGCCAATTCTCTGAACTGCTCAAAATTTCCTCTACCGGTTCTCCAGAACCTGTCAGAACCTGTTGGATTTCACCCCTGGTTCAGATTCTTGCTCAAATATGAGGTCCTGGACAAGTTAATGTTTTTGCCTTTTGCCCTAGGTGCAATTTCCTCTGAATAGGCTTCAAGGGCACAAACTTATAAAAAAAGAAATCATTTTTTCACATCCATAAGTCAGATGGTGTGATGTATTAAGAACGTATATGTAATTATTGGTCCAAACAGCTGTTCAACATGTTAGGTCTCACACCTGCTGGTATAAATAATCATATATTCCAATTTTCTGTTACTGTAAATACGGCGTTTCGTTTTTTAAAAAATCAAATTATTAGGTGAAATAATGCCATCTGCTGGCTGAATCTCAAAAACTAGTTTTCCAGGCCCAGGAATATGTTTTTGTACATAGTGTTTAATGTTTTAACATGGCTTTCAATTAGGATGTGTTAGGTGGAAATATTACGATTCTTTGCAAACAACGGAGGAATTAATAAAAATGCTACTTTGGGTTCCGTGATTCCCCTTGCATTACAACTGGCAGCTTGGAAAAGCAAGAGTTAATTCTCTTTAATTGTTGTGTGATCAAAATTCCGACGCTTGGCAATTGACCCGTATTTATGACGGTTGCAGTGTCCCAGATCAGGTGATCCCCTGATTTTGCGACCTTCTGACAAGCAAAATCAATGAGGAAGCCAGATTCACTTAACAACCCTGTTACTAACTTAACTGCAGTGATTCACTTAACAAGTATGGCAAGGAAGGTTGTAAAATGGGTTACAAGCTCACTTAATAAATCTCTCCCTTAACGACAGAAATGTTGGGCTCAATTGCGGTCGTTAAGTCTTATTTATTTTATTTATTTATAATTTTATTTCTATACCGCCCTTCTCCCGAAGGACTCAGGGCGGTGTACAGCCTATTAAAAACACAAAAATATACAGACATCAATTAAAAAATAATTAAAATTATTAAATAATTTCAGCCCAAATTAAAACCCAAAAATTTTAAAATCATTTACATTGATAGCCCGGCCTGGCGGAACAGCAGGGTCTTGAGGGCACAACGAAATACACGGAGGTCGGAGATCTTGCGCAATTCTGGGGGCAGTTCATTCCACAGGGCAGGAGCTCCCACAGAGAAGGCCCTCCCCCTGGGTGTCGCCAGCCAACATACCTTGGACAATGGCACCCTGAGGAGACCCTCTCTGTGGGAGCAGACTGGCCAGTGGGAGGCTACTGGTGGCAGAAGTCGGTCTCGAAGGTACCCGGGTCCTAAGCCATGGAGCACTTTAAAGGTGGTGACCAACACCTTGAATTGCACCCGGAAGACCACTGGGAGTCAGTGCAGCTCGCGCAGGAGAGGTGTCACGTGGGCACAACGACTCGCTCCTATAACTACCCGCGCGGCCGCATTCTGGACCAGTTGGAGCCTCCGAGTGCTCTTCAAGGGGAGCCCCATGTAAAGAGCATTACAGTAGTTGAAGTCTACCTGTCTCTCTTACACACTCATTCTCCCCAATAGCTGTGTTTTATGGGGCGTAGTCTTCCTTTCTCTACATTGTTGAGACTAGGAAAATGAAATTTGTACTATTTCCAATTTGTTCTTGTTATTGGGCTTATTAACCTCTTGGAACAAGGAAAATGGCTGTCTAAGCTTTTATGGACAATGTCGTCGGCATTGTTCCTGAATGTTGTTCTGTGTTGTCTCCACAACAGGGTCTTTTGGGAGAAAAATACGGAAGTATCCGGATCCCGGGGGAAGTGGAATCCTCAGAATTCGAAATGATCCTGGATGCCGCTATTGAGGCCAAGCTAGAAACCAAGATTTTGGAAGAGTGCTACTGCCGGGATGAGAACGCCGTGCCCCCAACTTATTACCTCAAACCGAAACCGGACATTATGAAGAGCAATCCCAATATGGTAAATCTTCTTCATGTGCTGTTGATTTAGAACAGGAGTGTCAAACTCGATTTCATTGAGGGCCGCATCAGGGTTGTGTTTGACCTCAGGGGGGAGGGTGGGCATGGACAGCATGACATCACTTGTGTTGGGGGGCACCTGTGGTGGCCCGAGCGCTCTGCCAGCAAAAACGGGCTCCTGAGCTCCGTTTTCGGCTGAGACGGCCTCTTGCAACCCTCTGCCAGTGAAAACGGCGCTCAGGAGAGCCGCGCACGACTCTCGTGAGCTCCGTTTTCGCTGGCAGAGGCACCGCGGACTGGTCCTTCGCTGTTTCCAAGGCAACCCCGTGGACCAGATATAAGCACCCCGCGGGTCACATCTGCCCCCCCCAAGCCTTGAATTTGACACCCCTGATTTAGGACATGTCTCTTTTTGCAGGGCAAGGGACTGAGGGCGGAGTCAAAAGAGGGATTATCTTAGAATCTCTACGTAGCCACAAGCAGACTAAGTCCAACATCCCCTTGAATTCTGTTGATTCTTACTTAACTCCCAGCTGGTTGCTCACCGTTACTTGAGAAGATCACAGGCTGTTTAGCAATAAACCAGCTTAATTGGATCTTCACTTATGGACCTGGACTTTCGCACCTGACATTTCTTCTGAGAATTGTAGCTCTCTGAGAAAGCTAAAAAAATTATCTGACCTCAAAATCTCAGCGGTCCTCAGCAAAGTTCCCAAGATACCTTCGTTGAAGTCATGGCAAACTGATATCCATTACAGTAAATATAAACCTAATTTGCGAGTTACATTGTCCAGATTGCTGAATGTGTGAGCACTCCGTTTTATGCTTCGCTCCCTGTCAGTGTCGATCCAACGATATAGCCCCTCTAGAGACTATCTTCATGCATAAAGCTGCACATGTGTTCTTCCTCTAAGCAGGAACCCCGATAAACAGAAAATGCTTCAGGAAATCAAGATTGTTTACGTGAAATCAAGGTCTTACATTTTTGTAGCTTAAATTCAAAGCATAGATTCCATGGCTAATCTACCCTAACTTTCACACGCCTTTCCCGTATTTATTTTTCTCTCCTTCTCTCTCTTCTCTTTCTATTAAATAATCAAGACAATGCTTGTCCGGCATGAAAGACCACAAAACTCCAATGAAGCTGATTTATTGCTATTTATATCTCCTATGAACAGGAATCTTCTCAAAAGCGAGCACCTTTGAGTTAGATAAATTAGATAAGAGTCAAGGGAATTCAAGAGGAATTGGACTTAGTTCACTTGCGGCTATGTAGGGATTCTAGGCTGCTTCCTCTTTTCTCTCCGCCCCCAGATTCTGCCCTTCTTTCTTGTACAATGTTACAGGTGTATCTAAAATACATAAAAATGTTCAAAAGCCTCACTGATTCATGGAGATGTATGCAGTGGTGGGATTCAGCCAATTGGGGCCGGTTCAGGTGAACCGGTAGTTAAATTGTTGGCTGGCCTGGCCCTGCCCCGCCCCGCCCCTTCCAGGAGTCCTCAAGCACCCTATTTTGGCTCCCAGGTAAGTGCAGGGAGGCCTACTAGGCCCAAAACGGGGCATGGGGGAGCGGCATGTCCCCTCCACCCCCCGCGGCCCATTTTTGCTCCCAAGGGGGTGCAGGAAGCCAAGTGCTGACTGTCACACCCCCTGGCCACACCCACCATGGCCCCAGCAAGCTGCCTCATGGTGAGTTGGCCACTACAAGAGGACCATAGGTTGGTTGGCCATGATGAAATGGCTGTGGTGAATTAACTGTGGTGAGATGGCTGTGGAGATTTGTCCCGTTCTGTTTTTCAAAACCTCCAATGATGAAGCACCCACAGCTCAAGGAAGGAAGCTCTTCCATTGATTAATTGTTCTCACCACCAGGAAATTTCTCCTTAGTTCTAGGTTGCTTCTCTCCTTAACAAGGGTCCACCCATTACTTCTTGACCTGTCCTCTGGTGCTTTGGAGAATAAGTCAACTGCCCCACAAGTACTGGAAGAACATCATCATGTCCTCCCTAATCCTTCTTTTCAACAGGCTGGATGTACTGGACGTAGTGAAACTACTCATTCCTTCACCTGCCCATCCAAGTTTCTTGTTTTATGTTTAGAAGTCCTTCAAGTTATCAGACCTGGGGAGGGATGGGAGATGAGGAGGAAATAACAGCATGGGAGAGTTGCCATGGATACTTTCCATCATTAAGAGTTCGTACAGGAACCATGTTCCTCCCTGCTGATGGTTGCCATGGAGACAATATTTCAGAAAGGAAACAGATGGGGCAGGAAAGGTACTCTACACCCCCTAGATTTGGAATCAAATTTTTCTATGGGAAAGTGACTAGAAATATACATTTTTCTTCTTAGGTACAATAAACTATGGTACATGCCCACAACACACGCATATTCTAACATAGGTAGTCCTCAACGTACGACCACCATGGAGCCCTGAATATATGTTGCTAAGCGAGAAATTTGTTGAGTGAGTTTTGCCCCGTTTTCCGACTTTTCTTGCGACGTTTGAGAAGTGAAGTGCTGCAGTGGTTAAATGAGGGACACGTTTGTTAAGCGAATCTGGCATTCCCCGTTAACTTGGCTTGTCAGAAAGTCATGGAAAGTGGTCACGGAACAGTGATAACGTCATAAATACAGGTCAGTCAAGCCTCCAAATGTAAATCATATGGCCACGGGGTGATGTGATGGTCGTAAGTGTGAAAAATAGAAGAGAATAACAGAGTTGGAAGGGACCTTGGAGGCAAGGGTGAAATCCAACAGGTTCTGACAGGTTCTGACGAACTAGTAGCGGAAATTTTGAGCAGTTCGGAGAATTGGCAAATACCACCTCTGGCTGGTCCCAGAGTGGGGTGGGAATGGAGATTTTGCAGTATCCTTCCCTTGCCATGCTCACCAAGCCACGCCCACCAAGCTACGCCCACAGAACCGGTAGTAAAAAATTTGGATTTCACCACTGCTTAGAGGACTTCTAGTCCAGCTCCCTGCTTAGGCAGGAAACCCTACACCACCTCAGACAAATGGTTATCCAACATCTTCTTAAAAACTTCCAGTGTTGGAGCATTCACAACTTCTGGAGGCGAATTGTTCCACTATATGTGCACATATAGACCTACGAAAAAAGAACAAAATAAATATTTGACCGTTACAGGGAGGAGTCATAAAATGAGGGTGTGGCTAATTGATGAGGCCTTATAAGGCCGAAATAGATCTATCTTAGTCTCCCTTAAGTCTTTCAGCAGACAGCATAATACTGCTTAAATGTCTGATAAAGCCTAGAAAATAGTGATTTGGGATGTCACTTAACTATGGCTATACAAACATCTTGATTTACGTAGGAAAAACCCTGGCTAGAACAGTAATGCACATATAGACCTACGAAAAAAGAACAAAATATATGTATATACACAACAACACAACTTTTATTGTGTTGTTTTTATTTATTAGAAAACAACTAAGCCACCACATCTCAGTGTAGTGACTTGTAATCGTCATCGTCATTTAACGACCCCATCATCCCTTGCAGGGTGGAGTCAGGGCAACCAAATGGAGCTAGCAGAGTGTTTTAATGGCCGGATGTCTTTCCTGTCACCAACGTGGAGTTTTGTTCAGCAGATATATTCTCAGTGTGCCCAGAGAGAGAAACAATCTGCCACTACCTAGGATCGAACTCACAGCCTTCCGATTGTGAGGCAAGAGCTCCACCTTTAAGCCACTGCACCACTGTGACTTGTAATGATCTTCAGTTATTCTTGGTGGGATATTTTACTGAAACCCACCCTTACCTTTTAACGCCATTTTTCATCCCACGGTAACAACTTTGAATAAGCACACCGTTTTAAAAAAAATATTCCTTCTTTCAGATTTGGGCGTACTATTCCTGAAGGATTTTTTTTCCCCCCAACAAAACAAGAATCCGTTGCAGTCACGCCCTGTTCTCTGAAGCTGAAATATTACAAGTGCTTTCCCTTAAGGCTCGCGCTGTAAATGTAAATAATTTTTTTTTAAAAAGTGTCATTTTTGCAACCCCACCTAATTTTTTCTGCAATTAGAGCCCGATGCATTTATTTCTGGAGATAATTTGTGTTTAATCGTCTTTTTGCAGATGACATTCAGAAAGAATCTTGACAAAGCAATGCATCAGAAGCTAAAGAGGATCTCTTATCTATTCTGCCTTTTTTTATTACATATTAACAGAGTTGGAAGGGACCTTGAAGGTCATCTAGTCCAACCCTCTGCCCAAGCAGGAGACCCTACACCCGTAATGGTGAACCTATGGCACGTGTGCCAGAGGTAGCACGCAGAGACCTCTCTGTGGGCGCGCACACCCCATCGCCAGTTCTGGTTTGTGGTGCGCACAGCCAGCTGGTGTTCGCGGGTGCCGGAGCGCCGAAAAACGGTCTGAAAATGGCCCAAAAACGGCCGAAAAACAGGCCCGCGCGCACTCGCCAGCTGATCTTCGGGTTTCCAGTGCTCACCTCTACGAGTTTCCCTTTATTCTGAATATGTGCCGTACAGTTTCTTACCTATTATCAAAATTTTATGCTCCCGCTAACAGTGCAGCAAAGATAAAAGTGTGTCTATTTTGGTTGCTCCCCAATTAAAATGGCAAAACTTTTATCTCGACCGCATTGAGAGCACTTCTCTTAATTTTGCTCACTTATCTTACCGTGGACTAATCACTTGCATCGTCTTGCCGTCAGAAGTTGTGGGTGCTTCATCCCTGGGGGTTTTTAAGAAGAAACTCAGCAACCTGCAGCTCTGGAGCCGCATGTGGCTCTTTCACCCCTCTTCTGCGGCTCCCTGTCACTGAAAATATGCGTCACAATCGCCAATGTGCGACACCCACTGGCACGCAATTTATTGAGCTTTTCAACCCCTGGTAGGCCAACCATGGATAAATCCAAGAAAAGAAAAGTTTCAGAAAAAAACAGAACGTTTACTTCAACTACATAGGCTAGTTTTGTGGCCGCTCAAGAAATAGTCAGGCACGGGAAGGGTTTTTGTGGCTCCCGGGTGTTTTCTTTTCTGTGGGAAACGGGTCCAAATGGCTCTTTGAGTGTTTAAGGTTGCAGACCCTCTGGACTGGACAGCCATTTGTCTGAAATGGTATAGGGTCTTCTGCTTGACCTGGGGATTGGACTAGAAGAACTCCAAGGTCCCTTCCAGGTCTGTTCTGATTGATCGCTTTTGAGAGCAGTTATTTTAATATGGCTCCCTTATCTTGAATTATACGCACCCTGCTTTAAAATGAATATTCCTTCCTTCAGAGTTGTGCATATCGTTTCTGAAGGATTTGATGGTTTTTTTTCCGAAAGTAGAAGGGCGGCAAATAAATTTAATATATAAAAATATTAAACCAGGGGTGTCAAATTCAATTTCTTTTGAGGGCCGCATCAAGGTTGAGTTTGACCTCAGAGGGCCGGGAGTGGGGGCGTGTTGTGTAGTGGGCTTCAATAGGCAAGAACCAGTCCAACATAGCTTCCACAGCATTTATTGACTCAAAAATGGAACCGAGGAACTGCAGTTAAATGCCTGTTATTTATAGTCGAGGCCCACAGGGCCTTAACCAATCATAAAACTAGAAAAAGCCCGCCCAAATATCAATATGCTAAGTTTCCCTCCAAAACAGTCTGCGTCATCTAAAGCAGGGGTGAAATCCAACAGCTTCTGACAGGTTCTGGAGAACTGGTAGAGGAAATTTTGAGCAGTTCGGAGAACCGGTAGCAGAAATTTTGAGCAGTTCGGAGAACCGGTAGCTTAAATTTTGAACAGTTCAGAGAACCGATAGTGGAAATTTTGAGCAGTTCGGAGAGCCGGTAGCGGAAATTTTGAGCAGTTCGGAGAACCGGTAGCGGAAATTTTGAGCAGTTCAGAGAACCGGTAGCGGAAATTTTGAGCAGTTCGGAGAACCGGTAACGGAAATTTTGAGCAGTTCAGAGAACTGGCAAATACCACCTCTGGCTGTCCCGAGTGGGTGGGAATGGAGATTTTGCAATATCGTTCCCCAGGAGTCAGGAGGGAATGGGGATTTTGCAGTATTCTTCCCCTGCCACGCCCACTAAGCCACACCCACAGAACCGGTAGTTAAAAAAAATTGGATTTCACCACTGATCTAAAGGTTAGTTTCATTTTAACACAACTATATGGCTGGGGTAGGTGGGGCCATGGTGGGCAGAGTGCTGCTGGAGGCCAGGGAGGCCGAAAACGGGCCTTGGTGGGGGGGCACACACAGCTCCCCTGCGGCCTATTTTGGCCAGCAGAAGCACAGCGGACCAGTCCTTTGATATCTTCAGCCAGGCCCTACGGGCCAGATTTAAGCACCCCGCAGGCTGGATCCGGCCCACAGGCCTTGAGTTGGACATCCCTGTATTAAAAAACATAAAACCTGCCAAGTTAATTTTATCGAGACTGTTTTATGCAATTGTCTAAACCCTGGCACTGATCTTCCCTCTCTCTTTTTTTTGTTTCTCCTTTCTTTTTGTCTTTTTGTTGCTTTAAAGATGGAAGCCTCTTGCAACCCTGTCAGTGAGAGCAAATGGCAGGAGATATCAGAAGAAATTAAGGTGATGTTTAAGACAGCCGTGAAGATACTGTATGAAAAGGGGAAAATGAAACACAGTCAAGCAAAGCGCTATCTTTCCTCTGGTAAACATAAAATCCAGGTGCACAGTGCGTAGACAGATATTTAGCTGAGATAGGATTGCACCCGATCAGGGAAGTATGTCCCCCCCCCCCCCCCCCCCCAAAAAAGCTCCTTGGATCTGAATCGTAGCCACTAAATAATGGTATGCAATTCTCCATCGCAGGGATTATTGTTCCTAAATTATGTCTCTTCAGCCCCACTCCTGAAACGATGAAGAGATAGAAAAGGCACTGTAGAGGTTGTCCTCGACTTACGACCACAATAGAAGCCATCCCCCAAGGTGCTTTCTTTTTTAGGTTTTTTTTTTACAAGAGGCCACCGGACTTTCTGGTTTTTCTTTGAAGAGGTTTCGCTTCTCATCCCAAGGAGCTTCCTCCATTCTGATGAGAGCCTTGCGTTGCTGTGGCTGAGTCGGGCGTTTGTTCAAGTGAGTTTTGCTCCCGTTGTGCGACCTTCCTTGCCACCGCTGCTAAGCGGACCACTGCAGTTGTTAAGCTGCTGACATGGTGGCTGAGCGAATCAGGCTTCCCCATCTGATTTCAATCATCAGAAGGTCATCGGAAGGTCAATCACGTGACACACATACACAGCCCAGGACATAAATACGAATCAGTCGCCAAGCATCTGAGTTTTGATCATGTGACAGATGATAATGCTACAATGGTAGTAAGCAGAGGCCAGTTTTAACCAGTTCAAGTGAACTGGTAGCAGAAATTTTCTCTGGTTCGCCGAAACGGCAAAGTGTGAAAAATGGTCATAAGCAATGGTGGGATTCAGCCAGTTCGGGAGAACCGGTTGTTAACTTTCTGAGCAATTTGGCAAACTGGTTGTTGGAAGAAATCATTAGGGCAGAGAACCGGTTGTTAAATTACTTGAATCCCACCACTGGTCATAAGTCACTTTCTCCAGTGCTGTTGTCAGTTCGAACGGTCGCTAAATGAACAGTTGTAAGTCGAGGACTATCTGTATAACCTTAACAGAGCATAACTGGCTTTGTCTTCCTAGTCCCAAGAATAGAATATGGGGAAACAATTAGAGAAGCTTGATAGAGCTTGATACGGCCTAAATGTCTATGGAGATTCTCAGTCATCCAGGTCATGTTTTTCCCAAAGATGCTTTTTCTAGAGGCAACTGGACCTTCTTGCTATTCTTTGAAGATGTTTTGCTTCCCATCCAAGAAACTTCTTCAGCTCTGTACTGTATAGCTAAATACCTATGGAGATTCTCAGTCATCCAGGTCATGGTTGTCCCAAAGGTGCTTTTTCAAGAGGCACCTGGACTTTCTGGTTTTTCTTTGAAGACTTCTCATCCAAGAAGCTTCTTCAGCTGTCATCTATCTCCAACCTACAGTCCTTTCAGCAGTTCCAAGAAGGCTCCACGCTCATTTGCACTACTCAGGTGACCCTGAGGACACTGTTCTGTCCCTGTCTCACACACGCACACAAACAGTCAGCCAGGAGTTAAATAAAACTTGCAGACAATAAATTCCTTCGATAACAGGATTGGCAGCAACCCAGTAGCTGCTTGCCAAGAACTTTACTCACAGAGAATCAAAACAAATACACAAAGCCACAGAATTGTCAAGTCCAGTCCGTATTAAATCCAAGGCAGGCAGATAACGTAGTTTCAGAGATACAATGCGACTTGCTAGTTGTTTAGTTTTGTCCGTCACAGAGCCTAAATGGCCACCACACCCCCTTTTATCCCCTGTGGGGTGTGGTCCAGTGATTCAGCTTAATCTCTGGCATGCCTCCTTTTCTGCTGTGTGCGCTTGTCTCTCCGACGCTAGCGTGGATCCAGCCAAGACTTATCTTCGTCACTGTCCGACTGCAACTGCTCGGCGATACCTGGCTCCTGGCCAATCTCTTCTCCTTCGGGAGACACCTGAGGCATTGCCAGAGAGGAGGGTCCTGGAGAGGGAGGCCTGTCCAACTCCTCTCCTTCACTTTCGGAGCCTTCTCCCTCCGATAAGACGGGCTCGGGGGTCGGAGTCACAACAGACACAGATAGACCTCCAGATGGCCTCAATGACTTGCTAAAAAGAATGCAAATGACCAGTTGTCTGCAAGGAATATAAATCCTTCCATTCTCCACCATCCAGTCAGAGCTGAAGAAGCTTCTTGGATTTGAAGAGAAGCTTCTTCAATGAAAAACAAGGAAGTCCAGTTGCCTCTTGAAAAAATACCTTTGGGATAACCATGACCTGGATGACTGAGAATCTCCATAGACATTTAAGATGGGTGGACAGCAGCTCCCAGAATCCCCCCCCGCCAACCAATTAACCTCAAGAACTTTAAGATGGGTGGACTTCAACTCCCAGAATATTCCCAACCAATCTCAGGAACTTTAAGATGGGTGGACTTCAACTCCCAGAATTCCCCCAGCCAACCTTAGGAACTTCCCCATCATCTGGTCAGAGCTGAAGAAGCTTCTTGGATGAGAAGCGAAACGTCTTCAAGGAAAAACCGGAAAGTCCAGTCGCCTTTTGGGGAAAAAAAGCACCTTTGATACGGTCTAGTAAATTTGGATTCCGCGCAGCAGATTCCACTTTATTCTCCGCAATCTTGATGTTCTCTTATTTTTTTTCTCTCTCTTCCTCACAGCTATCGAAGACGAATTCGATTTTGCCTTAGGAAAACAAACCCCGGCTTTTTTAAAGAAGTGTGTTTGCTATATCCGGAAGATTGCCAACATCGACCGTTTTGTGAAGGCTCCCGAGATGGAGAAATACATAGATGTGCTCCACGGAGGCGGGAAGTTTCTGAGGGATCCAGAAGCGCTTGAGAAACTCATCCGACTGAGGGACGAATTTGTACCCACCATTGTGGCTTCGTCCAACTTGAGAGTCTACACTTCCGTTACCCATTGTGACATCAAGTACGGTTACACCCAAGAGGTGGAGAGCCACTACATCGAAGGCCTCGGCAAACAGTTCTACGAAGACATGATCGACATCATCCAAGCAACAGTCCAACAGAATTTCGACATAGAGACAGACTGGATTTTTGATGAGGTCCTGCAACACACCTCTCTGGCTAGAACTTACTCTTCCTTCTATGAATATAGATGTGAGGCCAGAACTATCATGCGTAAATACCTCCTGCCGAAGAAAATGGGCCACGTTAATCCTCTGATCGTCTATGGAGGGCCATGCACCGGAAAAACGTTTTTATTAGCAGAGGTGGCAAAGAAGGTAAAAGCCAATAGCCCTCCTGTGATTTTTTTCCCTCCGTTTTAAACATAATTGAAGATTAAATGTCTGTAGAGATATTCAGACATCCAGGTCATTGTTGTCCCAAAGGTGCTTTTTTCGGGAGGCAACTGGACTTTCTTTTCTTTTTTTTTCTTTTGAAAAGCTCATTCAAGAAGCTTCTTCAACTCTGACAGGATTCCGTTCCCCACTATCCTGTCAGAGCTGGATGAGAAGCGAAACATCTTCAAAAGAAAAAAAATGAAGAAAGTCCAGTTGCCGCCTGAAAAAAAGCCCCTTTGAGATAATTGAAGACTGCTTCTCTGTTTTATTTTAAGTCTATTAGTGGCAAGCTGTAATTAGAGCTTTCTCTAGATCGCTTCCCCTCTTGGCTGTCCTATTCTTGAAGCCGCATATAGAAAGGAGAAAGCATTTGACTCATTGAAGTTGATGAGAGTCTTAAAGCAGGCACAACTTTATTTCAGGCTCACGCAAAGAGGCTGAAAGAGGCACTTTTGAATCAGTTTTGAAGCAGAGACAGAGAGACAGAGAAAGAGAGATAAAGAGCGATAAAGAGAGACAAAGAGATAAAGAGAAAGAGAGACAGAGAGAGACAGACAGTCAGAGACAGAGAGACAGAGAAAGAGAAAGAGAGAGGAAGAGAGACGAAGAGAGAAAGACAAAGAGAAAGAGAGACAGAGACAGAGACAGAAAGACAGAGACAGACAGACAGAGAGAGACAGAAAGAGATAAAGAGAGATAGAGACAGAGAGAGTCAGAGACAGAGAAAGAGAAAGAGAGAGAAAGAGAAAGAGAGACAAAGAGAGAAAGACAAAGAGACAGAGAGACAGAGACAGAGAGAGAGAGACAGAGAGAGAGAGAGAGACAGAGAGACAGACAGAGAGACAGAGACAGACAGAGACAGAGAGAAAGAGAAAGAGAGAAAGACAAAGAGAAAGAGAGACAGAGACAGAGAAAGAGAGATAAAGAGAGACAAAGAGAAAGAGAGACAGAGAGACAGAGAAAGAGAGACAAAGAGAAAGAGACAGACAGACAGACAGAGACAAAGAGAGACAGAGAGAAAGAGAGAGAGAAAGAGAGACAGAGAGAGAGAGAGAGAGAGACAGAGAGTGGCCATGCCCACCAAGCCACACCCACGATGCCCACCAAGCCACACCATGCCCACTAAGCCAAGGTCACAGAACCAGTAGTAAAAAAATTTGGATTTCACCACTGTTGAGAACTCTATTTTAGCACAACTTACTAATCAATAAGTACCACTCGTGCTATTTAGAGAGCAACATGGTTCTGATCTTAAAGGAGACGGTTCTGCAAATGTAGAATTACAGGACAAGTCATAGATGTTATATACATTCATGAATTTTCAAGATTTACAGATTAACAGAGTTGGAAAGGATCTTGTATGCAGTGGTGGGATTCAAATAATTTAAAAACCGATTCTCTGCCCTAATGACTGGCCGGGTGGGCGTGGCTATGGTGGGTGTGGCTATGGGGTGTCACAGGTAGCACCCCCCTGGGAGCAAAAATGGGCCACGGAGGGGGGGGGCACACGGCACACACACCCGCACCCCGTTTTGGGCCTAGTAGGCCTCTCTGCAGCCTCCTGGGAGCAAAAACGGTGCAATTGGGGCCCTGCACCGCATCCACCCATGCCCCATTTTGGGTGTAGTAGGCCTCCCTGCACTTACCTGGGAGCAAAATGGGGCGCGCGGGGACTCCTGGAAGGGGCGGGGAGGGGAGGGGCCAGCCCGAACCGACCCGAACTGGCTGAATCCCACCACTGCTTGTGTTATCTAATCCAACCACCTGCCCAAACAGACCCTACACCATTTTTGACAGATGGCAGCCCAGTCTCTTCTTGAAAGCTTCCAGTGATTAAAGCCTTCTAATTAAAAACAACCTTAAGAGAGTCACGGACGTGCAGACTTCTAGCTTTAAAATTAGAATGTTTCCTCAAGGACATTTGGTCATATATTCTTCGGGCTTGAGTGGCTCTAATTTAATATCGTAGCAATTTTCTGCCCAAGATCCTCTAGAACGATTCCTAACCATTATTTCTACTGGTCAAACTTGAATTTAAACCATGATTTTGTAAAGCAAGCATGGTTTAATGAAATGTACTCCTTTTTATAGTATCTAGAATTGTCCATCTAAGACTGTGACAGCGAACCTATGGCATGCGTGCCCAAAGTGTTGCCCAGCATGCGTGGCCTTGCCTGTTTGTCTTCCAGGTTTCTGGCACGCATGCACATGCGATGATCAGCTGTCCTTCACGCACACAGCAGTGCTGAAAACTGGTGTGTGCATGCGTGCCAGCCAGCTGATTGTCAGGGACGCATGGATGCCAGAATCCGGAAGTTTAGCTTTTCCAGAGTGCGATCCCTTTGCACATGTGGCAGTGCTGAAAACCAGTGTGTGCATGTGCGCTAGCCAGCTGATTGTCAGGGATGCATGCATGCCAGAACCCAGAAGTTTGGCTTTTCCGGAGTGTGATCCCTTCGCACGCACAGCAGTGCTGAAAACTAGTGTGTGCATGCGTGCCAGCCAGCTGATTGTCAGGGACGCATGGATGCCAGAATCCGGAAGTTTAGCTTTTCCAGAGTGCGATCCCTTTGCACATGTGGCAGTGCTGAAAACCAGTGTGTGCATGTGCGCTAGCCAGCTGATTGTCAGGGATGCATGCATGCCAGAACCCAGAAGTTTGGCTTTTCCGGAGTGTGATCCCTTCGCATGTGCAGCAGTGTTGAAAACCAGTGTGTGCATGTGTGCCAGCCAGCTGATCGTCAGGGACGCATGCGTGCTAGAACCCAGAAATTCGGCTTTTCCGGAGCGCGGCCCCAACGAGAGCGCCATCACTGATCTATGACTTTCCCCTGGTGAAGACAACCAGCAAACAGAGATGAAAAAGAATATAATTGTAGACTGAATGATATTTCAGTGAAATAACAAGCTAGAATATGCTTTATGCTTTATTAAAGCAATGATCACAAAATTGCTTTGGGTGTCATGGAGATAATTAAATGGTCCTCTATTGCCAAACAGATAGGCAACACATAATTGCGTTAATTAAAAAGAATACTATTGTATTCCAATAAGGGTAAAAACCAGGTAAAAATTCAGTCGCCCATTATAATACAGTCTTTATAACGTAGTATCTCAATTCATAATGCAAAACATTCCAATAAGCATCCTAGTTAAAGATGCTATAAGCACCATAACATTTTTAATCAAGAGCCCCAAAGTAAAACAGTTTAGAATACTGGAATGACAGAGTCGGAAGGGACCTTGAAGGTCTTCTAGCCTGACCTTCTGCTCAAGCAGGAAACTATAACATTCTGAGCAAATGGCTTGTTGAACCCACGATTTCTGGAGGCAAGCGGTTCCACTGCTTAATCGTTCTCATGAAGAGTAAATTTCGCCTTAGTTCTCCTTATTATGAGCCTCGGTGACGCAGTGGTTAGAGTGCGGTACTGCAGGCTACTTCTGCTGCCTGCCGGCTGCCTGCAATTTAGCGGTTCGAATCTCACCAGGCTCATGGTTGACTCAGCCTTCCATCCTTCCGAGGTGGGTAAAATGAGGACCCAAAATTGTTGGGGGCAATATGCTGGCTTTGTAAACTGCTTAGAGAGGGCTGTAAAGTGGTATATAAATCTAAGTGCTATTGCTATTGCTTGTTCTAGGTGGGATCTCTCTTTGATAGGCCTCCATCCATTAACTTCTTGTCCTACTGTCAGGTACCACCCCTTCTTTTCTGTGACACTGTTCTGCCCCAGTTATGGAACCCAAGAAATGTAGCACGCACAAAACTCCGAACAATTCCGTTTACTACAAACAGTCTTTTTGTCAAATGCAGGCTATTACTAAAAATGTCCTTAACGGCCTGCCAGGAATTCCAAAGATTAGATAAAGGCTTACAAGAGTTGGCAATCAGCCCAGAAACCAGGTTTGCAAGGAAATTTCACTCTCAAATGCTCAGAGAGCGACCGGACGAACATGTGTTGTTTCCTGCAACGTTTGCCAGCTGTGTGCAAACTTAAATAGGCTAAGGGAGTGGCCAATTAGCCCCAAGCCTTACACTCGAGGAGACCTCCTCCTGAGTAACCACTCCTGCCTTTTGGCAGCCCTGGGTGCTCGTGCATTGAGAAGAGGCTCCTCCACTTCACTCTCTTCACTTGAAGGAGCCTCTGGAGGTTCTGAAGGCCCTGGCTGAGTCTCTGCCTCTGGCACCACATCCTCTTCAGCCTCCTCGCTGTCCGACTTGAGCGCCAGCTGCACAGACTGCTGGCGCGACACCACCCCAGCCTCCTCGTCGTCAGGATCAGCCACAATCCGTGCAGGCCGCTGGCGGGCCACAACAGACAGCCCCTCAAATACTGGAAGACTGCTATCAAATTACTCCTAGTCCTTCTCTTCATTACGCTGGACATACCCAGTTCCCACAATCATTTTTAATGTACAGGTAGTCCTCAACATATGGCCAAAATTGAGCTCAAAATTTCTGTTGTTAAGTGAGAAATTCGTTAACTGAGGTTTGCCCCATCTTACAACTTCCCTTGCCATGTTGTTAAGTTTAGCACTGCAGTTGTTAAGTTAGTCACACCATTGTTAAGAAGTGAATCTGACTTCCCCATTGACCTTGCTTGTCAGAAGGTCACAAAAGGGGATTCCATAACCCCAGGACACTGTGACCGTCATAAATGTGAGTCACTCATCAAACATCTGAATGTAAATTGCATAACCCTGTGTTCTGCCCTAGCTACGGACCCCAAAGAACGCAGCACACACAAAGTCCATTCAAATCTTAATTTACTGAATAAACCAGTCTTTTACGACAACGGCTGTTAATTAACTGCATTAACAGCCGCCAAAAATTCAAAGAATAATAACTGAAAGCTTACTGTGGTTGGCAGAATGCCCAGAAGCAATTTGCAGGAAGCTGATAAGATAAGCAAGACAAGACACGAAGGCATGTGAACGAAGTTGTTCCCTGCAAATTGCTTCAGTTGGCGTTCCTCCTTAAATAGGCTAAGGGAGTGGCCAATTAGCCCCAAGCCTTACTCTCGAGGAGATCTCCTCCTGAGGAGCCACTCCTGCCTTTTGGCAGCTCTGTGCGCCCGTGCATCAAGAAGAGGCTCCTCCTCTTCTTCCTCTTCACTTATAGGAGCTTCTGGAGGTTCTGAAGGCCCTGGCTGAATCCCCGCCTCTGGCACCACATCTTCTCCAGCATCCGAATGCAAATCACATGACCCTGGCTGCAGCGGTCAAAAGTGTGAAAAATGCTCATAAGTCCCTTTTTTCGGTGCCATTGTAACTTCGAATGGTCACTAAATGAACCGTCAAGGACTATATGTAATTTTGTATAAAATGCTAGTTTTGCACTTGTTTTCCTTTGAAATGATTACGAAATATATGATATAAAAATGATGTAATCCTAAGTGGGTATTTTCAGGCCACAAAAATAGCTGTTTTATGTATTTGGCTAAATTTTGGTTAATTTGGCCACATGACCACAGAAACAGCACTGGCTCAATGACCTGATCAAAAGGGGATCACGTGACCTGGGGACACTGCGACCGTCATAAATGTGAGTCAGTTTGTCAAGCATCCAAACTTAAATTGCATGACCATGGGGATGCTTTAAAGGTCGTAAGTGCGAAACATGGTCATGGGTCACTTTTTTCGGTGCCATTGTAACGGTCACTAAACCAACTATTGTAAGTCGAGGACTACCTGTATTTACCGTGTGTTGTGGCCTGTCGGCCGCCAGCCCCTCCAGCAGCCAAATCAGAGGAGGAGGAGGTGTGGGAGTTTGGGCCAGCATCGAGGCAACCTGAGAGCTCCGAGGGGGAAGAGGTAATGGAGCTGGCAAAGAGAGAGGGATAGGTGGAGCCTGGGCCATCCATCAACCCTCAGAGGGAGAGTCAATAGCCCCTAGATCTGGATGTGGCTGATGAGGAAGAGGAGGAACAGCTGGGTCCAGTGCCTGACATGCGGATGCACAAAAGGCAGAGGAGAGGAGAGCAGTGGAAATATACGGGCAGATCCTTGGGAAGGAAGAGCCACTGATGCTAGTGAAGCCCCACCCTAGCTTTTGGGATAAAAGGCAGAGGGCGGAAATGAATAAATATGGCAGACAACTATCCATCTTCCTGCCGAACGGACTTGTTACCTGCAGGGAGAGAGAAACTTTTTACCGGGGCTGCCGGCGCCCCTAATAAAGGAATCTTTTGAGTTCACTTCAGAGGGTTTGTCGTGTTTGGAGAGCTGGGTCAGAACACGGTGTTTCTTGCTTGTGTGTCTGGATGAGGTATACTAATTTGAATAATTAATCTGTTTGTACTTCTACATTTGCAGGCTTATGCTTGGCTGAAGGAAGAGATAGGACCGGAATCGGATCCTGTGGTGATCATAAGATTTATAGGATCTACAGAGATGAGCACAGACCTGAGAACTCTGCTTCAAAGTATTTGTGAACAGTTAACGGTCAACTATCGATGCCTCGTGCAAAGCTACCCAAAAAAGATCCACGATCTCCGAGACTTACTCATTAACCTTTTGAATGAGTCTTCCTTTCATCGTCCCCTGGTTTTAATCTTTGACGCTCTGGAACAGCTGGCGGATCACGAGGACGCCAGGAAATTGTGGTGGCTTCCTGTTCACCTGCCTCGTTCGGTGCGAATTATCTTGTCCACGCTGCCGAACAAACACGGCATCCTGCAAAAACTGAAGAGCCTTATCCACGAGGAAGACAACTACATCGAGTTGACCGCGAGGGACAGAAAGACATGCAGTCAAGTCCTCAAGCAACAGTTGCTCCAAGTGAAGAGAAAAGTCACATCGGGCCAGCAAATCTACGTCAATGAAGCTTTCTCGAAATGCACTCTGCCAATGTTTGTAAACTTAACCTTCCGAGAAGTTCGAAGTTGGAGATCTCACAAGGATGTTGACGGGTCTTCCCTCTGCGTCACTGTTCATGATGGCATAGAGCAGATGTTCTGGTCTCTGCAGAACATCTGCGGACCGAGACTTTTATCCCGAGCTCTTGGCTATATCACAATATCCAAAACTGGCTTGAGTGAAATGGAATTGGAAGACGTTTTAGCCCTCGATAACACTGTCATGCTAGAACTAAGTCAACGCATCAGAAACCTCAATCCATTGAGAGTACCTTACATCTACATCGCCAAACTAAAAGAAGGATTAACGGGATACCTGATAGAAAGACAAGTGAAAAATGTAACTCTTTTAGTTTGGGCTAATCGGCACCTACAGCTGATTGCCCAAAAGATTTATCTTCACAGTGAAGAAGATGTGCATGAAATGCACGCTATCATCGCAGAGTATTTTTTAGGGGTTTGGTCTGGAGGCCGAAGGAAATCTCTTTACGGCGAAGATCAATATCTGAATGGCTGCTTGGACAGTGACTGCAGGAGTATGAACAATGAGGAGAGGCACATGATGGACCTCATGAATTTTGATAGGCAGTCTCCCGATCAGCCTTGGGTCTTCCAGTGCAATCCTTTGGAGCCTGACATATTTTTCATTAACCACCGGAAAATGACCGAGCTTTTGCATCACCTGACCAAGTGCGGGAAATCCGATGACATTTTGTACGGCGTCATCATGAACTTCAGCTGGCTTTACACCATGATCAAAATTGGACAGTTCGACAAAGCCCTTTCAGATGTGGAGTTGGCCTACAACTACTCGCAGGAGAAAGAGCTGAAGTTTCTAGCAACTACCCTGCGGGCCATCAAATACAAAGTGATAAAATACCCAGGGACCCTCTCAGCTGAATTACAACAGAGGCTACTCCCAGTGATGAGTTCCTTGCCCAAACTGAGACAGCTTCTTCTAGAGTGTGACAAAGATGGCCCTAAGTATTGTTCTATTGTTCCACTTCATTCTTCCATGGATGTCACTTATAGTCCTGAAAGGCTACCTCTGTCCTCCAGCTGCTCTCAAGTGACCGAAATCCTACCTACTTTCAATCCAAGTATAGTTATTGTTGCTCTAGAAAATGGGTCCATCAGTACCTGGGATATCGAGACTCGCCAACTCTTAAGGCAAATTACAACCGCTCAGTCAGTTATTTTGGGCATGAAACTGACGAGCGATGAAAAATACCTTGTGGTGGCCACCACCAAGAACACACTCTTGATTTATGACAATCTAAACTCTTGTCTTCTCTCCGAGGTGGAAATTAAAGGATCAAAGCATAGCGGAATTGGAGTGAGTTCAAGTTTTATAAATGGATTTGCCCTCTCTGTAAACCACGTGCTGTCATGGTTGGAAGCTAGTAAGGACATCACAGTGATCGATTTACTGTACGGATGGCCACTTCATCAGTTCCACTGTTGGTATGAAGTCACTTGCGTCCAGTGTTCAGGAGATGGGATGTATGCTTTCTGTGGACAACATCTGAACACTGCGTCAATATTTCATTTGGGCAGCGGCGACAAGCTGGCCACTGTGACCTCTGAATTCTCAGGAGGGTTTGTCAAGTTTCTTCTCGTCTTAGATTCAGCTCAAGAGATGGTCATGGTGGACAGTGAAGGAGCCCTTTCTATTTGGAACACAGAGGAAATAGCCCACCCTCAATTAATGGACGACTTCGATTGCAGGAGGGGGGATAACGAATTTGTCAGCCTTGAACTTGCCGAAGACCAAAGCACCATTCTAATCTGCAAGTCCCTTGGGATTGACCTCCTGGACACCAGCATGTGGAAAGTCGTGGAAAAGTTTAGAGCGAAAAGGAACGAGCGCTTCATCTCGGCCGCATTATCCAAGAACGGAGATTGTATCATTGCGTCTATTGAAAATACCTCTGCCATTTTCGTTTGGAGAAGAGATACCGGGCAGTGCATGGTGACCTTACAAGAAATCTCAGGAAACATTGTCCGGTTGATGAAGTCAAACCATCACAACATGTTGCTCTCCTTGTCCACCAGCGGGGTCCTTTCGGTCTGGGACATTGATATTATCACTGCAATGTCCAACATTGACAAAACAGGCAAGCCAATCCAAAGACTGGTTTTGCCCGCGAAGGGGGAAGCAATTTACACGCTGGATGGATCTGAAGCTATCCATAAATGGAACTTCAGCACGGGATTCATTGAAGCAATATTTAAGCACGAAAGCCTGGTTGAAAACTGTGTCCTGACTTCCAACGGGAAATTGATGATTACGTCTGATGACAAATGCAGCCAGTATGTGTGGCAAACGGGTTCCGGAGAAAATCTCTTCCGCATTAATGGGCAAAAGATATGCCAACTGTTGATAACCCATAACGACCAGTTTGTGGTCTCCCTCTGTGAGCAAAACGCATCCAGGGTTTGGAGGCTGTCTACCGGACACCGGGTGTGCAACATTCTTGTGTCCTTGCAGAATGCGTTTATCACCACTGCAAACACCTTTGTGGTTGGGATGACCAAGAACAAAGTCTTAGTGGTCAGCCTGTGGACTGGTAGCATAACCAAGAAGTTTTCTTGTGATGATGGCATCGCCATTGTGGATATCAAAAGCATTCCAGACTGCCCGGATATCGTGGTCTTTATAACATCTGCTGAAACCGTGAACATCTACAGTCTTACCGAGGAAGTCATCTCTAGACGTTTACAGCTGCCTAGTGGTTTCTTGAAAACGTTAGAGGATTTCGAAATATCGCCCAATGGGAAACTCGGGATTCTTTCTCGTGGAGATGAGAACATCAACATCCTGGATCTTCACAGCGGCAAACTTCGAGTGGTCCAGGCATCGGGTATCATCTGGAGGCAGAAGCTGTCTCAGGACGGACGCTACCTAGTGTACATTTGTTTTTGCAGCGGGGAAGACGATGAGGATAACAGCGCCATCTCTACCTTAATTGTCGTGAGGTTGGCGGATGGCAAAAACATCGGGGCTTGCTCGCTGTACAAAACCCCCACTTTCCTAACTCTTTCCCAGAGGCACCTGAACATCATTGTGGGCTTCGACGATGGAAGCATCGCCACATACACCGTGGTGGATCGCGTGGACGCCGCCCTGAAAATCAAAATCGCAACATCCAACAGCCGGCAGATTTTCAACAACGCCACTCAGTTGATGAAGCCCAAGTGTCACCATTACAGCTTCAAGGCGACCGCGGACTGCATCTGGAGAGAATCGACAGAGGTGTTTGCGCGAGACAGTCCCATCACGGTGGTGGATGCGGAGACCAGCGATGCCACCCCCACCAAAAAACACAACTATTGCTACGACAAAGTGTGTTCCGCCATAGACTGCAGAGTGTTCACCGCTGGCAACTAACTGTCGAAGGTGGAGTTTTGCTTGTCTTTTCCGCACAGCGGATATCACATTCGTATTGGGGTGCAAGCCCACTTTTAAAAGAGCTGATTTAAAAATGAACACAATTCACGAGGCAAAGAGAAAATATTGGAAGGCGAGGCTTGATCCACAGTCTTTCAAGCAATATCGTCCGATGTATTCTGCCGGGGTTTTTTTAAAAAAAATGGGGTAGGGAAGAAGGCTTTTCAATAAGCAACGACGCTATATTTCATATTGGAATGGGGCAGATCAAGCTTTTTTTTTTAAAAAAAAAAAAACCACAAAAATCCAGCTGACCGGAAGCAATTTTGAATTGATACCACTTGCAAAAAAAAAAGGTTTTTTTTCTTTCTGATGGTGCAACCAGATGTTACGTCACCCTGAAAGAGTTTGATGCATTCCATAAACATTTGAAATAGCAGCTGTTAGAAATCCTCCACACACACACACACACTCAAACACATACAAAATAATTGTTTAAAAAAACAAACAGCCAAGGGATTTTTCAGCCAGTGAATAGCACTAATTCCCCCCAGATTTTCAGTCACGGCTATCCTTTCATGTAAATCTTTTGTCACTAAACTCAGCGATCTATAGCGCTGCTTCATTCTGCTTGGTTTTTCCTCTTACCTGGTTCAGGTAGAGTAGCAGGTGAAGTAATCTAAAAGTCGCCACATAAAGAGCGAAGACATTGTCTTCGAATTTAGAAAAAAAATACCCCAAATTGCAAGCGTTTCAAACGTCGACGAAAGTTTTCTATTGCAAAAATACAAATTTGTATACAATTGCTTATTTAGATCCTGTAAAGCAAGGGGTGTAGAAGAACTGGGGGATTCTGGGAATTGCAGTCCACAAGTTGCCAAGATTGGACACTCCTGCGTTACGGGATCTAGCATGGCTGACTGGGGGAATTCTGGGAGTTAAAGTCCACAAGCCTTAAAGTTGCCAAGGTTGGACCCTGTGGTAAAGAAAGCAGTTTGGTTGGGATTTTGTGCTGTTTTCTATATGCTTCCCAAGAGAGTTGCAGGAGGCCATCTCAGCCGAAAACTGAGCTTGTGAGGGCCATGGGTGGCACTCCCAAGCTCCATTTTCACTGACAGAGGAATGCAGGAGGTTGTCGCAGACGAAAGCGGAGCTCTGGAGCCTGTTTTCACAGGCCACCACAGGCGCCCCCGATATGAGTGATGCCGAGCTGGCCACGCTCACCCTGGCCCCCCGAGGTCACACACAACCCTGATGTGTCCTGCCCCCGCTACGGACCCCAAAGAATGCAGCACACACAAAGTCCGTTCAAACCTTGGTTTACTAAATAAATCAGTCTTTTACAACAACGGCTGTTAATTAACTGGATTAACAGCCACCAAGAATTCAAAGAATAATAACTGAAAGCTTACTGTGGTTGGCAGAATGCCCAGAAGCAATTTGCAGGAAGCTGATAAGATAAGCAAGACAAGACACGAAGGTATGTGAACGAAGTTGTTCCCTGCAAATTGCTTCAGTCGGTGTTCTTCCTTAAACATGATGTGGCCCTCAATGAAATTGAGTTTGACATCCCTGGTTTAAGGGATAACATTTTTCCATCGGAAAGGGCATTAGGAACCGTCCACCCTGTTCCATTCTCTCTTTTTACGTCCAAAAAAACCCACTCTTAGGATCCGTTGTGTGTTCTAAGAAACTCCGGCTGATTCTAATCCTTGCAGGAATCAGAATTGGGAAGGGTTCGCGCATCTTTCCCGACGCATTTAGTGTCTGCCTTATTGTCATTCCTGTTCTTTCCTGCGTGAAACACAGACGCGATGACCAAATTACTCGGGGATTCCAGTGACATGCTCGCAAACCACAACAGCAACAACAACAACAAAAATCTGGCTGCCTAAAGGGTTCTTTACTGTTACACTTTGTAATAAATTTCTTACTTTTTCTGTACAATATCCTACTCTTCACTTCCTGCCTTGGGCTGGCCTTTTATAAGATTTTATGGCATTTAGGAAAAATAGGGATGCAATTCTGATATTTTGTTTTTAAAGTACGTCTCCTCCTGTTCTCCTACCCTTCGCCTTTTCTTACCTAGGGCTCTCTCCAGATAGCCCTTAGAGGCGATGGGATTTGTAGTCCAAAGATATCTAGAAAGCCCTCTATGAAGTGGACACGTGCAGCTTAGTGGTGGGTTTCAAAGTTTTTTACTACCGGTTCTGTCGGCGTGGCTTGGTGGGCATGGTTTGGTGGGCGTGGCAGGGGAAGGATACTGTAAAATCTCCATTCCTTCCCCAATCCAGGGGAAGGATACTGCAAAATCCCCATTTCCTCCCAATCAGCTGGGACTTGGGAGGCAGAGAATAGATGGGGGCGGGGCCAGTCAGAATTTTTACTACCGGTTCTCCGAACTCCTCAAAATTTCCACTACCGGTTCTCCAGAACTGGTCAGAACCTGCTGAAACCCACCTCTGGTACAGCTCAATTAAGATATAGAGTACATGAGTTTTGGATGGAGGAACCCTCCCGTTAATTACAGAAAGTATAAAATGTCTCTAAAAGTCTCTCGAGTGTGAACAGCTTATATGTGTAGGCCGGTCTTCCTTTTTAATATAAAGGCCACCAGTGTCCCATCCCAGCTCGTGTGCATTTTATAACAGAAATAGGTAAAACACGTGCCTGTTCCAGTTTTGTCAGCCAATATTTGAGGATTCCAAGTATCCTATTTGTAAAATCCCCTGGAGCAGAAGCCCTCCACGCTGATTTGCACAGGGGGTGAGCTTACACTTACTCACAGAGGGAATTTGCACATGATTTTTCGGGGGGGGGTCAATTTCCTTTTTGAAATCAACATTTTATATACAGCCTCCTGGGAGAGAGGTGCGGTGGCCTAGAGTTAGAGCTCTTGCCTCAGAGTCAGGAGGCTGTGAGTTCAATCCTAGGTAGCGGCAGGTATTTCTCTCTCTCTCTCTCTCGGCACAATGAGAATATAACCTGCTGAAGAAAACTCCGCATTGGCGACAAGGAAGGGCATCTGGCCATGAAACTCTGCTAGCTCCATTCAGTTGCCCAGACTCCACCCCGCAAGGGATTATGGGGGTTGTTAAAAGAAGATGATATATACAGCCTCCTGGGAGCCATTAAGTCTTGAATTGTCAAATGACGTGAGGCCAATGATGTACGTCCAAAGGGTGAAGAAGTTGCTCTAGAATACTTGTGGGTTTTTGGACTACTATGGAAACAGCTGCCTAATTCAATTGAAATTTGCAGCGGAGAAATTGGATATTAGGGTAGGCGTACCAGGTTTTTTTTTTTAATTTGATTTATATGCCGCTCTTCTCTGGAGACTCAGGGCGGCTTACAATGCGTTAAGCAATAGCCTTCATCCTTTTGTATATTTATACAAAGTCAGCTTATTGCCCCCACAAACTGGGTCCTCAATTTACCTACCTTAGAAAGGATGGAAGGCTGAGTCAACCTTGAGCCTGGCGAGATTCGAACCTGCAGTAATTGCAGGCAGCTGGTCTTAATAACAGGGTGCTTTAGACCACTGTACTACCAAGGCTCTCAGTTGACCAAATACACTTTTAACCACAACACAGTTTAATTGAGCTGTAGAGTGCATTTCCTTACAGGTTTTTTTTTCGCTCATCCAACGTTTTAAAAGTCATTCATCAACTTGGTTCAGGTAGTCCTTGACTTATGATCACAATTGTGCCCCGCGTTCCTGTAGTTAACTCAGACAGGGGTTAAGTGACTCTCATTTTACGACTTTTCTTGATGCAGCTGTTAAGTGGATATTCCCGACAATTCTACACTGTTTACTTATCACACCCCAGCTGTTTCATGATGAGTCTTAACAATTCAAGCTCACGTATTAAGCCCAACCTTTAAAACGTCGATAAAACCAATTTAAAAGAGCTGCATATAATAAAGTGACTTGAGGTCCTCAAACACACACACCCCAAGAAATAAATAAATACCATATTTTTTGGAGTATAAGACTCTCCGGACTATAAGACGCACCTAACTTTTTTGGGAAGGAAAACAAGAAAAAAAAAATCTGCCTATGCCTCCCGGCAATTTGCCTCCTTGCAGCAAACAGCAAACAGCCTGTTTCAGTTTGTTTCATTTTCAGCACAGCCCGATTAGCACAAGAAAAAAAAATCTGCCTCTGCCTCCCAACAATTTGCCTCCTTGCAGCAGACAGCCTGTTTCAGCTTCAGCACAGCCTGATTAGCACAAGCAGCTGATTGTCGGTTGGATCAGCCTCCTGATGATCAGCTGTTTCAGGCTGCAGGGATTGCCATAGCCTATTGCCGCCTCTGCGCGTCCCATTTTCAGCCTCCGTGCACCCAGTTTGGGCAGTGGAGATCAGAATGGGCAGTAGGCAATGGCAATCCCTGCAGGCTGAAACAGCTGATGGTCGGGAGGCCGATCCAACCGACCATCAGCTGTTTATGCTAATCAGGCTGTGCTGAAGCTGAAATGGGCTGTTTGCTGCTTGCTGCAAGGAGGCAAATTGCTGGGAGGCAGAGGCCAAAGTGTGGGGGCGTAGGGTGGGCGGGGCTACATTCAGTGTATAAGATGCACCCAAATTTTCACCCTCTTTTAGGGGGGGAAGTTGCCTTATACTCCGAAAAATTCGGTAAATAAACATGCTGTGCCTCGCTTTCTGACACATCTCTGCAGGAAACACACACGTGTGTGTTTGTGTGTGTGTGTGTGTGTGTGTGTGTGTGTGTATTTAGATATTATGCCTGAAGGAGCCCAGTCTAAGGACTTTGAGGTCCCTGGTATTGCCTGAGCTTGGATGTATTCTTGCAGATGTTTTATTATTCAACTATGTCACATTATTAGTGGTTGCAGGATGTAGGGTGAGGAGGAGGAGGAAGAAGGGAGAAGGAAGAAAGGAGACAGTAGAAGGAGAACTTTTGTAGCTCAGGTTGAACTCTATGGGGTACTCACTGAGGTTGGGTTTTTTCTTGCAGAAGTTCATGTTCTAACTTGGTAACATCATAGTGCTAGAGACGGTTTGTGGAGTGGAGGAGGGGAAGAAGGAGGAGGGGGAGGGAATAGAAAGAATAGAATAGAATAGAATAGAATAGAATAGAATAGAATAGAATAGAATAGAATAGAATAGAATAGAATATTGACTGTTTCCCTATGACTATCATTAAGTGTTGTACCTTATCATTCTTGACCAATGTATTTTTTCTTTTATGTACTCCAAGAGCATATGCACCAAGACAAATTCATTGGGTGTCCAATCACACTTGGCCAATAAAGAATTCTATTCTATTCTATTCTATTCTATTCTATTCTATTCTATTCTATTCTATTCTATTCTATTCTATTCTACTCTATTCTACTCTATTCTACTCTACTCTATTCTTCGGATAGGATAGGGTAGGGTAGGGTAGGGTAGAGTAGAGTAGAGTAGAGTAGGTAGAGTAGAGTAGAAGTAGAATAGAACTCTTTATTGGTCAAGTGTGATTTGACACACAAGGAATTTGTCTTGGTGCATAAGCTCTCAGTGTACATAAAGATATATAAGTGATAAACCATGATCATAGTCATCATAAATACAGTTGCTCCAAAATAGAATAGAACAGAACAGAACGTATAGGAATGGAAGGGAAGGGAATGGAATGGAATGGAACAGAATAATGGAATGAAAAATAGAATAGAATAGAATTAGAATTAGAATTAGAATTAGAATTAGAATTAGAATTAGAATAGAATAGAATAGAATAGAATAGAATAGAATAGAATAGAATAGAATAGAATAGAATAGAATAGAATAGAATAGAATAGAAAATTTGGAATGGATTGGATCCAGTGTTGAGGGAATCAGCTGTTTAGCAGAGTGATGGGTTCGGGAAAAAAAATTAAAAAACTGTCTTGTGTCTAGTTGTTCTGGTGTGCAGTGCTCTATAGCGTCATTTTGCGGGTAGAAGTTGAAATAAATTTTTTGTCCAGGATGCGAGGGGTCTGTAAAATTTTCCCAGCCCTCATTTTGACTCGTGCAGTATACAGGTCCTCAATGGAAGGCAGGTTGGTAGCCAGTGTTTTTCTGCCGTTTTAATATCCATTGAAGTCCGTGTCTGTGTCTGTCTTCTTGGGTTGCAGAGCCAAACCAGACAGTTATGGAGGTGGAAATGACAGACTCAATCATTCCTCTGAAGAACTGTATCAGCAGCTCCTTGGGCTGCCTGAGCTTTCAGAGGACGAGGAGGACGAGGAGGATGAGAGAGGACGAGGGGGACGAGGATGAGAAGTGAAGTCCTTGGTGCTCCAGACGTTGGTTGTTTTCTTACAGGCGTTTCATGACCCAACTAGGTAACGTCACTAGTGTAGAAGGGAATGGGTTTCATCCCCATTTATATACAAGTAATTTTCTCTCTCAGTGTTGGTGGAGCTGTTCTTGATGATTCCTTGATTAAGCTGTTGCTTACTGATTATTTGTGTAGTATTAATTTGGGTATTAATCTCTGCCTATCTGATAATCTCTACTTCCTTAATCAAGGAACCACCAAGAACGCTCTTGCCAATATTGACGGGGCAAGCCACTGGTATAGAAACAGAGAACAAATCCCACTCCCTTCTTGCACTGAGGATGTTACCTAGTTGGATCATGAAACGTCCCTGCAAGAAAACAACCAAGATCTGGGAGTACCAGGACCTCACAGTCCTCCCCTCCTCCTCCCCCTCCTCTTCCTCCTCTCTTTCTCCTCCTCCTCCTCTCCCCCCCGTCATTCCTCCTCCTCCCTGAAAATTCCACTCCCTTCTAGCACTGAGGATGTTACCTAGTTGGATCATGAAACATCCCTGCAAGAAGACAATCAAGATCTGAGAGCACCAAGGACCCCACAGTCCTCCCCTCCTCCTCCCCCTCCTCTCTCCTCCTCCTCCTCCCCCACCATCTTCCTCCTCCTCCCTGAAAATTCCACTCCCTTCTAGCACTGAGGATGTTACCTAGTTGGATCATGAAACATCCCTGCAAGAAGACAACCAAGATCTGAGAGCACCAAGGACCCCACAGTCCTCCCCTCCTCTTCTCTCCTCCTCCTCCTCCTCCTCTCCTCCTTTCCTCCTCCTCATCTTCTTTTCTCTCATCCTCCTCCTCCTCCTCTCTCCTCTCCCCCATCTTCCTCCTCCTCCCTGAAAATCCCACTCCCTTCTAGCACTGATGATATTCCCTAGTTGGGTAATTGAAATGTCTCCAAGGAAACCATCAAGCTCAGACAGAACCAAGGACCCTCACAACTCAGTCTTGACCTACAAATCTTCTATCTGAAGACTAAATCAATACCCCCACCTAATACAGGTAGTCCTCAACGTACACACGACAATGGAGCCCAAAATGTATGTTGTTAAGTGAGAAATTTAAGTGAGTTTTGCCCCCATTTTATGACTTTTTTTGCCACATTTCTTTAAGTGAATCACTGCAGCTAAATTAATCAAATTAATTAATTAAATTAGTCACCCGATGGTTAAGTGAATCTCGTTTCCCCGTTGACTTTGCTCGTCAGAAGGTCGCAAAAGGCAATCCAGGGACACTGCAACCCATCATAAATGTGAGTCAGTCGCCAAGCATCTGAATGTAAATCACGTGACCAGGGGGAATTCCGCGAGGGTCATAAGTGTGAAAAACGGCCTTTTTTCAGTGAGGTTATAACTCTGAACCATCACTAAATGAACTTTTGTAAGTCAAGGACTACCTGCCCAGATGTCACACAACTAAAGCATCTTTCACCCCACATCCTCTAACAGGAGGTGTAGAATCATGCGTACAGCAACGTATGAAGTCAGAACAAAATGGTTAAAAGTGTTAGAGCCAAGGGGTATTTTATTGTCTGGATCAGGAATCAGCAACCTGTGGCTCTGGAGCCGCCTGTGGCTCTTTCACCCCTCTGCTGCGGCTCCCTGGCACTCAAAATATGCGTCACAACCGCCAATGTGCGACACCCTCCAGAACGTAATTTATTGAGCTTTTCAACCCCATGGATAAATCCAAGAAAAGAAAAGTTTCAGAAGAAAACAGAACGTTTAATTCAACTACATATGTTAGTTTTGTGGCCGCTCGAGAAATAGTCGGGCACGGGAAAGGTTTTGTGGCTCCCGGTGTTTTCTTTTCTGTGGGAAACGGGTCCAAATGGCTCTTTGAGTGTTTAAGGTTGCAGAGCCCTGGTCTGGATTGTGTTTTATCCGTTTTCCTCCCTTCCCCGGTGGCATCATATTTGTGGTACATGGTAAACCTGGATGGGTTGAATCATCCTTGTAGTGCGTTCCAACTCTGCAAATCTGTGATTGAATGATTTCAGATGAATGTGATGAAAAGAAACTTCTAGATCTCTCTGGTTTTGTGACAGAAATTAATAAAAATTCCTGCTCTCTTCTCTCTTTGGAGACCAGTAAGTTGTCGGCCAGTAGACAAGATTGAACCGGACCTGAGTTTAACCCGTTGGACTTCGAAAACTGTCTGCGTTTTGAACCTCAATGACCCCTTTTTGTACAATAAATAGAGAACGGACTGCAGCAAACAATTCTTCTGTGTAAACGCCCCTCTAGAATATGAATAATGCCTTTTCTTAACTTGTTTGCAACCGATAGATCATACTGAATGTTTTTAGGTAAACTTTGTATTGTCGGGGGAAGAATTACCCCGGGTCAAAGATTTATATTTTCATAAATGTTAAATTTAGTTACCTTTTGTTACAGGGTTGTTAAATTAGAAATCTATGGCTGTCTTCAACCATATATTTGTCTTGTCTACTACAATGTTTGTATGAATAAATATAAACGCCGTAATAAAAGCAACGGCTTTTTGATGTTATTTTTCTCAACGTTCGCATTCTCCACCAATTTTCCACAAGCACAGGTAGTCGTCCTTGAGAGTGGTGCGGTGGCCTAGAGGTGGAGCTCTTGCCTCAAAATCAGGAAACTGTGAGTTCGATCCTAGGTAGAGGCAGATATTTCTCTTTCTGGGCACAATGAGAAAATATCTGCCGAACAAAACTCCGTATTGACAACAGGAAGGGCATCCGGCCAGAAAAACACTCCACTCCATTCAGTTGCCCAAACTCCACCCCGCAAGGGATTATGGGATCATTAAAAGATGATGATGACAGGTAGTAGTCCTTGATTTAAAGCCACAATTTCCATTGCTAAGCAAGACAGTTGTGAAGTGGTGTTTTGCCCCCGTTTTATGCCCTTCCTTGCCACAGTCGCTAAGTGAAGGCGTCATGAAGTGAATCTTCCCGAGTGACATGGCTTGTTTGTTGTTAAGCGACATGGTGGCAGTCTTCCAGTCAATCAGAATAGAACTGGAAGGGACCTTGGAGGTCTTCTAGTCCAGCCCTCTGCTCAAGCAGGAGATCCTATAGAATTTGAGACCAGTCTCTCCTTAAAGACCTCCAGTGATGAAGCACCTACAACTTCTGAAGGCAAGTCGGTTAATTGTCCTCACTGTTAGGAAGTTTCTCCTTAATTCCAGGTTGCTTCTCTTCCTGATTAATTTCCATTCATTGTTTCTTGTCCTGCCCTCTGGTGCTTTGAGAGTACTTGAGATGCTGTTACTGTTCTGTCCCCGTCCCACACGCACACACACCAACAGACATCCAAGAGTTAAAAAACAAACCAGCCGACAAAATCCTTTTCCTTATGATAACGGAACTTGGCAGCAACCTAGTGGCTGCCTGCCAAGAGTTTATTATTCACGAAGGGAAGAGATAACTTCTCTCCGCTTCTGGTACATCAAAGTAAAATGTTCAATAATTACAGAGTAACTTAAGTCCAAATATAATCCAGCAAAGTCTATAGCAAAAGTCCGGCAATGCAGAATGGCGTGGAAGCTTTCAGCTTTGTTCGTCACAAGGCTTGACTGGCCACCACGCTCCCTTTTATACCCTGTGGGGTGTGGTCCAGTGACTCAGCCTAATCTCGGGCACGCCTTTTCTTCTGTTGCACGCGCTTATCTCTGCGATGCTGGTGTGGATCCAGCCAAGACTCATTACTCTCATCACTGTCCACCTGTGGCTGAGTGAACGTGCTTGGCCCCGGCCCTATCTCTTGTCCTTCGGCGGACACCGAAGGCATTGCCAGAGAGGAGGGTCCTGGACAGGGAGGCCTTGCCAACTCCTCTCCTTCACTCTCGGAGTCCTCTTTTGCCGATGACACAGGCTCAGGTAATGGAGCCACAACAGTTACAGAGAAGAGGTGGAAACCTATTCTACAAAGCACCCGGGGACAAGAAGTAACTTCCTCCAATGGAAGATCATTGGAGGTCTTCGAGATCGAACTTTACAACTAAGAAGGAATTTCCTGACAATGAGAACAATTAATCAGTGAAATGACTTGCCTCTAGAAGTTGTGGATTCTCCATCATTGGAGGCTTTCAAGAAGAGACTGGACAGCCATTTGTCCAGAATCGTATAGGATCTCAGGAGGAAGACCACCAAGGTATCTTCCAATTCTATTATTCCATGTTCTAAATGATGAAATCAGAATGTTTGTATTGCTTAAAAAGTGTGTCTCAACTTTGGCAAATTTAAGATAGTAGCCTTCAATTCCCAGTTCATGGCTGGCTGGGGGGAATTTTGGGAGTCCATCTGTTCTGTCCCCGTCCCACACACGCACCCCCACAGACGGCCCGGAGTTAATAAGCCACACGACAAAATCTTTGAAGATAAAGCTGGCAGCAACCCAGTGGCTAGCTGCCAATTCAGACTTTACTCACACAAAACAAAGATTAGATTGCAAGCATTCCGATAAAGCAGGCAAAGTTTCCGCAATACAAGGATTAGTCCAAATGCAGTCCGACAAGGCAGGCAGAAGTCCAGTAACGCAGTGATCATGGATTATTTCTAGTTTTTGCTCGTCACAAACTGAACCGGCCACCACACCCACATTTATACCCTGTGGGGTATGGTCCAGTGACTCAGCTAATCTCTGGCAAGCCTTCCCCTCTGCTGCGCACGCTTCTCCCTACGCCTCTTCCGAGGGTCCAGCCAGCACTTACCTCCTTCGTCGCTGTCCATCTGTGGCTGCAGGGATGTGCTTGGCTCTGGGTCTATCTCTTGGCCTTCGGTGTCCTCCGGAGGCATTGCCAGAGAGGAGGGTCCTGGAGAGGGAGGCCTTGCCAACTCCTCTCCCTCACTCTCGGAGTCTGCATCTGTCGATAGCCCAGGCTCAGGCAACGGAGCCACAACACCACCATCCATCTTAAGGTTGACAAAGTTTAAGAAACACCCACGATAGGCGAATTCTCTCAGGTGCCCGGCGTTTGACTGAACACAAGAACACATTCAGAAGTTAGTTTAATGTCTACTCTAATGAAAAGAAGGACTAGGGGTGACATGATATCAGTGTTCCAATATCTCAGGGGCTGCCACAAAGAAGACAGAGTCAAACTATTCTCCAAAGCCCCTGAGGGCAGGACAAGAAGGGAATGGACGGAAACTAATCAAGGAGAGAAGCAATTTAGAACTAAGGAGAAATTTCCTGATAGTTAGAACAATTGATCAGTGGAACGACTTGCCTCCAGAAGTTGTGAATGCTCCAACACTGGAAGTTTTTAAGAAGATGTTGGATAACCATTTGTCTGAAGTGGTGTAGGGTTTCCTGTCTAAGCAGGGGGTTGGACTAGAAGACCTCTAAGGCCCCTTCCAACTCTGTTATTCTAAATTCTAAAGTTGTTAGCCGTTTGATCTTGAGATAAAAGGTAAAAGTCGCATTACGATTGACCAGTAGATGGAGCAAGCGTGTTGCACACTTCTTTTTTTCACACCCACCTGATAGTGTTATCAGAATGGCAATCAGGGCATTGATGCTCTTTTAATCATGGGCAGTAGAGAACAAAACCCACAGGAAAATCTCTTGTGTCCTCTGTTGCAAGAGTTTCTCTGGAAGTCCAGAAAAAGACCAGAATGGAAAATGATGGAAATGATCACAGCTTTTAATCTTTCCGGGAGCTGGCATGGTTTTGCAGTGATTGACATTTAGAGTATCTGCATCAGTGGTGAAATCCAAATTTTTTTTACTACTGGTTCTGTGGGCATGGCTTGGTGGGCGTGGCAGAAGGATACTGCAAAATCTCCCTTCCCACCTCACTCCAGGGGAATTATACTGCAAAATCTCCATTCCCATCCCACTCCAGGGGAAGGATACTGCAAAATCTCCACTCCCGCCCCACTCCAGGGGAAGGATACTGCAAAATCCCCATTCCCACCCCACGCTAGGGGAATTATACTGCAAAATCCCCATTCCCATCCCACTCCAGGGGAAAGATACTGCAGAATCTCCATTCCCTTCCACTCCAGGGGAAGGATACTGCAAAATCTCCACTCCCGCCCCACTCCTGAGGGAAGGATACTGCAAAATCCCCATTCCCACCCCACGCTAGGGGAATTATACTGCAAAATCCCCATTCCCATCCCACTCCAGGGGAAAGATACCGCAAAATCCCCATTCCCACCCCACTCCAGAGGAAGGCTACTGCAAAATCCCCATTGCCTCCCCACTCCTGGAGGAAGGATATTGCAAAATCCCTATTCCCACCCCACTCTGGGGGCCAGCCAGAGGTGGTATTTGCTGGTTCTCTAAACTACTCAAAATTTCTGCTACCGGTTCTCCAGAACCTGTCAGAACCTGCTGGATTTCACCCCTGATCTGCATAATTCTAGAAACAATGGCAGTTCAGCCACTCAATAATTTAAGCCATGGCCAACACAGACCCAACATTGGGAGGAGTGGGGGATTTTGTTCACTCTTGAGGAAAGTCTTTTGGCATCAAAAGAGGCACGAAAGAGGAAGGAAAGGTGAAAAGGGCAAGACACGTCCTAAAACGGGACAAAACCGCCTTGGCAAATTTCTCCCTTAGCGACTTGAACTTTGGGCCTCAATTGCGGTCGTATGTCGAGAACTACCTATACAAGAGCAGTATTAATGACTTTAGCATCTGACCAAGTAGAAAAGCAAACAAAGGGAAAACATTTGTTATGCAAATGAAGGCTCTGGTTAATTTGCATTGAAAAAGGGAAGGATTCGGTATGACCCAAAGTTGACTTTGCCTCAACTTCCTTGTGAGTAAAAGTCTGTGGAGATTCTCAGTCATTCAGGTCACGCTTGTCCCAAAGGTATTTTTTCAAGAGGCGACTGGACTTTCTTGTTTTTTTTTCTTTTGAAGACATTTCGCTCCTCATCCAAGAAGCTTCTTCAGCTCTGACAGGATGGTATGGAAGTTACTGAGGTTGGCTGGGGGAATTCTGGGAGTTGAAGTCCACCTGTCTTAAATGTCTGTGGAGATTCTCCATCATCCAGGTCCTGGTTGTCCCAAAAATGCTTTTTCAGGAGGCAAGTGGACTTTTTCTTGTTTTTTTTTTCTTTTGAGGACCTTTCGCTTCTCATCCAAGAAACAAAACAAAACAGAGCTGAAGAAGCTTCTCGGATGAGAAGTGAAATGTCTTCAAAGAAAAAAAAAACAGAAAGTCCAGTGGTCTCTTGAAAAAAAATGCACCTTCGGGACGATTTATGAAAAGAGTTTCAAAAACGCCACCAAAGGATTACCCAGAGACAGATATGGACCTGGTGGCTCAGCAGACTGAGAGCATTGTGATTAACACCAGCTGCCTGCAATTACTGCAGGTTCGAATCTCACCAGGCTCAAGGTCGACTCAGCCTTCCATCCTTTCTAAGGTAGGTAAAATGAGGACCCAGATTGTGGGGGCAATAAGCTGACTTTGTATAAATATACAAAAGTATGAAGGCTATTGCTTAACGCATTGTAAGCCGCCCTGAGTCTCCGGAGAAGGGCAGCATATAAATCAAATTAAAAAAAAAAAAAAAAAGATATGGAAGGAAATCCCTTCAAAAACTCTACATCCAAACTTCCAGAGCCTCGTGGATATAAGATGTAGGTGTTCCTCATCTTATGACCGCCATGGAGCCCCAAAATCTCTCTTGTTAAGCGAGACAGTTGTTCAGTGAGTTTTGAGAAGCTTGGATTCTTGGATGAGAAGCGAAAGGTCTTCAAAAGGAAAAAAAAACCAAGGAAGTCCAGTTTGTTTGTTTGTTTGTTTGTTTATTGGTTCGATTTATATGCCGCCCTTCTCCGGAGACTCAGGGCGGCTTACAATGCGTTAAGCAATAGCCTTCATACTTTTGTATATACCTGCTTCGTAGGGCTTTCGGGCCCCTCCTAAGCGGTGTTCTTTTTTTGATATACAAAGTCAGCTTATTGCCCCCACAATCCGGGTCCTCATTTTACCTAACTCGGAAGGATGGAAGGCTGAGTCCACCTTGAGACTGGTGAGATCTGAACTGTAAGAGCCTTGGTGGCGCAGTAGACTAAACTGCTGTTAAAGTAGCACTTAGTTGCCAGCTGCCTGCAATTACTGCGAGTTCAAATCTCACCAGGCTCAAGGTTGACTCAGCCTTCCATCCTTCCGAGGTAGGTAAAATGAGGACCCGGATTGTGGGAGCAATAAGCTGACTTTGTATAAAAAAGAACACCGCTTGGGGGGGGCCAAAAGCCCTACTAAGCAGGTATATACAAAAGTATGAAGGCTATTGCTTTAGCCTTAACGCACTGTAAGCCGCCCTGAGTCTCCGGAGAAGGGCGGCATATAAATCGAACTAATAAATAGATAGATAGATAGATAGATAGATAGATAGATAGATGGATGGATGGATGGATGGATGGATGGATGGATGGATGGATGGATGGATGGATGGATGGATGGATGGATGGATGGATAGATAGATAGATAGATAGATAGATAGATAGATAGATAGATAGATAGATAAATAAATACATGAATGAATGAATAAATAAATAAATAAATAAATACATGAATGAATAAATAAATAAATAAATAAATACATGAATGAATAAATAAATAAATAAATAAATACATGAATGAATGAATGAATGAATGAATAAATAAATAAATAAATAAATAAATAAATAAATAAATAAATAAATAAATAAATAATTGCAGGCAGCTGGTGCTAGTTAACAGCACTTTAGTCTGCTGCGCCACCAAGGCTCAATTGCCTCCTGAAAAAGCCCCTTTGGGACTGATGTCCTTGTGAGTAACTCAGGTGGGGATCCTGAGTCCTCTTCCCCTTCAGTAACTCCTCCTGGGATTTTTTTTTTTTTGGGTGGGGGGGCTTGGGAAAAAAAAAAACCAACATCCCAAATCTACCTGGCAAAAAACAAACAAAGCACAGAGAGATTGTTGATTGGTGGTTATTGATGTTTTTTCTAACAAACAAACAAAACTTGGCTCCTTCCTTTCATCCTTTGTCGGCTGAGGTTCACACACACACACACACACACACACACACACACACACACAAACCCAACAACAACAAAAACAAAAACAACAAAAACAACAACAAAGTGACCCCGGCTCGCTTGCAAGAAAAGAAGGGGCCCGATTCTCTCCAAAGCCCCGCGCTCCAAAGACTTCGCAAAACTTTTCCAACTCCGTCCCCCCCCCCCCCGCCACAAACTCGTCTGGGTGCCCACGTGACGCCCGCTGCCCAATGAGGGCCGGTCATTCGGACAGGGCTCCTGCGAAAAGAGGCAGAATCGGAGAGAGAAAGGGAGGGAGGGAGGGAGGGAGAGGCAGAAAGAGAGAGAAAGAGAGAGAGAGAAAGAAAGAGGGAGAGAGAGGCAGAAGGAGAGAGAGAAAGTGGGAAAGAGAGAGAGAGAGAAAGTGGGAAAGAGAGAGAGAGAGAGAGGCAGAAAGAGAGAGAGAGAAAGAGGGAGAGACAGAGAGAGAGGCAGAAAAAGAGAGAAAGTGGGAGAGAGAGAGGCAGAAAGAGAGAGAGGCAGAAGGAGGGAGAGAAAGTGGGAGGGAGGGATTGAGTAGCAGAAAGAGAGAGAAAGTGGGAGAGACAGAGAGAGAGAGGCAGAAAGAGAGAGAAAGAGGGAGGGAGAGAAAGTGGGAGGGAGGGAGAGAGAGAGTGGCAGAAAGAGAAAGTGGGAGAGACAGAGAAAGAGTGGGAGAGAGAGAGAGGCAGAAAGGGACAGAGAAAGTGGGAGGGAGAGAGAGAGAGAAAGTGGGAGAGAGAGGGGACAGAGAGAGAGGCAGAAAGGGAGAGACAGAAAGAGAGAGGGGGAGAGAGGCAGAAAGAGAGAGAAAGTGGGGGTAAAGAGAGAGAGAGAGAGAAAGAGACAAAGACAGAGAGGCAGAAAGAGAGAGAAAGTGGGGAGAGAGAGAGGCAGAAAGAGAGAGAGAAAGAGGGAGGGAAAGAGAGAGAGAGAGACTGACTGACTGACTTAGTTCCGGGGATGGCAGAACGCGATCCACAGCCGACTTTGATTCCGGAACGATCCCGAGACGACAGGTGAGTCGACTGCTTCGCTCTGCGCGATTTTTGTCCCCTTTCTCTCTCTTTCTGCCTCTCTGTCTCTGCCTCTCTCTTTCTCTCTCTCTTTCTCTTTCTCCCCCCCACTTTCTCTCTCTTTCTGCCTCTCTCTGTCCCCTCTCTCTCCCACTTTCTCTCTCTCCCTCCCACTTTCTCTCCCCCCCTCTCTTTCTTTCTTTCTTTCTTTCTTTCTTTCTTTCTTTCTTTCTTTCTCCTGCTGGGTGAAGTCCCGCGGATCACCTGTCCACCCTTCCCTGCCTGCCCACCTGAATCTTGCGGGAGAACCCGGGATCCTTTTTCTTCCTGGATTCCTTTCTTCCTGGCGCCGCGGGGGATTTCACTTTCTCCAAAGTAAGTCGCGAGGAATCGACCTCGGTTTCTAACTAACCTTCTGATTCCGGCGCCGGTCGCTCGTTCGAGTCCAACGGCCGGGCAGGTAGACTGCAGCTGGCAGGGCAGGCTTCAAGCCCAGTCCCTCGACTTACGACGACTACAAGGGAGCCCGACATTTCCGTTGTTCAGTCAGACGTGTTGTTAAGTGAGTTCTGCCCCGTTTGATGACCTCTCGCGCCGCCGTTGTTAAGTGAGTCAGCCGGGTGTTAAGGGAACCTGTCTTGAACATTGACTTGGCTTGTCAGAAGGTGGCAGAGGAGGATTACGTGATCTCGGGACACAGCGACCGTCATAAGTAGGAAACTCCAGTGGCCATACGGCTGGATTTTGGTGACGTTACCACGGAGGAGGCTTCAAAGGTCGTCGTAACTGTGGAAAAATGGGTCATAAGTCCCTTTGTTCAGTGCCGTTGAAACTTCGGTCTCTAAGTGAACTGTCAGAAATGGGGTAGGGTCTCCTGCTTGGGGGGTGGGACTAGATGACCTCTGAGGTCCCTTCCAACCCCCCTGTTCAAGCAGGAGAGCCTATAGCACTTCAGACAAATGGATGTCCAGTCTCTTCTTCAAAACCTCCAGCGATGGAATAATTCACAACTTCTGGTGGCAAGTTGTTCCACGGATCAATTATTAGTTGTTTCGCACTTCAACCAGGATTGGAAAATTTGGGGAATTGTTCAGAGGAACGACTTAAACCCTGGGAGCTGCTTCACCTGGACAGGTAGTCCTGGACTTAACGGTCAAAACGGAGCCCCAAATTTCTCGTCGTTAAGCGAGACATTCGTTAAGCGTGTTTTCCCCCAAACTCCTTTTTCCCAGAGTTGTTAAGTGAACCTGGCTTCCCCCCCCCCCCCCCCCGGAATTGGCTTGTCCGATGGTCGCAAAAGGGAATCGCATGACCTTGGGAATACTTCAACCGTCGTAAATGTGAGTCAGGCATGCGAACACAGATCGCATGCAGTGGGAAGTTTTCACTGCCGTTGTAACTTTTTTTTTTTTCATAAATTTTTATTATAGTTCAAAAACAAAAACAAAAACAAATGTATAATAGTTTTTCTATCACGGCGTAACATCACCAAAATATCCATGTATATATATACACACCAATAATCAGAAAGTAAAAATAGAAACTATTTACAGATTCTTATGTACAAATTTACATTTCCAATACTTATTGATTACCATAATTATACCATCATCTATAATTATAATCCAACATTATCCTTTATCTCTCTCGTTTCTGGATCCAACTGCCGTCTGTAACTTTGAATGGTCACTAAATGAACGGTTGTAAACCGAGGACTAGCTGTACTCAAAGTCCCGGAGAAACATTCGGTGCCAGCTCCATTGTTAGAATCCCTGAAACTAAACAAATATAAGTGTCGCCAAAGGGAGTTGGCCACGGGCGTTAGAAGGCATTGTCGCAACCGATTCGGCTTGGTTGGGCCAAAACTCACAACAAGCTGAGTTCCAGTTGTGAAGCTGTGAAGTCGGCTCGCAAATCGCGCAGAAAGACGGATTCTAAATCCGTCTTTCTGACGGGTAGTAGGGGGTGGAGTGGGGAATAACCCTTGTCTGATAGCGAATCATACCTACGACGCCGAAAGTGTCGATTCTTGGCGTGAATTGCCGGGACAGAAAAGTGTGTCACAGGGGAAAAGAAAGTGCTGGGACCAAGTGCCCTTGTCCGCTTAACGGCTGCAGGACCTAAACAAAGTAAGAGTTGGAAGGGACCTTGTGGGTCATCTAGTCCAACCTCCTGCTCAAGCAGGAGACCCTGGACCAGGGGTGAAATCCAGCAGGTTCTGACAGGTTCGGGAGAACCCGTAGCGGAAATTTTGAGCAGTTCGGAGAACCGGTAGCGGAAATTTTGAGTAGTTCGGAGAACCGGCAAATACCACCTCTGCCTGGCCCCAGAGTGGGGTGGGAATGGGGATTTTGCAGTATCCTTCCCCTGCCACACCCAACAAGCCATGCCCGCAGAACTGGTAGTAAAAAAATTTGGATTTCACTACTGCCCTAGCCCAGGGATCAGCAATCCGCAGCTCTGGAGCCGCATGTGGCTCTTTTATCCCTCTGCTGCGGCTCCCTGTTGCCGGTCGGCTTCACAATTGATAGGGCTTTTGGTTAGGACAGGTAGAGGAAAAAGGATGCCACGCTAGGAGGAGACTCTATGGTGGGGGAACCGGACTTCCGGTCGGCTCCAGAATTGAACGGGGGCTTCCGGTTAGGACCTTTGTAGCTCTTTGAGTGTTTAAGGTTGCCGACTCCTTCCTTAGCCTGTACTATTTCTGACAGATGGCAGTCCAGTCTCTTCTTGAAAGCCTCCAGTGATGAAGCACCCACAACTTCTGGAGGCCAACCGTTCCATGGTTGATGGTCAGAAAATTTCTCCTTATTTCTAGGTTGAGTCTCTTCTTGAAGAGTTTCCATCCATTGTTCCTTGTCTGGCCTTTGAAGACCCCTCTTCTTCGTGGCAGCCCCTCAAATATTGGAAGACTGCTATCATGTCAACCCTGGTCCTTCTTTCCGTCGAACTAGACGTACCTAGTTCCCTCAGCCATTCATCTTATGGTTTAACTTCTAGCACCCAAAGCATCTTTCAAAGAACATAGAAGTATAGATGGGACCTTTGGAGCAGTGGTGAAATCCAACTTTTTTGGATTTCGGTTCTGTGGGCATGGCTTGGTGGGCGTGGCAGGGGAGGGATACTGCAAAAATCTCCATTCCCACCCCACTCCATGGGAGGGATACTGCAAAATCCCCATTCCCTCCCCACTCCAGGGGAAGGATACTGCAAAATCCCCATTCCCACCCCACTCCAGGGGAAGGATACTGCAAAATCCCCATTCCCTCCCCACTCCTGGGGGAAGGATACTGCAAAATCTCCATTCCCACCCCACTCCAGGGGAAGGATACTGCAAAATCTCCGTTCCCTCCCCACTCCAGGGGAAGGATACTGCAAAATCCCCATTCCCTCCCCACTACTGGGGGAAAGATACTGCAAAATCCCCATTCCCTCCCCACTCCTGGGGGAAGGATACTGCAAGATCTCCATTCCCACCCCACTCCAGGGAAAGGATACTGCAAAAATCTCCATTCCCACCCCACTCCAGGGGGAAGGATATTGCAAAATCTCCATTCCCACCCCACTCCTAGGGGAAGGATATTGCAAAATCTCCATTCCCACCCCACTCCAGGGGAAGGATACTGCAAGATCCCCATTCCCTCCCCACTCCTGGGGGGGAGGATATTGCAAAATCTCCATTCCCACCCCACTCTGGGGCCAGCCAGAGGTGGTATTATTTGCCGGTTCTTCCGAACTACTCAAAATTTCCGCTACCGGTTCTGCAGAACCTGACAGAACCTGCTGGATTTCACCCCTGCTTTGGAGGTCTTCTATTCTGCGCGAGCAGGAGACCCTACACTACTTCAGACAAATGGTTATCCAACATATTCTTAAAAACTTCCAGTGTTGGAGCATTCACAACTTCTGGAGGCAAGTTGTTCCACTGATTAATTGTTCTTACTGTCAGGAAATTTCTCCTTAGTTCTAGGTTGCTTCTCTCCTTGATTAGTTTCCACCCATTGCTTCTTGTCCTGCCTTCAGGGGCTTTGGAGAATAGCTTGACTCCCTCTTCTTTGAGGCAACCCCTGAGATATCAGAATACTGCTCTCATGTCTCCCCTAGTCCTCCTTTTCATTAAACTAAACATACCCAATCCCTGCAACCGTTCTTCATATGTTTTAGCCTCCAGTCTCCTCATCGTCTTCGTTGCTCTTCTCTGCACTTTTTCTACATTTTTTTTACAGCGTGGTGACCAAACGTTTCTCACCTTTGAAGTTCCTCATACTGAAGAAGGGTGCGATTCGAAGTGGTTCTCCTAAAGGTAGCCCTCGACTTCATTTAGTGACCGTTCGAAGTTAGAACAGCACTGAAGAAAAGTGACGTATGACTGGGTTTGGCGCTTCGGACCATGGTCATGTGATTCCCCGTAGTCACATGATCGAAATTCGGGGGCTTGTGATCGGTCACCATTTATAACCTTCCCGACTGGCTTCCGACGAACCGAGTCAATGGGGGAAAGCCAGATTCACTTAAGAACCGCAGGGCTTCGTTGAACAACTGTGTTAAAAAGGTCGCTCAACCCTCTTAGCGACTGTCTTGCTTAACCACAGACAATTTGGGGTTCCGTTGTGTTTGTAAGTCGAGGACTTAGAATGAACTTGTTTTACGTCATGTTAGAGGTGGCTTCCTTTGAATCAGGAACCTCTAAACCTTTTGCGATCACACCAGAGGTGGATTTCAGCAGGTTCTGACCGGTTCTGAAGAACCGGTAGTGGAAATTTTGAATAGTTCAGAGAACCGGTAGTAAAAATTATGACTGGCCCCGCCCCCATCTATTCTCTGCCTCCCGAGTCCCAGCTGATCGGGAGGAAATGGGGATTTTGCAGTAACCTTCCCCTGCCACGCCCACCAAGCCATGCCACGCCCACCAAGCCACACCCACAGAACCATTTTGAAACCCAGCACTGGATCATACCTCGTTTAGGTGTCGCCTTAATGCGCACCTCCTCCTCTGCAAATCCCAAACACCACAAGGAACCCCAAAAAAACAATGAAAACACGACAATGGAGCTTTGAGGACAGTGAATTGGTAACTAAAATGTTCTTCACACCAATTCTGGACTCTCTCTGGGCTTCCCCCCAAAAAATGTGTCTCATAATTGGGGTGGTCCCTGCTTTAGGCAAATGTCTACGAAGATCCTCGGTCACCCACATCATTGTTGTCCCAAAAGTGCTTTTTCAAGAGGCAACTGGCCTTCCTTTGTTTTTCCTTGAAGGCCTTTCGCTTCTCATCCAAGAAGCATCTTCCACTCTATCTGGATGGTGGGGAAGTTCCTGAGGTTGGCTGAGGGAATTCTGGGAGTTGAAGTCCGCCTATCTTAAATGTCTGTGGAGATTCTCCTTCATCCGGGTCTTGATTGTCCCAAAGGTGTTTTTTCAGGAAGCAACTGGACTTTCTTGGTTTTTCTTTGAAGACATTTTGCTTCTCATCCAAGAAGCTTCTTCAGTTCTGACCAAAGGGTGCAGAATGGAAGGATTGGGAGGAACCTCCAAGTGGCCTCAATGACTCTCGGAAAGTGTCCTAAGGACCCAGGTGACCTCAAGGAACATAAATCCTTCCATCTTCCACCATGTTCCTTGCAGTCATCTTTACCGCTGGTCTCTTGGAGTTCATCTGAATCCTTGCATTTCTCCATCCTTCAGTCAGAACTGAAGAAGCTTCTTGGATGAGAAGCGAAACCTCTTCAAGGGAAAAAAAAAAGGAAGGCCAGTTGCCTCTTTGAAAAAGCACCTTTGGGATCCGCGATCGGCACATTTTGTGTGTGTGTGTGTGTGTGTGTGTGAAACTGTAAAGTTGCCTAGCGTTTTAAGAAGTGTGGTTGTGGTACAAGCGTTGTGTGTGGTACAGCGGGAACTGGACTGAGCTGGATCGTGGGAAGACTTTGCGTTGAAATTCCCTTTTCCGCCTGACGTTTTTACTCGACAAATTACTACCTCTTTGTCTAGCCTACCTCACCAGGTTGTTGGGAAGATTTTTTTAAAAAAATGTGGGCTCTCAATATAACAACTCCTTTGTTGTGGCATAAACCGTGGTCAGCTTGCTTTGACGCTAGGCGTAACAGGCATTTAACCTAATCTTGGTTGTTTTCGCGCTGACGTCTCCCAAAATTAAAATGGTTCCTCCAAATAAAACTGTCTACAAATCTCCCCTTTACAGCGTATAATGGTGTAACTGGTGTTTTAGGGTTGGGAGCAGCTGTGTTTGACCGTCCTAAATGTTTATTTTTCTCTCTCCGTGATTCCTACCGGGCGTTCTAGAGAGTTTGCAACCTTCAAGTCAGGAAGAAAAATGGTAAATGATTACCTCAGAGCTTATATTTGTACTACGGGAAAGGGGGAAAGGAAGAAACTCAGAGCCTTTACCGTTTTTTTTGCTGGCGTACTTAGTAGGGCTCCTGAGCCTGAAATGTTTGTTTGGTTTTTTTTTTTGAAAAGAAGGCGTAGCTTTCTGGAAACGAACAAAGAAGTTGAAATTCCTGCACGGGTGGTTAAAATGTGGAAGATCAAAAGGTGTTCTGGGGTGATGCCGAGAACCCGACCTACGTTTGAAGGAACATCGACTGCTTGATGTTAGGTGTTCCCATGTTATCTTTTTGCAAACCGCCGAGTTGCATGAGGAGAAGCTCAGGGCAGGCCGGAAAACCCTTCAGCATAAAAGTTGTTTTTATTTTTATTTTTATTATTTATTTATTTATTTTACAGAATTTATATGCTGCCCTTCTCCTGAAGGACTCAGGGCGGCGAACACAGATTAAAAACATACAATAATAAAAACCCACTAAAACCAGATTAAAATAATAAATAATAAAAACCCAAGGATCAGAATCAGCCCATTCGTTGGAATAACCAAGTCTTCAGGCCTCGACGGAAGGAGCGGAGATCCAGGGCTGTCCGGAGCTCGGTGGGTAGTTCGTTCCAGAGGGTATGGGTGCCCACGGAGAACGCCCTCCCCCTGGGCATCGCCAGACGGCATTGCCTGGTCGACAGTACCCTGAGGAGAGCTATTTTATTTTATTTATTTTATTTCATTATTTTATTTTATTTCATTATTTTATTTTACTTTATTTTTTATTATTTTATTTCATTATTTCATTTAATTTTTTTTATTTTATTTTATTACTTTATTTTCTTATTTTATTTTATTTTATTTATTTTATTTCATTATTTTATTTTATTTATCTTATTATTTTATTTCATTATTTTATTTTATTTATTTTATCTTGTTATTTTATTTCATTATTTTATTTTATTATTTAATTTAATTTAATTTTTATTTTATTTTTATTTTATTCTAATGTGTTCATTTCGTTTCATATTATATTATTTTGAATAGAATAAAATAGAATAACAGAGTTGGGAGGGACCTTGGAGGTCTTCTAGTCCAACCCCCTGCCCAGACAGGAAACCCTACATCACTTCAGGCAAATGGTTGTCCAACATCTTCTTTAAAATTTCCAGTGTATTTCCAGTGTATTGTATTGTATTGTATTGTATTGTATTGTATTGTATTGTATTGTATTGTATTGTATTGTATTGTATCAAATCGAATCGAATCGTATCGTATCGTATCGTATCGTATCGTATCGAATCGAATCATATAGTATCGTATCGAATCGAATCGTATCGTATCGTATCATATCGTATCGTATTGTATTACATTATATTATGTGTCATAATATCTTCACAAACATCTCACTTAATGCCAGAAATGTTGGGCTCAATTGAGGTCATAAATCGGGGATTACCTGTATAGAGGGAAAGTATAGGGTATTCCTGCCCGAGCAGGGGGTTGGACTAGAAGACCTCCAAGTTCCCTTCCAACTCTGTTATTCTGTTATCCTCTATCTAATTCCGAATGAACTCTGACTTAGCATCTCATCCACACAACAACACCCTTGTGACGTCCTGGGATGCTTAGCGTGGATTTAGCATGCTAAGTACGGCGTTTTCATGGAAACAAGATGCTAATTCACTGGCTCCCTTCCATCCTTCTTTCCCTGAAGTAGAAAAGTTGGGTTTCAACTATATTAAAGTCAAAACAAAGGATCCAATATGGAGCTCAATGTTGTGGAATCAAATTGTTGCCTCCGAAACGCGTAAAATCTTTTTACGTGGTCAATTCACTACGTTGCTTTCACGGGAAGGCAGGAGAATGCACCAGGAGTCGTCTTTAACAACCACAATTGAGTCCACCATTTCTGTTGTTAAACGAGACAACTGTTAAGGGATTTTTTTATTTTTTTAATTTGATTTATATGCCACCCTTCTCCGGAGACTCAGGGCGGCTTACAGTGCGTTAAGCAATAGCCTTCATACTTTTGTATATTTTATACAAAGTCAGTTTATTGTCCCCACAAACTGGGTCCTCAATTTACCTACCTTAGAAAGGATGGAAGGCTGAGTCAACCTTGAGCCTGGCGAGATTCGAACTTACTTTTAATTACAGACAGCTGGTGTTAAATTACAGTGCTTAGTCTGCAGAGCTATCCAGGCTCCTTTTGCCTCATTTTACGGCCTTTTCGGCCACAGTTGTTTTGTTACTAAGTGAATCTGGCTTTCCCGTTCACTTAGCTTGTTGGAAGGTCGCAAAAGGGGATCATGTGATCCCGGGCACACTGCCACCGTCATAAATATGAGTCCGTTGCCAAGCTTTTAACTTACGTGACCATGGGGATGCCGCAATGGTCATAAGTGTGAAAAACAGCCGTCCGTCTCGTTTTTTCAGTGCCATTGTCACTTCGAATGGTCACTAAATGAACTGTTATCCCAGCTGCTGTGGCCTAGAGGTGGAGCTCTTGTCTCCCAATCAAGAGGTTGTGAGTTCGATCCTAGGTAGAGGCAGATGTATCTCCTTGCTTGGGCAGGGGGTTGGACTAGATGACCTGCAAACGTCCATCCTTCCAACTCTGTTAATCTGTTGGAAGTCGGGGACTGCCTGTTTTGGAAAGTCAGTGAGCATAATTGTGGGGGGGGATGATATTCACAGTATGAAATGAGAGGTGAGGTTTTCAGGAGGAGACAATTTATCCGTAATTAATGGATATTTAATTCATACGTAATTAATGGATCTCCAAAATGTATTTCCTAGTAAGATACAGTAGTGGCCAAAATTGTGGAAACTTTTTGGGAAAAGTGTATTTTCTAAAAGAGTGACAGGGAGCCGCAGTAGAGGGGTGAAAGAGCCACATGCGGCTCCAGAGCCGCAGGTTGCTGATCCCGGCACTGCAGTGATTCACTCCACAAACGTGGCGAGAAAAGTCGTAAAATGGAGGCAAAACTCATTTTTAACCAATGGTCTCGCTTATCAACAGAAATTTTGGGCTCCATTGGGGTCGTTAGTTGAGGACTGCCTGTGTTTTTCAGCATCCGACATGCGTCGTGCTGTAAAGAAATCTGCTACAGATCATATTGTGAAATATGCAAATGACATAGCAGTAGTAGGTCTTATCCGGGACGACAGTGAAGATGCTTATAGGGAAGAGTTTAAGGCTCTGGTGGACTGATATAATAAAAATAACTTGGTTCTAAATGTTAATAAAACAAAGGGGATCATCGTAGATTTTAGAAAGAGCCGGCACAGTCATACTCCACTCAGTAGCAAGGATGCAGCTGTAGAGGTGGTAAATAGTATTAAGTATCTGGGGGTTCAGTTAATTAACAATCTGACTTGGTCTCTTCATGAGTCATCCTTGGTGAAGCATGCAACCAGCGTCTGCATTTCCTGCATCGGATGAGGAGAGCACCTCTTTCTCCTTCTGTCCTGGCCACTTTTTACAGAATTTACACAATTGAGAACCTTTTAACAAACTGCATCCCTGTTTGGTTTGGTGGCCACAGTGCCTCAGATAGAAAGTCCATACAGAGAGTGGTGAGGACAGCGGAGAGCATTCTAGGAAGCTCGCTTCCCATTGTTCGGGATACTGCTTATAAGCGCTGTGTGCTTAGAGCTCGAAGCATTGTTAGAGACCCCACACACCCTCTCCATGGTCTGTTTCTGTTGCTCCCCTCTGGGAGGAGGTTTTCGAAGTATTTCTAGCAGGAACTCCAGATTCTGTAACAGCTTTGTTCCGTAGGCTGTCCGTCTGGTAAAGTCGCAAGATTCGTTTCTCTCGCCATGTACATGTACACATCCGAACAAGACTGTGTTGTTTCTCTGTGTCGTATCATATGTGTGGGTATATGCATAATTTTGTATGTATGTATTTATTTTTTATTTATTTATTTTGACGTGTTTATGCAGCATATAGTGGAGGTGGTGACCTTTTGAGAGCTGTATGTAACGAAATTTCATTTTAATGTATGCTGATTAATATACACTCAAAGTGCCAGTTAAGTTATTCTAAGTCTTAAGAACGGTAAGGCAGCCTGGATCCTCTCCAAAGTTTGCTAGCAAGTAAGAAATGTAAGTAAATAAAAATAGAAATAAAATAAGTAAAATAAAATAAGTAAAAATAAAAAGTAAGTAAGTAAATAATAAAAGTAAGTAAGTAAATAATAAAAGTAAGAAGTGTAAGAAAGAGAAGGGACGCAGTGGCGATCAAAAGGTCGGCTGTTCAGCGGTTCGAATCCCTGGTGCCGCGTCATAGGGTGAGCTCACATTACTTGTCCCAGCTTCTGCCAACCTAGCAGTTCGAAAGCACATTAAAAAAATGCAAGTAGAAAAATAGGCACCACCTTTAGTGGGAAGGTAACAGCGTTCCGTGTGCCTTTGGCGTTGAATCATGCCAGCCACATGACCGTGGAGATGTCTTCGGACAGCACTGGCTCTTCGGCTTTGAAACGGAGATGAACACCACCTCCTAGAGTCGGGAACGACTAGCACATATGCGCAAAGGGAACCTTTACCTTAAGAAATGTCGAAGGGCTGGAAGGGAAAGTCTATGGAAGAACATCTGCAAAATAGAGATCATCTGACAAATTGCATTTCTTTTTCTTTCTTTTTAATTTTGATTTGGAGGTGGATGAAATGAAATTTAATTGTTGCCTGCTTTAACCACCTGGTTGTGTGTCGGGAACGCCTCTCCCACAAAAGGCAGGTACAGTACTTAACTCGTCCGTTCTAAATCCCTACAGAAATCATAATTTAATTAAGCCAACCAAGAGCCCAGAAAACTCCATTGCAACCTCAGAGTTATTTTTTTCTTTCTGGCACTTTCTAAGCCAGATTGAAAAGTTGTCAGGGTGAGGGACTTTGCAGAAGGGCTGTTGTGATCCGCCAGCAGCCTGCAGAGCTGGCAGTGGAGTCAGACAGTGAGGAGGCTGGGGAGGAACATGGGCCAGTCCTGGAGTCTGGGGAAGGCCCGGACGAGGGCTCTGCGTCAGAGGCAAAGATGAGGCCAGGGCCATCTTAGAGTTATGCGCAGACTCCGGAGCCTTCAGAGTCGGACATCAGAGAGGCAGAGGAACAGGAGGAGCCTGTTCTTAGGGCGCGCATGCGCAGAGCTGCCAGAAGGCAAGAACAGTTAAAACAAAAGGGACGACTCAGGAGTAAGGCCTGGAGATGATTGGCCCCTTCCATAAGGCTTAAGTGAGGAGCAAAGGCACATGGGCCCTTTGCAGGAAAGCAACATTGTTAATTCTGTTCCAGTCGGCATCTCTGTTTGATTCTGGACTCCGTGTGGCTTTGCCAAGTAGGTCTTTGGCACAGTGTCAAGGGAGATAAAGGTTGGTGATTATCCCGAAGGACTTTTTGCAACTAATTGGGACTCAGCTGTGAATGAACTTAATTCACAGCTGTTGCAATAAAAGAAGTTTTTGGAACTACTCGTGTGCTTTAATGACTCAGGAAGCCTAGGTCACAACAAGGGCATGCAAAATTTCCATATCTAAAAGTAAAATCCTCGACTTACCACACTTCATTTAGTCACCGTTTTGAAGTTACGACAGCACTGAAAAAGCAATTTCAGACCGTTTTTGAACACTCATGATCGTTGCAGTTTCCCCGTGGTGACGGGGAAGTGGTGGCAACTAACTCGTATTTATGACGGTTGCAGTATCCTGGGGTCACAGGATCCCCTTTTGTGATCTTCTGACAAGCCAGGTCAACAGGGAAGCCCGATTCATTTAATAACTATGTCACTAAGTGAACAACTGCAATGGTTCACTTAACAACTGCAGCCTGAAAAGTCGTCAAATGAGAGAAAAATTCACTTAACAAGTGTTTCGCTTAGCAACAAGCATTTTGGGTTCCATTGTGGCTGTAAGCCAATGGACTATTTGAATTGCCAAAAGAAGTCCATCGCTGTGGGTATGATTTTCAGAAATGAAACTCAATTCGTGGAATTTATTTTAACTCCGTTTTCTTCCTTTCAGCCAAATCTGGAACAATCCAGAGGCTGAAACAAAAGAATTGTTTTGTGAGCCCCACGGTAAATTGCAAACCCAGGTTTCAAACGGTGTATAAAAACCAATCAAAATTTCAATATCTCCTGCATTAAAGAATTGGAAATAGAAATAGAATTCTTTATTGGCCAAGTGTGATTGGACACACAAGGAATTTGTCTTTGGTGCATATGCTCTCAGTGTACATAAGGAGAATAAAATACATTCGTCAAGAATAAAAATATACAACACTTAGTGATAGACAAGGTTACTCATAAGCTATCAAATCGTACTAGGAAATAAATAAAAACAATATAAATTGAAAGATACAAGCAACATGGTTATAGTAATAAGTGGGAAGAGATAGGAAATAAATGTTGCAAACAGTTTGCTCTGGGGTGAAATCCAGCAGATTCTGACAGGTTCTGCAGAACTGGTAGCGGAAATTTTGAGTAGTTCGGAGAACCGGCAAACGTCACCTCTGACAGGAGTGGGGAAGGAATGGGAATTCTGCAGTATCCTTCCCTTGCCACGCCTACCAAGCAACACCACGCCCACCAAGCCACGCCCACAGAACTGGTAGTAAAAAAAAATTGGATTTCACCACTGATTCCACCACTGTTCCCAACTATTTCCTCCAGCCTCAGTTCCTTCCTCCAAGGAGGGCTAATCCGTTGACCATACTTTAAACAAGTATGGTCTTATCATTTGATAGTTTCTATTTTTGGTTTCCTTTGCTCGGGGCTGGGCGCGTGGAAAAACCAATATTTGCTGACACGCTTCTATTCTTCCTTTGTGTCTCCGTTTTCCCCATGACTTTAGTTACTATCTTCTTGTGAGGCTTATCCTTCAATTGTCTATAAACGGTTTGCTATAAACGTCGGGTTTTTAAAATATTTTTTCAAAGTCCACAATATCTGAGGTGCGTTTCGTGGCAACAACTTAAGAGTTGAAATGAACGGAAAATGAGGCGATTTAGATGCAATGCAAATTCTTTGGGGATTATCCCTGAATGCATGTACAATTCCAACAGACATATCTTATTTTATTGCGATCTCTTGCAAAGGGTAGCCGAATCTTAAGTAGTAAAACCCAGCAGGTATCCAGTTTTTAACATGGAGAATGCACAACTCTTGTTTTATGTATATATATATTTATTTTTAAAAGTTTTTATTTATTTTTTTAAATATAAACATTCCATCTTCTCTTATACAGTTTGTATAAGACTTGTATACAGTTTGTATATGTTTGGGTAATATCTCTTGAAATAACCATCAGAATTTACAATATCCTTCACTACATTGATGTTAATTCTCTAAGCTTACAATCATAGTATATTAAACAATTGAGCATAGTAAACCTATCCGTTTTCCCCTCTTAACGTATCTTCTAATAAGAATATAATAAGCATAATAAGCATAATACGAACAATGATCATATTGTTTACATCTCTATCTTAACATATTTTCTACTCTCCTTTAATCTCCTCCTTTATTCTCGAACCATTGATAAAATAATTCCCATATCAACTCTTGTTTTATATTGAGTATTGACTGGCAGCTAATTGTTTGAATGTCTGCTAGGGAGGGAGGCATGATAGCGGTCTTCCAATATCTCAGGGGCTGCCCCAAAGAAGAGGGAGTCAAGCTATTCTCCAAAGCACCTGAGGGTAGGACAAGAAGCGACGGATGGAAACTAATCAAGGAGAGAAGCAACTTAGCACTAAGGCCGTGATGGCGAACTTATGGCACGCGTGCCACAGGTGGCACGCATAGCCATATCAATGGGCATGCCAGTTCAGCTGTGGCACATATGCGCACGCCGGCCAACTGATTTTAGGGCCTTCTGGGCCTACCAGAAGTAGAGAAACAGTCTGTTTCCTGCCTCCGGAGGGCCTGGGGGGGGGAGGCCTGCTTTTCTTTCTCACCTGGCTCCAGATCCTTTCTATGCATCTGGGGAGGGCGAAAACAGCCTCCTCCCCCTCCCGGAGGCCCTCCGGAGGCCTGAAACGGCCCATTTCCCAACTCCCGGTTGGACAGGAAGTGACGTTTTTTGCTGTCCTCAGCCTCCAGAGACTCCTAGAGAGCGGGTGGGAGGGGGGTTGCACGCGCAGGCGCAGGGCGGGGCACATAGAATTATGGATGTGGGCACGTGCACGCACAAACCTCCCTCGCCTCCCCCCCCCCTTCCTGGCACGCGATGGCAAAAAGGTTAGCCATCACTGTTCTATGTTCTATGAATGCATCCGTTGGATTTTTCCCACAAGGCCTGTGGCGGATGTAGTAGCTCGGTGTGATGTGTCCAGTTTGATTGATATATTTATTCCTAGTTAGGTTTAAGACTTTGGATTTAGACAACTAACACTTTCAATTCAGACAACAAATTATATGGAGGACGGCTGCAGATTTTGGGTCTGGCTAGTCTAAAGAAAAGAAGACTTAGGGGTGACGTGATAGCAGTATTTCAGTATTTGAGGGGCTGCCACAAAGAAGAGGGGGGGGTCAAATTATTCTCCAAAGCACCTGAGGGCAGGACAAGAAACAATGGTTGGAAATTAATCAAGGAGGAGAAGCAACCTGGAATTAAGGAGAAACGTCCTAACAGTGTGAATAATTAACCAGTGAAACAGCTTGCCACCAGAAATTGTGGGCGCTCCATTACTGGAGGTTTTTAAGGAGAAACTGGACAGTTACTTGTCTGAGATGGTATAGGTTCTCCTGCTTGAGCAGGGGCTGGACAAGATGACCTCAAGATTCCTTCCAGCTCTATTCCATTCCATTCCATTCCATTCTATTCTATTCAACTCTATTCAAGTCTAATTCACTGTATTTTATTCTATTCTATTGTATTGTATTGTATTGTATTGTATTGTATTTATTGTATTGTATTGTATTCCATTCCATTCCATTCCATTCCATTCCATTCCATTCTATTCTATTCTATTCTATTCTATTCTATTCTATTCTAATTTCTTATTCTATTCTATTCAATTCTATTCAATTCTAATTCATTCTATTCTATTCTATTCTATTCTATTCTATTCTATTCTATTCTATTCTATTCTATTCTATTCTTCCCTTCCCTTCCCTTCCCTTCCATTCTACTCTACTCTACTCTACTCTACTCTACTCTACTCTACTCTACTCTACTCTACTCTACTCAGTTCTATTCTATTCTATTCCATTCTTCCCTTCCCTCCCCTTCCGTTCTATTCTACTCTACTCTACTCTACTCTACTCAGTTCTGTTCTATTCTATTCTATTGTATTGTATTCTATTCCATTCCATTCCATTCCATTCCATTCCAATATTATTCTATTCTATTCTATTCTATTCTATTCTATTCTATTCTATTCTATTCTATTCCATTCCATTCCATTCCATTCCATTCCATTCCATTCCAATATTATTCTCTTCTCTTCTCTTCTCTTCTCTTCTCTTCTCTTCTCTTCTCTTCTCGTCTATTCCATTCCATTCCATTCCAATATTATTCTATTCTATTCTATTCTATTCTATTCTATTCTATTCTATTCTATTCCATTCCATTCCATTCCATTCCATTCCATTCCATTCCAATATTATTCTTTTCTCTTCTCGTCTCTTCTCGTCTCGTCTCGTCTATTCCATTCCATTCCATTCCATTCCATTCCATTCCATTCCATTCCAATATTATTCTATTCTATTCTGTTCTGTTCTGTTCTGTTCTATTCTATTCTATTCTATTCTATTCTATTCTATTCTATTCTATTCTATTCTATTCTAAACTATGGATTTCATTCAAGCCAAATAATTGAACTTAATTGAATATAGTGTGCTGTGTATTATGAAAAGCTGCTTTGGGTCAGGATGATGGAAGGCAATGACCCTCAACCCCCCAATTTAAAGCGTTGATTGACATCGTGATGTTATGACACGTCTTTTATCCTAAGGCCCCTTCCCTCTCACCTGGTCTCCACTGGTTTCTGTACCTTAAAGCATCCAAGGCTCCGATAAAAATTCTTGAGCTAAACATGTTTCTTAATGACCTTGTAGGATGCTCATAACTTGACGAAATAAATAAAGGATGCCTGGGGCCAGAAAATGATACCAGGTGTGCTTTAATTGGCCAAGAAGATATGCATTTCATAATAAATAAAAATAATAATAATGTGAAGTTAGGTTTAACTGGTCCGTTGAACTTTGACATTTGAGGAGCAGGATTATATTATATACCCAGGCATGCTTTGACTGGCTCACAAATATTTGTACAAGTAGTCCTTCTTTGTTGTTGTTGTTAGTTGCGAAGTCGTGTCCGACCCATCGCGACCCCATGGACAACGTTCCTCCAGGCCTTCCTGTCCTCTACCATCCTCTGGAGTCCATTGAAGCTCACGCCTACTGCTTCAGTGACTCCATCCAGCCACCTCGTTCTCTGCCGTCCCCTTCTTCTTTTGCCCTCCATCGTTCCCAGCATGAGGCTCTTCTCCAGTGAGTCCTTCCTTCTCATGAGGTGGCCAAAGGATTTGCGTTTCCTCTTCAGGATCTGGCTTTCTAAAGAGCAGTCAGGGTTGATCTCCTCTAGGACTGACCAGTTTGATGGCCTTGCAGTCCAAGGGACTCGCAGGAGTCTTCTCCAGCACCAGAGTTCAAAGGCCTCCATTCTTTGGCCTTCTCAGCCTTCCTTTTGGTCCAACTTTCACAGCCATCCATTGCAACTGGGAAAACCATGGCCTTGACTATACATCGATAATAAGTCCTCCCCCAAAAATAAACCGTCCCTGAAAATAACCCCCCCCCCCAAAAAAATATTTAAATCCATGCACAGCCAGTCCCCGCCATTTCCTCTGGTTAGAGTTAGAGCTGAAAATCAGGTAAGAGCCCCGTCTTGCTCTATGCGCCCCAAAATAATAAGACCTCCCCGAAAATAAGGCCAAGCGCTTATTTCGGGGGTTCAAAAAAATATAAGACAAGGTCTTTCGGGAAAACACGGTATTAGTGTTCTTTAATATTAACGTATTTTGACAGCTCTAGTACGATATTGCTTTTACCTCTCTCCGTGCCTCCTTCATTTACGCGGTGTGTAAGTCTGGAGCAAGTGGCAAACTTCTCAACCGGGGAAATATTGTAGAGCTATTCCTGTTTCCATGGTGCTACCTAAACTCTGAATAAATATGTTTGTCCAGCTTGCTGAAGAAGGAGAGGGGCAGCCATCAGAGAACTAAAGGTCGTATTTTTGAGGCTGCCAATGGCAGGGTGATAACTCCAAATAAACACAACTATCCAGCATTATCTCTTTTCTTTTATTGTTTTGGGTAGTTGCAATTTCATTTAAAAAAAACAACAACAATTCTGTAGCAGGGATGGTCCAACCTTGGCAACTTTAAACTTTTGGACTTCAACTCCCAGAATTCCCCAGCATGGCTGGCTGGGGAATTCTGGGAGTTGAAGTCCACAGGTCTTCAAGTGGCCAAGATTGGACCATCCCTGCTCTGACAGTATTTAAGGCTTTCAAAAAGAAAGGACAAATACTTGGATGGGTTTGTGTAGCAGGCAGGAAAGATGAATTTAGCAATAACATGCGAGGAAGGACACCGGCCAGCCAGAAGTGACTTTGCACGATGGTGTAGGCAGAAGTGGAGGAACTTGTACGTTGGTTCATGTGACATGCTCAACTTTACAAATGAATGAATCCTCCTCCTCTTCCTCCTTCTCCTCCTCCTCCTCCTCTTCCTTCTCCTTCTCCTTCTTCTCCTCCTCCTTCTCCTCCTCCTCCTCCTCCTTCTTCTCCTCCTCCTCTTCTCCTTCTCCTTCTCCTTCTCTTCTCCTCCTCCTCTTCTTCTTCTTCTCCTCCTCCGCTACCTCTTCTTCTCCTCCTCTTCTTCTCCTTCTCCTTCTCCTCCTCTTCCTCCTTATTCTCCTTCTCCTCCTCTTCCTTCTCCTTCTCCTTCTCTTCCTCCTCCTCCTCCTCCTCCTCCTCCTTCTCCTCCTCTCCTTTCTTCTCCTTCTCCTTCTCCTTCTCTTCTCCTCCTCCTCTTCTTCTTCTCCTCCTCCTCTTCCTTCTTCTCCTTCTCCTTCTCCTCCTCTTCCTCATTTTCCTTCTCCTCCTCTTCCTTCTCCTTCTCCTTCTCCTCCTCCTCCTCCTTCTTCTTCTCCTCCTCCTCTTCTTCTCCTCCTCCTTCTCCTTCTCTTCTCCTCCTCCTCCTCTTCTCCTCCTTCCTCTTCCTTCTTCTCCTTCTCCTTCTCCTCCTCTTCCTCCTTATTTTCCTTCTCCTCCTCCTCTTCTACTTCTCCTCCTCCTCTTTCTCCTCCTTCTTCTTCTTCTCCTCCTCCTTCTTTTTATCCTCCTCCTCTTCTTCTTCTCCTTCTCCTCTTCCTCCTCTTCCCCTTCCTCTTCTCCTCCTTCTCCTCCTTCTCCTTCTCCTTCTCGTACTCTTCTCCTCCTCCTCCTACTTTTTCTTCTTCTTCTCCTCCTCCTCCTTCTCCTCCTCTTCCTCCTCTCCTCCTCCTCCTCCCCCTCCCCCTTCCCCTCTTCCACTCTGCAAACCTCTTCTAACACTGCTGATGTGACCAAGTTAGCTCATGAAACTTCTGCAAGAAAACACCCAACCTCAGAGAGTACCCTATAGAGTTCACCCTGAGCTACAAATATTCTCTTCTACCTGAAGACTTTATTGTTTTTTGTTTGTTTGTTTGTTTATTATTTTGACAGCAAGGGAAATACCACAATTAAAAGCTTCCCATCCTGATTTCCTGGTAAATACATTTAAAAGCAAACCTAACAAACTTCAACAAACACATCCCTTGCTTTGATCGCGTTGAGCAGACTTCAAAAATGAGGTCATGTCAATCCCTTTGGCCCAGAGAGAAGAGCCACAGGCTGTTTGCATATTCTGGAGAACATCAGCAGAACATGTGATTATCCCGGTCAAGGTGAAGGAAAAGTGGGAGCATTCCATTTGCATAAATAGGTCCATATTTTCTGGGCTCATGAAGGCTGTGACATCAATAGAACATAGACTCATAGGACTGGATGGAATCTCAGAAGTCAATCAATCAGAATAGAGCTGGAAGGGATCTTGGAGGTCTTCCAGTCCAGCCCCCTGCTTAAGCAGGAGACCCTAGACCAGTGATGGCTAACCTTTTTGCTATCACGTGCCAGGAAGGGGAGGCAGGGGAGATTCGTGAGTGTGCACGTGCCCACAACCATAATTCTATGTGCCCCGCCCTGCGCATGCATGCATGACCCCTGCCCTCCCCACCCCCCGCTCCTGGCACACAATGGCCCGGTAGGCCCGTTTTTCTTTCTCATCTGGCTCCAGATCCTCTCTATGCATCTGGGGAGGGCAAAAACAGCCTTCCCCAACCCCTCGGAGGACCGAAACGGCCCATTTCCCAACTTCTGGTTGGACAGGAAGTGACATTTTTTGTTGTCCCCAGCCTCCAGAGACTCCTAGAGAGGTTGAGCTGGCGTGCCATAGGTTCGCCATCACAGCCCTAGACCATTTCAGACAAGTGACTGTGCAGTCTCTTCTTAAAAACCTCCAGCGATGAAGCACCCACGACTTCTGGAGGCAACTTCTGTTCCACTGATTAATTGTCCTCACTGTTAAGAAGTTTCTCCTTAATTCCAGGTTGCTTCTCTCCTTGTTTACTTTCCATTCGCTGTTTTTTTGTCCTGCCGTCTGGTGCTTTGGCAAATAAATTGACCCCCTCTTCGTTGTGGCAGCCCCTCAAATACTGGAAGATTGCTATTACGTCGTGATCCCGTTTCCCCCCCCCCTCCGCCAGTCGTCCTTTTCTCTAGACGAGCCAAACCCAAATCCTGCAGCCGTTTCCTATGTTTAGGCCTTTAATCATCTTAGTTGCTCTTCTTTGAGACTTTTTCCAAAGTCTCAGCATCTTTTTTTGTAATGTGGGGACCAAAACTGGATGCAGTATTCCAGGTGTGGCCTTATCAAGGTTTTAGAAAACAACAGGGTGGATTTGATTTAAATCAAGTCGATTTAAATCATGATTTAAATCACTAGTAAAAAGACTTGATTTAAATCAACTCGATTTAAATCATAATTTTTAAAGAGCAGCTGTCATCTCTGCTACTCCTTTGACCCACTGTTGACTCACCGAGAGTCCCAGTGTTGCAGAATATACAGCCTCGTGCTACATAACTAAGCTCTATTTCATGCTGAATAAACTAAATTATTTATGTATCTTAAATAGAAAACTATCTTACGATAGATTTTTACCCCCAAAGTTTTTTATTAAAATAAATTCAATAAAAATCAAAAAAATCTGATTTAAATAAAAAAATCCAATTTAAATGAAAAAAAAACCCGATTTAAATCAAAAAAATCCGATTTTTTTGATTTTTTTTAAAAAAAATCATTGATTTTTATCCATCCTGGAAAGCAATACTGATACTAATATATGATTTTGATGCTATGCCTCTGTTTATACAACCAAGGATTGTATTAGCATTTTTTGGCTGCTGCCACACATGGCTGACTCATGTTATGTGATTAACAGATTATCAGAGTTGGAAGGGACTTTGTGGGTCATCTAGTCCAACCCCTGCCTAAGCAGGAGACCCTACACCATTTCTGACAGAGGGCAGCACACTCTCTTCTTGAAAGCCTCCAGTGATGAAGCTCCCACAACTTCCAAAGCAACTTCTGTTCCATTGGTTGATTGCTCTCACTGTTGGAAAAATTCTCTTTATTTCCAGGTTGAATCTCTCCTTGATCAGTTTCCATCCATTATTCCTTGTCTGGCCTTCGGGTGCCTTGTAAAATAGCTTGACCCATTCTTCTTCTTTGTGGGCCCCTCAAATATTGGAAGTCTGCTATCCTGTCTCCCCTGGTCCTTCTCTTCCCTAGACTAGCCATGCCCAGTTCCTGCAACCGTTCTTCATATGTTTTAGCCTCCAGTCCCCTCATCATCCTGGTTGCTCTTCTCTGCACTCTTTCTGGAGTCTCAACCTCTTTTTTATAGTGTGGTGACCAAAACTGGATGCAGTATTCTAGGTGTGGCCTTACTAAGGCTTTATAGAGGGGTATTAGTACCTCCCTTGATCTTGATGGGTTAGTTCCTTTTAAGTCAGCCAGTTTCCAGAATAAGGGATAGAGCCGTGATGGCGAACCTGTGGCGCAGGTGGCGTACAGAGCCCTCTCTGTAGGCACACCAGCCGTCGCCCCAGCCCAGCTGCACTGCGCATGCGTGCGTGCCTCCTGCCGGCCAGCTGATCTTCAGGTCTCTACCCACACATGCGTGGGGGGCGGAGTACATGCGCAGGGGGCGGGCACATGTGCGAGGGGGTGCTCGCATTGCATTTTGGGGGTTGGCATGTGTGTGCCCTCACAGCACCCCATTTTGGGCCTGGGAGGCCTGCGTCAACCTGGAAGTCAAAATGTGGCATGGGGGGCACTGTGCGAGAGCCCCTCCCCCTCCCCCTGTTTTGGGCCTGGAACCAATCTGGGAGCCAAAGCGGGGCATGGGGGGACCTCACGTGGCACCCCCGCACCCTGTTTTCGCTTCCAGGTTAGTGCAGGAGGCTTTCCAGGCCCAAAATGGGGCACGGGGGGGGGGCGTGGCGCATGCGGGGAGCATGGTACATGCGCGGGGGGGCTGCTCGCATTGCATTCTGGGGGTTCGGGCACGCGCATGCACCAAAAAGGTTAACCATCCCTGGGACAGAAGACACTTTCTCATGTAGCCGCTGCTCATTTTTACAATCCGAGTTTGTCCTGGTGCGTCATCTTAATGCTTTGTTGTATTGGAGTCATTTTACTCCTGTTTGGGTTGGTAGGTTTGAACAGAGCCTCTATTCTTCTGGGGAGGCCGAGGATGGATGAATTGGCAGGCTGGTCCGAGGCCAAACAATACTAAATCTTTTAAAGGAACAAATGCCTGTTTTAGCCTCCAAGCATTGTTTGACGACAGGATGGTAAATAACGTTAAGATTTTTTTTAAAAAAATTAAACACCTTTCCATTCAAAGGGGAGGTGGAAAAATAGAAGTTTGTTTAGGGCCACCTCACAATGACACTACTTTCCTTGTGTGGAAATTGTAGGTTTTTCCTCCAGTCAATAGGACATTTTTTTTTTATAATGCCCTAAAGAGATAAAGCAATTCCAGGCTGCCCTGTGTCGGTACGATCAGATTTACGTTCTTTCTACAAAGCGGTTTAAGTCCCTTAATTATTTTTGCTGGGACGATCGACTCAGGGTGGCTTGAGATACTGCAGTGGAAAAGGATTATTTTAAGGAAAATTCGGGGAAAGTGTCATTTGAGCTTCTTTGCGGGCGTGGAAAATGGTTACTAGGATCTGCTTTAGGAATTGGGCCGTGGAAGCTGAAGACGTTTGGCGGCCCATGTAGGAGGTTGATGAAAACATTGGAGACTCATAGAAGCCGAGATCTGGAAGGGACTCCGACTAGTCCAACCTTAGGCCTGAAAGGTGATTGAGTGACTTTGGGCCAATCAGCAGGAGACAGGGAATTTCTAGTCCAACCTTAGGCCTGAAAGCTGACTGGATGACTCTGGGCCAATCACCAGGAGACAGGGAATTTCTAGTCCAACCTTAGGCCTGAAAGCTGACTGGATGACTTTGGGCCAATCACCAGGAGACAGGGAATTTCTAGTCCAACTTTAGGTCTGAAAGCTGACTGAGTGACTTTGGGTCAGTCACCCAGAGACAGGGAGTTCTAGTCCAACCTTAGGCCTGAAAGCTGATTGGATGACTTTGGGCCAATCACCAGGAGACAGGGAATTTCTAGTCCAACTTTAGGTCTGAAAGCTGATTGAGTGACTTTGGGTCAGTCACCCAGAGACAGGGAGTTCTAGTCCAACCTTAGGCCTGAAAGCTGACTGGATGACTTTGGGCCAATCACCAGGAGACAGGGAGTTCTAGTCCAATCTTAGGCCTGAAAGGTGACTGGGTGACTTTGGGTCAGTCACCGGAGACAGGGAGTTCTAGTCCAATCTTAGGCCTGAAAGGTGACTGGGTGACTTTGGGCCAATCACCAGGAGACAAGGAGTTCTAGTCCAACTTTAGGCCTGAAAGCTGACTGGATGACTTTGGGCCAATGACCAGGAGACAGGGAGTTCTAGTCCAACTTTAGGCCTGAAAGGTGACTGGATGACTGGGCCAATCACCAGGAGACAGGGAGTTCTAGTCCAACTTTAGGCCTGAAAGCTGACTGGATGACTTTGGGCCAATCACCAGGAGACAGGGAATTTCTAATCCAACTTTAGGCCTGAAAGCTGACTGGATGACTGGGCCAATCATCAGGAGACTGGGAGTTCTAGTCCAACCTTGGGCTTGAAAGCCAGCTAGGTAACTTTAGGCTGGTCACTCTCTCACACCCCAAGCTACTTCACAGGATTGTTGTTGTGGGAAAAATAGGAGGAGGAAGGTGTATTAGGTACATCTGCTTCCTTAAATTACTTACAAAAATAATAAATGTGGGATTTAAAAAAATAATCATTAAAAATATAGTGAGTCGATCCGGATGAGTGTCTTGATGTTCTCGGAACCCGTCTCTGTGAAAATGTCACTATTTGAAATTGTGCCGTCCTTTTATCCTACCTGCCAAGGGGCATTTTAAACTTGGAAACGAAATCAAGGTGTTTTCTGAGGAATCTTGCCAAACAACACCATCTGTCTTGTAGCTTGGAGCAAACGGGAGTCGAACGAAAGATCCAGAAAAATTCTCGTGGAATGGAATACAAATACAGAACGTTTTATTCTTCTCTCTTGCCAAAAGTCGGGGTCACCTCTTACAACTAATTCCAAGAAAATCCAAATTTGAGGTCGGGAAGCACATTCATTTAAAAAAAAAAAAAGATTTCTGCCAAAATCTTGAACAGCCCCAATTTAGGTGATGCTGATATTTTCAAACCTGTTTTGTAACTTCTCTGCCCCTGGCCCTTGTAAACAAAAATTGAGCGGAGACATTAAATGCCGGGTAGGTTACTACAAACGTAATCCCAGTTTCAGCGTCCCCTGCAGAAGAAATCCAAGGCGATTTGTTAAGGTTTAAACTCCATTCTTGTGATAACCAGGTTTGGCTACAAGAGCTCAAGGGAAGCTTATACAGGAATTTCTTAAATTAGACCACAAAGGAGCCAAAGATTTCCATTGGTAAACAAGACAGTTTTTAAGTGAAATGTGCCTTATTTTATAACAGGAGTGTCAAACTCAAGGCCCAGCGGGACCAGATCCAGCTCGCAGGGTGCTTAGCAGGGGTGAAATGCTACTGGTTCAGACCGCTTCAGCCGAACTGGTAGCGATGGTGTGTGGTTTGGAGAACCGGTAGCGATGGCGGGTGGTTCAGAGAACCGGTAGCAATGGCGGGTGGTTCAGAGAACCGGTAGTGATGGCGGGTGGATCGGAGAACCGGTAGCGATGGCGGGTGGTTTGGAGAACCGGTAATAATGGCGGGTGGTTCAGAGAACTGGTAGTGAGAACTGTGTGCACTTCCGGACCAGTAGGGAAGGTAAGTAGATTTCACCCCTGATGCTTAGATCTGGCCTGCAGGGTCTCCCTGGAAAGGACTAGCCCGGGTGCCACTGCCAGAGAAAACAGAGTTTGGGAGGGCCACATGTGGCTCCCCCGGGCCCTGTTTCTGGCCACGATGGCCTCCTACATCCCGCTGCCAGAGAAAACATACACACACATGGGCTTCGTTTTTGCTGGCAGAGGGCTATCAAAACTAATTAAAAACAAAACAAAAGGAGAAGCGTTTCTCCTTTTTCCATTTGAGCATTCAAGAAGGGACCGGAAATGAGAAAGTTGGGAAAGAGAAAAAGAAAAAGAAGGGAAGAAGAGAGCAAGGAAGAAAAAAGAAGGAAAGATGGGAAGGAAGAAGAAAGGAGAATGAAGTGGGAAGGAAAAAGAAGGGAGGGAGAGAGGGAGGGAAGGAAGGAAGGAAGGAAGGAAGGAAGGAAGGAAGGAAGGAAGGAAGGAAGGAAGGAAGGAAGGAAGGAAGGAAGGAGATTATAATGAGGAGGAGGGAGGGTCTGATCAGTGGTGAAATTCAAATTTTTTTACCACCGGTTCTGTGGGCATGGCTTGGTGGGCGTGGTCTGGCTTGGCGGGCGTGGCTTGGTGGGTGTAGCAGGGGAAGGATACTGCAAAATCCCCATTCCCTCCCCACTCTGGGGCCGGTTCTCCGAACTACTCAAAATTTCCGCTACTGGTTGTCCGAACTACTCAAAATTTCCACTATCAGTTCTCCAGAACCTGTCAGAACCTGCTGGATTTCACCCCTGGGTCTGAGGGAAGTTCTACCTTAGCAGTTGACCACCACAGGTGGCCCTGACACAAGTGACGTCGATCTGGCCACACCCACCGTGACCACACACACACACATACACACACACCGACCACACCTGCCCCAGGCCCCTAAGGTCAAACACAACCCTGATGTGGCTCTCAATGAATTCGAGTTTGGGGGGGGCCCTCCTGCTCTAAAGAAACACCGGTGTGGACTCTGTACTTAGCAGTCCTGCGAAGGTGCTTAGGGCAGCTTCAGGCAGGTGAGACTCCCACGGAGGGGCCCGGAAGGAATCGAGAGGTCAGTTTTGCTGTTCTTGGCAAGGCTTCCAGCTGCCTTCAGTGCATTTCGGCTGCAAACAGAATGTCATTTGACTCGCTCAGCAATTAGAGATAGCTACGGAAAGGAAAGTGTGCGGCCTGCCACATCGCACACTTCGACGCACACCTGCGGTTGCCCTGACTTTAGATAAATAAATGGTGCACCTGTTACCTGACATCTGGCACGCTTTCCTGCGCCGCATTATCGGAAAGCGACTTTACTTTGCATGTCGTCCCCCCCAAGGGTGGAAAACGTCCCTGCTTCTCATGGGTCGTCCTCGAGTGACGACCACGATTGAGCCCAACATTTTGTGGCTGAGCGAGACCGTTGTGAAGTACCCTGTTTCCCCTAAAATAAGATATCCCCCGATAATAAGCGCAATAGGGCTTTTGAGCGCATGCACTAAAATAAGCCCCTCCCGAAAATAAGCCCTCTCCAAAAATATTTAACCCATGTGCAGCCGGTCCCCACCATTTCCTCTGGTTTCCTCCACGTGCCCCAAAATAATAAGACCTCCCCGAAAATAAGGCCAAGTGCTTATTTCAGGGTTCAAAAAAATATAAGACAGGGTCTTATTTTTGGGGAAAGACGGTATGTTCTAGCCCCATTTTAGGCTATCGTTTCAGGCCACCGTTTTTATAAGCCAGAGGTCTCCAAACTTGGCCGCTTTAAGACTTGTGGACTTCAACTCCCAGAATTCTCCAGCCAGCTGGCTGGAGAATTCTGGGAGTTGAAGTCCACAAATCTTAAAGTTGCCAAGTTTGAAGACCTCTGTTATAAGCGAATCGCTACAGCTGTTAAGTTAGTGAGACGGTGCTTAAGGGAATCGGGCTTCCCCGTTGACTTTGGCGGGTCAGAAGGTCCCGCAAAAGGGGATCACGTGACCCCGGGATAACTACCCTACCGTCATAAATATGAGTCAATCTTTCTTTTTCTTTCCCCAACCTTCCTTGCTTTTCTTTTCCCTTTCCCCTCGTTGTCCTCTTATTTGCTTTTGTGTTTTGTATTTTATAATATTTTATAACTTAATAAAAATGGTTTTTTAAAATAATAAATAAATAAATAAATAAATAAATAAATAAGGAAGGAAGGAAGGAAGGAAGGAAGGAAAAAGGAAGGAAGGAAGGAAGGAAGGAAGGAAAGAAAGAAAGAAAGAAAGAAAGAAAGAAAGAAAGAAAGAAAGAAAGAAAGAAAGAAAGAAGGAAGGAGGAAGGAAGGAAGGAAGGAAGGAAGGAAGGAAGAAAGAAAGAAAGAAAGAAAGAAAGAAAGAAAGAAAGAAAGAAGAAAGAAAGAAAGAAAGAAAGAAAGAAAGAAAGAAAGAAAGAAAGAAAGAAAGAAAGAAAGAAAGAAAGAAAGAGTTGGTTGCCCAGCATCCGGATTTTTGATCAGGAGACCAGTAGAGATGCTGCAACGGTCATCAAGTGTGAAAAACAGAATAGACCAGCAGAGTTCAAAGGGACCATGGAGGTCTTCTAGTCCAACCCTCTGCTCCAGCAAAAGAACCTATACCAGCGGTCACCAACCCGTGGACCACTGGTGATCCGTGAGAAAATTTTGGTGGTCCGCAGAAAATTTAGTGCATTTTTAATATTGCACTAAATCAGGGGTCCTCAAACTACAGCCCCTGGGACGGATACGTGCAATGAACAGTTGTGTTGCTGCAGAGAGTCTCCCCCTTTGGGGTCTTTTTATGTGGGTTGGAGGGGGGCAGAAATTCCGACTTGGGGTCTGCTTCAGCCTCCTGGTGTGGGGCTTTGGGCGAAGGCTGGAGGGAAGCGCTACTGGTGGCGAAGGGCTGGAGGACCTTGTTCCAGTGGGACTGCCTCGTGGCCTGGAACTGGCTGACCATCTCAGCCTGCTGAGCCTCCAGGCGCCGGTACCTGGTCTTGCACTCCCGCAGGTCTTCCCTCTGCTTGGAAAGCCTATGCTCATAGTCCTCCGTGAGGTGCTTCTACTGAGCCTCCTTCTCAGCCAGATCCAATTTGAACAGACCTGTTTCGCCAACTCTTTCTCATGGTGGCTCCTTAGCTCCAACAACTGCTTCCTTTTGGGGTCCTAAGGAGCCTGGACGGAGAGGTGAGGAGTTGGCCACGCCCACCCAGCCACATGACCACCTAGCCACGCCCGCCCAGCTGGTCATTAGGCAAGTCATATTAGTGGTCCGCGGGATTTAAAATTATGAACTTAGTGGTCCCTGAGGTCCGAAAGGTTGGTGACCCCTGATCTATACCATTTCAGATGGATGGTTGTCCAATCTCTTCTTTAAAAAAAACTCCAGTGTTGGCGCATTCACAACTTCTGGATTCAAGCCTTTCCACTTGCTTGCTGGTCCTCCCTGTTAGGAAATTTCTCCTTAGTTCTAGGTTGCTTCCAGAGGTGGGTGTCGCACACTGTAGCTACCGGTTTGCCTAGCACCAGAAATGTGTGCGTGCGACGTCAAACAACACAGCAATTCACACGCACACCGTCCGTGCATGCTTGCGGCATCAAAGACACAGCGCTATAGGACGGGATTCCACCTGGGCGAGCGGGTGGCCACCCGCAGGTCGCCACTACCGATTCACCCAGTCTGAACCGACTGAATCCCAGCCAGTCCGAACCGGCTGAATCCCAGCCAGTCCGAACCAGCTGAATCCCAGCCAGTCCGAACCGGCTGAATCCCACTTCTGGTTGCTTCTCTCCTTGATTAGTTTTGAATTAAATGAAAAGTACATGGGGAAAAAAAAAGAAAAGAAACCAGGGTTACAGATCTGCAAAGCTGTGTGGATATCTTTTTTTCTGCTGAGGGTGTCGAAAATCAGGATTAAATTCCTCCCTTGGGCCCTGATTTGTACACATTTGAGATCCTTACAATGGGGCATTTTTACATGTTCATTATTTGTTTGCACCTTAAGTCACAGGTTGGTATTGCTTTGCAAGCACTCATTTTGCTGAGCCGAAAGATTCCCAGTGATTGCTATGACCTTAATAAAGGGCCTTTCACATCTACACCTCTTTAATTGCCCTTAGTTGTGTACTTTTAATAACAGCCTCTGGGTCGACATGTGGAAGGAAGGAAGGAAGGAAGGAAGGAAGGAAGGAAGGAAGGAAGGAAGGAAGGAAGGAAGGAAGGAAGGAAAGAAGGAAGAAGGAAGGAAGGAAGGAAGGAAGGAAGGAAGGAAGGAAGGAAGGAAGGAAGGAAGGATGGATGGATGGATGGATCGTGGCAGGTTTCAATAAAGGAGAAGCTTTGTAGCTCAGCCTCCCCGAGCTCCATTTTTGTTGGCAGAGGGCTGCAGGAGGCCCTCACGGCCAAAAACAGAGTCCAGGCGGGCCTCACAAGGCCTCCCCGAGCTCCATTTTTGTTGGCAAAGGGCTGCAGGAAGCCATCATGGTCGAAAATGGAGTCCAGGCGGGCCTCGCAAGGCCCTCCCGAGCTCCGTTTTTGTTGGCAAAGGCACCGCAGGCAGGTTCTTCACCATTTCCAGGGCGGCCCCACGGGTCAGATCTAAGCACCTCGCCTGACGCCTGACTCTCTAGTCTTGAGTTTGACACACCTGCACTAATTGTTGGGTGATATCTCCAGTATTTTGAGATCAGCAGGTGTGAAATAATGGCTGTAGGAGAGACTTGAGGACTGGATCTTGCCGGTAAAAGTGATGAGCTACCAATCTAATGGGCTGCTGGTGCAGAAGTAATTTTCCATTGTGTGTGCAGGAAGTCCTTGACTTATAAACCGTTCGTTTAATGTCTATGGAGATTCTGACTCATCCAGGTCTTGGCTTTCCCAAAGGTGCTTTTTCCAAAAGGCAACCGGACTTTTTTTTTTCTTTGAAGACGTTTCGCTTCTCATCCAAGAAGCTTCTTCACTTCTGAAGAAGAACTGAAGAAATTCGTCAGTCAGAAGTCAGCTGTCTTGTTTAACAGTGGAACTTTTGGGCTCCATTGCTGTCGTACGTCAAGGACCCCCTGTTGTAAGTAACTTACAACAGCTCATTTAGTGACCGTTCAAAGTTACGACGGCACTGCAATAAGGGACTTATGACCGTTTTTCAAACTTACAAACCTTTGCAGCATTCCTTATGTTCCTGCGATCAAAATCCGGACGCATGGCAATGGATTCACACTTAACGACCGTTTGCTGTGTCCCAAGGGCCACGTGATCCCCTTTTGCAGCCTTCTGACATGCAAAGCCCACGGGGGGAAAAGACAGATCTCACTTAATAACTAGGTAACTCATTTAATGACGGCGGCGATTCGGTTAACAAATGTGACGCGGAAAGTCGTAAAAACGGGGCCAAAAAACTTCGCTTAACCAACGCCTCCCTGAGCGATGGAAATGTCGGGCTCAATTGTGGTCGTACGTTCGGGGACTGCCTTGTACCTGTGTGCGGTTCTCACCTGCCTGGAAGAAAGTTAAGAGAGCCAGCAACTGTCCGTAGTAATCCACTTTAGGATAATAGAATACAGGCAGGCTGAGCGAAGTGGCAAGTTAAGTATGGGAGCAGTTTGACTAACTTGGCGTGTTTACATATTTAGCTGGAGGGGTGGGGTGGGGAGGTGGAGGTGATGTCCTTGCAGAACTCCTAACTTCCTTCACATGACTTGGCACCCGAGGAAACCAGATAATCCAATTCATAAAAGAGAACCTGAATGATTCAGAACACACCGACCAGTTTTACACGAATCGAATTTTGCCTGGGAGAAGGTTTCCGTTTATCCTTATCGCTTCCTGCCTCGCATCTTCAGCAGATGTTCTTACTTTTTCTTTTCCTCTTTAACTAGGTTGGCTTTCTGTCACGCAGTGTAATCCTTGCCCAGAGAATTAAGTTCTCCTGTTTCGGATAGGATAGGATAGGATAGGATGGGATGGGATGGGACGGGACGGGACGGGACGGGACGGGACGGGAGGGAAGGGAAGAGAAGAGAAGAGAAGAGAAGAGAAGAGAAGAGAAGAGAAGAGAGAAGAGAGAGAAGAGAAGAGAGAAGAGAAGAGAAGAGAAATAAATGGAATGGGATAGGAGAGGAGAGGGTAGAGGAGAGGAGAGGAGAGGAGAGGAGAGGAGAGGAGAGGAGAGAGAAGAGAAGAGAAGAGAAGAGAAGAGAAGAGAAGAGAAGAGAAGAGAAGAGAAGAGAAGAGAAATGGGATGGGACGGGACGGGACGGGACGGGACGGGACGGGACGGGACGGGACAGGACAGGACAGGACAGGACAGGATAGGATAGGATAGGATAGGATAGGATAGGATAGGATAGGGCCCTGCCACGCCCACCCTGGTCATACCCACTCACCCCACCCCCGAGATCAAACACATCCCTGATGCAGCCCTTAATGAAATCTAGTTTGACAGCCCTGGACTAGCCAAACCCAAATCCTGCAGCCGCTCTTCCTCTGGTTTAGTCTCCAGGCCTTGGATCATCTTCTCTGAACTTTTTTCCAAAGTCTCAACATCTTTTTTTTTTTTTTTTTGTAGTATGGTGACCAAAATTGGTTGCAGTATTCCAGGTGTGGCCTTACTAGGGTTTTATAAAATGGCACTAATACTTCAGGTGATCTTGATTCTATGGTCTATATCAGGGGTCGGCAATCTTAAACACTCAAAGAGCCATCTGAACCCGTTTCCCACAGAAAAGAAAACACCGGGAGTCACAAAAACCCTTCCCGTGCCTGACTATTTCCTGAGCGGCCACAAAACTAGCATATGTAGTTGAATTAAACATTCTGTTTTCTTCTGAAAATTTTCTTGGACTTATCCATGATTGGCCTACTGGGGTCAAAAAGCTCAATACATCACGTGCCGGTGGGTGTCGCACATTGGCGGTTGTGGCACATATTTTGAGTGACAGGGAGCCGCAGCAGAGGGGTGAAAGAGCCACAGGCGGCTCCAGAGCCGCAGGTTGCTGACCCCTGATATAGATCTTCTGATTATCACCAGCATACGGGCGGATCTAAAAAAAGACTATTTATGACCAAGAATGACAAAACATTACTTTGTACTTGCTATTTGTTCCGTTTCCTTCTGGGTAATAGATATATATATATATTTCCTCCTCCAATACAACTGCCTCTTTCTGAGTTCTTTTGTGAAGCATGAAATGCAAATTCTGTTGACCATGCAAAGAACCCAGTCCCAATAAAATCTATCTCATTTCCTGGTTTAGCATCCCAGCATAAGGCAATTCCACCATTTATGGTGATGGTACTCACCATAAATGTCCATAAAAGCCAATGGACTCTAATATAGTGAGTAAGAAGTAGAATCTAAGCAGAGAGACTTGATATAGATTGTAGATTTATAGCTAGATATAAATAGAGAGAAACAGAGATAGACAAAGATGGTATTCAGCTGGTTCGGGCCAGTTCTCCTGAACTGGTAGCGGAAATTGTGGGTGGGCCCAGCCACCCGCTGTGGCTCTATGCCAGGAGTCTGCAACCTTAAATACTCAAAGAGCCATTTGAACCTGTTTCCCACAGAAAAGAAAACACTGGGAGACACAAAACCTGGGTGGGCGTGGCCAACTCGATGTCACTCACTTCCACCAGTCACATGACCCCCCCTAGCCACGCCTACCCAGCCGGTCATTAGGGCAGAGAACCAGTTGTTAAAAAACACAGGGAACCACAAAATCCTTTTGACACATCTCTCTCTCCCCTTCCTCTCTCCCTCCCTCTCTCCCCCCCTCTCCCTCTCTCTCTGTATCTCTCTCTCTCTCTCTTTCCCCCTCTCTCTGTATCTCTCTATGTCTCTTTCTCTCCCTCTCTCTATCTCTCTATGTCTCTCTCTCTCCCTCTCTCTGTATCTCTCTATGTCTCTCTCTCTCCCTCTCTCTGTATCTCTCTCTGTCTCTCTCTCTCCCTCTCTCTGTATCTCTCTATGTCTCTCTTTCCCCCTCTCTCTGTATCTCTCTATGTCTCTCTCCTCCCTCTCTCTGTATCTCTCTCTGTATCCTCTATGTCTCTCTTTCCCCCTCTCTCTGTATCTCTCTATGTCTCTCTCTCTCCTCTCTCTGTATCTCTCTGTCTCTCTTTCCCCCTCTCTCTGTATCTCTCTATGTCTCTCTTTCCCCCCTCTCTGTATCTCTCTATGTCTCTCTCTCCCTCTCTCTGTATCTCTCTCTGTATCTCTCTATGTCTCTCTTTCCCCCTCTCTCTTTATCTCTCTATGTCTCTCTCTCCTCTCTCTGTATCTCTCTATGTCTCTCTCTCTCCCTCTCTCTGTATCTCTCTGTCTCTCTTTCCCCCTCTCTCTGTATCTCTCTATGTCTCTCTTTCTCCCTCTCTGTATCTCTCTATGTCTCTCTCTCCCTCTCTCTGTATCTCTCTCTGTATCTCTCTCTGTATCTCTCTATGTCTCTCTTTCCTCCTCTCTCTCTATCTCTCTATGTCTCTCTCTCTCCCTCTCTCTGTATCTCTCTGTCTCTGCCCTGGCCACTTCTCCATCCCCCGCCGTCGCTCTTACCTTCTCAGGCCAGGTGGGAGTGATGGGGAGAGTAGGGCGAGGGGCGGGGCCAGCCAGTGGTGGGATCACCTGACAGGGAGCCACAGCAGAGGCCTAAAGAGCAACATGCGGCTCTGGAGCTGCAGGTTGCTGACTCCTGCTCTATGCCAACCTATTTGGGCACGTTTTTGAGGCTGGGTGCATGCGTGGAAGACACGCACACCAGCAAAGCGTATGCATGGAAGTCTGGACGCATGTGTGGATAGGGGAAGGCCGGGCACATGTGCGCACTCACATTTGTGAACCGGTAGGGAAAGTAAGTGAATGATAACCCTGGAGATAGATATAGATGATGTAGATAATAGATATAATAATACTGAGGCTAAATCGTAGAATCTAAGCAGAGAGTTTGGATATGGACATATAAATATTAGATAATAGAGAGTAAATCGCAAAGACTAAGCATAGAGACTTAATATAGGTTATAGATATATAAATATATAGATAGATATAAATGATATAGTTATAATAAAACAAAGGGTAAATCACAGTCAAAACAGAGACTTTATATAGCTTTAATAAAAGCTATTTATAGATATATATGTAGATATAAATAGAGATAATAATAAAGAGGGTAAATCCTAGAATCTAGGCAGAGAGATTGGATATGGACATATAAATATTAAATAATACAGAGAGTAAATACAGAGTCTAAGCCAGGGGTCAGCAACCCGCAGCTCTGGAGCCGCATGTGGCTCTTTCATCCCCCTGCTGCAGCTCCTTGTCGCCGGTCGGCTCCACAATTGATAGGGCTTTCGGTTAGAACGGGTAGAGGAAAAAGGATGCCATGCTAGGAGGAGACTCTATGGTGTGGGGGTAACCAGACCTCCAGTCAGCATAAGAAAAAGGATGCCGTACTAGGAGGAGACTCTATGGTGGGGGAACCAGACTTCCGATCGGCTCCAGAATTGAATGGGTGTCTTCCGGTTAAGACCTTTGTGGCTCTTTGAGTGTTTAAGGTTGCTGAACCCTGATCTAAGCATAGAGAGTTGATATAGGTTATATAGATATATAGTTAGAGATATAATAAAACAGAGGGTAAGTCACAATCTAAGCAGAGAGAATTGATACAGCTTATAGATCAGAAGTGGTATTCAGCCGGTTCGTACCAGTTCAGATGAACCGGGAGTGGAAATCGCAGGTGGAAGACTCTATGTTGTCCTATTTAGGCACGTTTTTGAGACCGGGCACATGCGCGGAAGGTGCGCAAGCAAGCAAAGCGCATGTGCGGAAGACCGAAGCATGCGCGGAAGGCACGCAAAGTGATTGTGCGTGCCTGCAGCGAACCGGTGGTAAGAATATTGGAAACCCACCTCTGTTATAGATATACAGTTAGATATAGATGTAGATATAGAGATGTAGATGATATAATATAATAATACAGAAGGTAAATTGTAGAGTCTAAGCAGAGAGATAGGATATGGACCAGTGGTGGGTGGCTCCCGGTTCGGTCCGGTTCGGCCGAGCCAGTAGTGGTGATGATGTAACGTCAGCGAACCGCTTCTCTATGACTGTGGGCTGGGCCCTCCCGCCCGCCCCCGCGTTATACCTACCTTTATTTTTCATTTTTTAGCCCAGCTGATAGAGGCAGCAGAGTGGATTGCTGTGCCTCAGCTGGGCAGAAATCTAATGCGCTTGCGCAGAACGCAAGTTCGGCGCGTATGCGAGCGAAGTGAGCACACGCACGGCGATCGCGTGCAAAGCGCGTGCACGAAGAGAACCGGTGGGAACCCCGGTGGAAACCCACCACTGATATGGATGCATAAATATTAGATAATACAGAGAGTAAGTCACCGCATCCAAGAATAGAGACTTGATATGGGTTATAGATATATAGATATAGATAGAAATGAGCTAAACTCACTTAACAAATGTTTCACTTCGCCACATAAATTTGGGGGCTCAATGGTGGTCCTAACTCGAGGACTACCTGTGTGAAGCCACCAAGCCGTCCTCGATTCTTTTGTATTCTGTCTCGTTCCAAATCGTATTTCCAAAACAAGACGGGGGAAAAAAATGGGAGAGCTCTTTTTTTTCCTCCGCGACTCGATTTCCCGTTTGGCCAGTTCTTGAGGCGATTGACTGGTGATTGAAGGCGGTAAGAGCAAAAACATGTTGACCAAACGAATCAAAGCAGCCCAGGGAGTGTGTCCCCAGTTGCAGGCTAGAGGTGAAAACCGCAACTTTTCTGACATCAGCCCACCTCAAAAAACGAGTTGGACAGGTAAGCAGCCGCAGAGGTGATCTGCCTTTCAACTGGCTCGGAGCTGCATATTCCAGTCATATCTACGGGGGGGGGGGGGGGAGTGCAGGTTTCCAACAAGATAAACAGTCATCGTATTCCAGATAAACTACATGCCATACATTACGTCCCGAAGCAGCATAATTTAAGACAGATTGCTAGCAGGAAGAGTTGTTGTTGTTTTTTTAAAAAAATATAATAATTTTATTTATATATATTTTTTTCTTTAACATCCATAAGTGTTTAGTGGACAGTGTATTATCTGGGTCAATATATTTTGCATACCATTCTGTTTTGTTTTTTTTAAGTTTTTTATTTTTATTTCTCCTAAACACATTTACATGTACTGTCATTTCCATCATTTTTCATTCATCTTTTCTTTTAACTTTCATTTTTCGTTTCTACTTTTTTCCGGACTGTTCTTTTACCCTTTACCTTTACTCCAACCTTTCTTCTTCTCCTCCCCTTCTCTTCCTTCCTCTGCAGACCGTTGCAGCTTCCCAGGGTCATGCGATCCCCTCTGACAAGCAAAGACAATGAGCGAGCCAGATTCGCTTAACGGCCGTGTTCAGTGATGGGATTCAAGTAATTTAACAACTAATTCTCTGCCCTGATGATTTCTTCCAACAACCAGTTTGCCAAACTGCTCAGAAAGTTAACAACCGGTTCTCCCGAAGTGGAGAGTGAAAGATTGAAGGCATTCCCTGAACAGTGGCCAGACGGATTCGTAAAAATAGGGCAAAATTCACGTGTTTCACTTAGCGACTAAAATGTTGCGCTCAATTGGGGTCGTAGGTCGAGGACTACCTATATTTTTATTAGTATTATTTTTGAACCGAATTGACCGAAACTGATGGACATGAATAACAGAAATATCTGGAGAGCCCAAGATTGTCTCATCTCTAGGAGCAGGTTTCAGATAAGATCAGTGGGTCAAAATGTGAACTTCGGGCAAAACTATTGAAGGAAGCAACTCTAGAAATATGCTGGCTGAAAATAGTTCAAATACTTCCGTGGATGTTGTATTTCTTCTGGCTTTATCAGGAAATCGCAAAAGAATATTGTCATCCAAGAATTCCTTGAACAATAAATGCTGGGGGCGTAGGCTATTCATTCTGCCTTTTCGAAGGAAAACCCTGGTCTTTTTTTGACCATATATCTTCAGTAGATTGATGTACAGATGTACAGATTCTACAGAGTAACAGAGTTGGAAGGGACCTTGTAGGTCATCTAGTCCAACCCCCCACCCCCACCAAAGCAGGAGACCCCACGCCATTTCTGAAAGATGGCAGTCCAGTCTCCTCTTGAAAGCTTCCAAGGATGAAGCTCCACAACTTCTGAAGTCAACTTCTGTTCCATTGGTTGATTGCTGTCACTGTCAGAACATTTCTCCTTATTTCCAGAGATTTCCAGAACAATCTCTCCTTGTTCAGTTTAGTTAGATGGATGGATGGAGAGAGAGAGAGAGAGACCAGGAGGGAGGGACAGAGAGAGAGAGGAGAGAAGATAGATAGATAGATAGATAGATAGATAGATAGATAGATAGATAGATAGACAGACAGACCAGGAGGGAGAGACAGAGAGAGAAAGAGAGAGAGAGAGAGGAGAGGAGATAGATAGATAGATGGATGGATGGATGGATGGAGAGAGAGAGAGAGAGAGAGAGAGAGACCAGGAGGGAGGGACAGAGAGAGAGAGGAGAAGATAGATAGATAGATAGATAGATAGATAAATAGATAGATAGATAGATAGATAGATAGATAGATAGATAGATGATAGATAGATAGATAGATAGATAGATATAGAGACCAGGAGGGAGGGACAGAGAGAGAAAGAAAGAGAGAGAGAGAGGAGATAGATAGATAGATAGATAGATAGATAGATAGATAGATAGATAGATAGATGGATGGATGGATGGATGGATGGATGGATGGATGGATGGAGAGAGAGAGAGAGAGACCAGGAGGGAGGGACAGAGAGAGAGAGAGAGGAAGATAGATGGATGGATGGATGGATGGATGGATGGATGGATGGTAGATAGATAGATAGATAGATAGATAGATAGATAGATAGATAGATTTTTTTATTGGCCAAGTGTGGTTGGACACACAAGGAATTTGTCTTGGTGCATATGCTCTCAGTATACATAAAAGAAAAGATACGTTCATCAAGAATCATAAGGTTTCCATCCATTATTCCTTGTCTGGCCTTCAGATGCTTTGGAGAATAGCTTGACCCCTTCCTCTCTGTGGCAGCCCCTCAAATATTGGAAGATGCTATCATGTCTCTCCTGGTCCTTCTCTTCACTAGACTAGCCAGGCCCAGTTCCTGCAACCGTTCATCGTATGTTTTAGCCTCCAGTCCCCTCATCATCCTGGTTGCTCTTCTCTGCACTCTTTCTGGAGTCTCAACATCTTTTTTATAGTGTGGTGACCAAATGTGGATGCCATATTCTATGTGCGGCCTTACTAGGGCTTTATAGAGTGGTATTAGTACCTCCCTTGATCTTGATTTGTCTCCTAACCAGCTTTCATAACTTTCATTTCAGATGCCCGTGAGGTTAAAATCATGGTCCTGGAACTCCCTGTGATTTGTTGGTAAGTAAGGCTAATGGAAAATATTTCCATGACTCCTTCTGTCTCAAGAACATCTTGTAACTTATAACTTATAAACAGTATGCTAAAATGCCTTTTTTCCATCCCTTATAAATGCACGTAGCCCAGTGGTGAAATCCAAATATTTTTACTACCGGTTCTGTGGCCGTGGCTTGGTGGGTGTGGTGGGGCCTGGTGGGTATGACTTGGTGGGCGTGGCAGGGGAAGGATACTGCAAAATCTCCATTTCCACCCCACTCTGGGACCAGCCAGAGGTGGTATTTGCCGGTTCTTGAAACTACTCAAAATTTCCGCTACCGGTTCTCCGAACTGCTCAAAATTTCCGCAACCGGTTCGCCAGAACCTGTTGGAACCTGCTGGATTTCACCCCTGATGTAGCCCTTGATTTACGACCACAATTGCGCCCAAAATTTCCGTTGCTAAGTGTAGACATTTGTCCGGTGACTTTTGCCCGTTGTACGACCTTCCTTGCGTGATCGTGGGGATGCTTCAAAGGTCGTAAGTGTGAAAAATAGTCGTAAGTCACTTTTTTTAATGCCGTTCAAACTTTATCTGTGGTGGTTATTTTCCAGTGTGTATGTGTGAAAGTGTCAAGTATTTGTAAGCCATTGGCACGTGTGTCATATAGACACCAGTGGAGGCGGAGAGTGTCTCCACCCCTGTGTGGAAAGGAGGGCTTACCCTGAATATAAAACCCCATCCAACCTTTTTCACCTTGCTCTCTCTCCATCTCTCTCTTTTCATGTTTGTTCCTCATGAGACTTGATCTCTGTTGTACATAGTAAATATGATTTATCATATGAATAAATACGTTTAAGACATTTATTTATGCATCCGCCTCTGAACTCTTCTATGCTCCTGGGTTTTTCTATGATCCCAATTCCACAGAAAGAGAGGGAGGAGGGAAAGAGAAAAGGAAGGAAGGAGGAAGAGAGAGGGAAAATGTGGGAGGGAGAAAGAGAGGGAGAGAGAGGGAAAGAGAGAAGGAAGGAGGAAGAGAGAGGGAAAATGTGGGAGGGAGAAAGAGAGAGAGAGGAGGGAAAGAGAGAAGGAAGGAAGAGGAAGAGGGAGGGAAAATGTGGGAGGGAGAAAGAGAGGAGAGAGAGGGAAAGAGAGAAGGAAGGAGGAAGAGAGAGGGAAAATGTGGGAGGGAGAAAGAGAGAGAGAGAGGGAAAGAGAGAAGGAAGGAAGGAGGAAGAGAGAGGGAAAATGTGGGAGGGAAAAGAGGGAGAGAGGGAAAGAGAGAAGGAAGGAAGGAGGAAGAGAGAGGGAAAATGTGGAGGGAGAAAGAGGAGAGAGAGGGAAAGAGAGAAGGAAGGAGGAAGAGAGAGGGAAAATGTGGGAGGGAGAAAGAGAGGGAGAGAGAGGGAAAGAGAGAAGGAGGAAGAGGAAGAGAGAGGAAAATGTGGGAGGGAGAAAGAGAGGGAGAGAGAGAGAGGGAAAGAGAAAGAGAAGGAGGGAGAAGGAGAGAGAGATAAGGAGGGTGGGAGGAAGACAAAGGGGGGGGAAAGAGAGACAGAAAGACAGAGAGATCAAACTCTAACATCAACTTCTGGTAAAGGAGAATATTTGTAGCTCAGGATTGACATGAGGCGTCCTTCGTGCTCTCTGAGCTTGGTTCTTTTCTTACAGAAGTTTCTCTACACAAACTAGTCAGGACTAGCACTAACACAGGGGACATGGTGGCTCAGCGGCTAAGAGGCTGAGCTTGTCAATCGAAAGGTCGGCAGTTCAGCAGTTCGAATCCCTAGTGCCGCGTAACGGGGTGAGCTCCCGTTCCTTGTCCCAGCTTCTGCCAACCTAGCAGTTCGAAAGCACGTAAAAAAATGCATGTAGAAAAATAGGGACCGCCTTTGGTGGGAAGGGAACAGCGTTCCGTGCACCTTGGCGTTGAGTCATGCCGGCCACAGGACCACGGAGACGTCTTCGGACAGCGCTGGCTCTTCGGCTTTGAAACGGAGGAGCACCGCCCCCTAGAGTCGGGAACGACTAGCACATACGTGCGAGGGAAACCTTTACCTTTAGCACTGAGCATGTTACCTAGTTTGGTTAATGAAACGCCTGCAAGCAACAGGTATAGGCAGTACAAGGCAGCGAGCCATGTGCAGATCTGTACTTTGGGGAAACAAAACAGCCACTTCATAAACTTCCTCATCCTCCAGACCCATTCCCTTTTAGCACTGATGATGTTACTTAGTTGGGTCATAAAACGTCTGCAAGAAAAGCACCAAGCTCAGAGAGCATCAAAAACCCCATAATCATTCTCCTCTTCCTCTTCCTCCTCCTCCTCTTCCTCTTCCTCCTCCTCCTCTTCCTCCAATCCCCCTCCTTTTAGCAATGATGATGTTACCTAGTTGGGGAATGAAACATCTACAAGGGAACCACCAAGCTCAGAGACCACCAAGGACCTCCCAGTCCTCTTCCTCCTCCTCCCTTCTAGCACTGATGACGTTTTACGGATTTTCTTGCTACAGTTGTTAAGTGGATCGTGGCAGGTGTTCAGTTAATAACGTGGTCGTTAAATGAATCTGGCGTCCCCATGGACTGTGCTTCTCAGAAGGTTGCAAAAGGGGATCCCACGACTCCGGGGCACCTGCCTCCGTCATAAGTATGAGTCAGTTGCCAACTGTCTTGAGTTTGGATCCCGTGACCACGGGGAGGCTGCCACGGTCCTAAGTGTGAAAAAAATGGTCATAAGTCACTTTTTTTCTCCCCCTGTGGTGTTGTAACTTTTGAGCGGTCGCTAAATCAACTGTTGTTGTAAGTCGAGGACTAGCTGCCTTTAACTTTTTTTTTTTTTTTTTTTAAATTCTGCTGGGTTAAGGGAAGCCATTTTCACTTGAGCGTTTCTTCTGTCTGGCCTTTTCTGTCCTCCCTGATTTCTGATCGGTTACGTGGCTTAGATTTTTCACAGCATTTGGGACCCAGAAGCCACAGCTCTTGAAAGAGTGGATGATGGATTTTCTCAATTTCTCTGCTGTAGCATAACTTCTCAATGTTTGCAATGTCTCCTGTCTGGATTTGGTTCTCTGCTCCTGTCTCACTTCTCGGTAGAGCTTCGCAGGTCGTTTCAACTCCCATTTGGCAGGGAAACAAGCCGCTAGTTAATATTTAACGAAGGAAATACTTTCTGTTTCTACTACTATCCTGTTTGGTAGAGGAGGAAAACGACTTCTCTGTTTATCTACTGGTTTAACCTTGCTATGCCTTCGATAGGAAAGAATGAGAGAATGAGAGAGTGAGAGACAGAAGGAAAGAAGGGAGGGAGCAAAAGAGAGAGAGAAAGAGAGAGAGAGAGAGAGAGAAAGAAAGAAAGAAAGAAAGAAAGAAAGAAAGAAAGAAAGAAAGA